>JACCIC010000059.1:335000-677500 GCA_018907035.1 Sycobia sp. Sy_11 | reverse complement strand
CTCTGTGTTACTAATAAAAGTTCATACGTTAACATAGCAATTATTTTATTTTATAGAAGTTTAATTTTTATATCTACACTTTAAGCAAGATAAAATTAAAGTATCGATAAATTATTAGTTTCAATGACCGGAGACTGGAAAAAACGATCATACGCGTTTCGCTGAAATTCAAAATTTTATTGATCTATGAAATGTTAAGTCAAAATAATAAGTAGATAAATATATGGAAAAGAAGAATTAAGTATAATAATTTACTGTAACTGTTTATACGTACAAGATATATAAATATCAATATATTCCTTTTCACATTTAAAACTATGGCGCGTATTGAAAGAACAAAATACAGTAAATGTATACTTAGTAAAAATTTATGGATATTTTGTGTTGTTAGATAATACATGCTGTTTGAATGCAACAAAATTTATTTGTTCGTAATTCTCACGAAAGAACTTTTTTGATGAATGATATTGCCATATCTATCATTATGAAGATAATATTTTTCATTTTATATGGATATACAGTATACAAATATATAAATACAAAAATGTGTAAATGTGTACTAGAACATGACCATCTATGCGAGTTTTATTTTATATCAAAATTTTGAAAGGAACAAAGAACGATTAAAATCGTTTGACTTCATAGTTTTAAGAGTTGAAAATGTTGTTCTCTTTTTAACCGATCGAATACAGTCATATTCTAATTCATTATGATTATGAACGTGCAACGAAACGACAATTATCTATTGGCACGCTCAGATTATATAGGTCTATGTTCTATAGGTCCTACAACTACCTAAACTATTATGTAGTGAAAATTAATTTATTGCAAATTATTTTCAATGCGATTACAGTTTTACGGTACTGGTATATCAATATTTTAAAAAGCAGCGATTGTTAAATAATGACTGTTAAATAATCTGTATATTTATTAAATTCAGTTATTTTCTAATAAAATTATAAGCTTTTGCCATGTACCGGACAGGTATTTTTAGAGAATTTTATTTTTTCTGGAACGATTCATCTTCCCAATAAAATATTACCTTGTAATTAAATTATTTTATTAATAGTAACGACATGACCCAAATATAACTCGAAATAAAATAAAACTATAGATTGTGAAGAAAAAAAAACAACTCAAATTGCCGGTCGAATTTTGAAAAAAAAAAATCGTTGTAAAAGTACTACCTATTACGTGGTTAATATATTTATAGATATGACAATTCGTATCTTATTAAAAATTATTATTTAACCGTTCATATATTAACGGAAGATTTAAATAAAGGACTAATAGTAAAATTGTTAAATTTTAGACTGAATCTTTTCCACGATACACAATCTGGGTTAATTAAAAATATATTTAATTATATCTGTTCGGAATTGAAGTATTTTCATACTTTTAAGGTTAACTTTGCCAAAAATAATCTGACGTTAAAGTGATTCGAGAGCGATTATTAAATTATTCGAATATATTAATAAATTAATCTTGTTTTTTTCAATGTATACTATAATAATGTAAAAAATTTATGTAATAACATATTTAATTCATTTTCAATTTATAGTTCTCAGATTGAATCTTAAACCATGAACATAAATTTCTAACAGCGATAATTAAATTTTTTTATCTAATCAAGATAGTATACCATGCAAAGTATCAATACAAAGTTCAAAATGATGCTATTAATACTTTGTTTCCTAATTTAGATCTTCAGCTACTAAATAAAAGAATTAAATAAACATTTGCAAAAAAGCATATCTATAGACATATGAACCATGTAATAACAGGTAATAGTGACTATTTTCCAAATGCATTTTCACAACAATTCGACCGGCAACTTAACGATTTAATTTTTTCATCAAGATCTATAATTTTGTGCCATATAGCATTTGAGACTATTTCGTGTAATTTTGAAGTAATTCACCTTTAAAGAGACCAAACAGATGATATATGATTATTTGAAAATCCAAACTGTTTCGAACTCGCATCAGCTATGCACATAATATAAATACATTTAGCATTGAAAAGATTCACCGAAACCTCCTTGACTATATGCCGACAAATTAACTCGCTATAATACATCGTCGATATACCTTTTGAGCTCCGCCTCATACCGCGAAAGTTTTCGTGTATATACGTCCACGCATACGCGCACCGGTTCTCCCGTGGCTTTCGACGGTTCGCGCGCGCGCGCCCCCTGCCCCGCGCTCGACAACTACACGTATCGCAATCGAACGTATATAATGCATTTTGCGTGCACATACCATAGAGAGGGCTCGTGCAAAATTAACGAGAGAATAAGAGAAGAGCTCGCGGCGCTCGATCGATATTCCTCCATACCCTACCCCCCACGGCCGCCACACCGCACCGCCGCGGCTCGCGCAGCCTTGAAACCAAAATTGAATACGACTCGGTATACATGTGCGCGAACTAAGCGCCCAGCCGTACGATGCCGCGAGAGGCGGCTGTACGCGGTCATAAGCCCCCGTTTCGAGGCATAGAGTGTGTGCATATATGTAGATACGGTATGACGAGCGCGTCAAAATGTGACGCGCTCTATAGAGGAGATTTCCACTCAGATGGGGGGAGGGGGCGCAGGCCGAGGCGTGAGAGGGACAAGAGAAAGGCGAAATAGTTCACCGGTCTAAAGGTGGGCGCGCACTCTTAATTGGATATTCGAGATGCGCCTCACCATCGGCAGAATTTTCTCTGATACAGACATCAGTGTGTACATATATATATATACACACTCGCTATTTTCTCTAAACCCTCGGCTTTTGTGCCAGCAAAGTTCTATCAACGCGCTCGTTTTCCCGTTCGTTTTTCATCCCCTTCCCATCCCCACCCCACTTTTGTCTACGCAATCGACTTTTTGAACGATCGACCGTAATATGCATTTCTATTATAAAAAGTCGACTTTGTCGGGCGACAGCGGAGACCATGCGAGGATTCGGTATTCTTGCTTTAGAAAGGATTGTGTGTGTGTGTGTGTGTGTGTGTGTGTGTGTGTGTGTGTGTGTGTGTGTGTAGGATCGATGCGAATCGAGAGTACATTGAGCTATCTATCTCCAACTGTGGCTAAATCGTAATAGAAACTTTTCGATCAAAATTTTGGGCACAGAGAAAAAGGAAACTAAATTATAATAACGCACGTCTGTCAGTTGCGACGACTTAATAAACTACACATGTTTAATAAACATGTTTAATAAAGCAGTTTCTAAAGCAAGGGCAAGTTGGAAATTTCATAAAGAACTTTTAATAGTATACATTCTGTTGGAATTGTCTGTACCTTCGTGTCCCTGTATATATAAAATATATCTTAATATAACTTATAACCAACAGAGTCATTTGATTAAAAATTAATTATATGCTATGATTTAAATTGCAATTATTACTGAAAAAGGAACGTTTTCGTATAAATATTTTTCATATCATAGGATAAATTTTATTTATTAAAATAATTACGTTTTGTACTGAAAATCATAGCTTTTATTTATTTTATTAAATATTTACATTTTATTTAAATATTGATCTTTCAATATCAATTTCTTTAAAAAACGAATGGATAGTAAATAAATAATTCATGTAGAACTTTGAATTAAATTCTACTATTAATTAATCAATGTGGATATTGTTATTAAGTTTAATCCCTACTACAATATCGTATGTTGCAGTGAAGGCATTATGAAAAGAACATCAATTAAACTTTAGAGCGCCGGGATTTGGAAAAATTTTCAAATTGAAATTTTTTATAAGGTCAGGCCTCAGTTAGGATAAAACTAAAAGAAGATATTGGTGCAGCAGAACCCTGTAGTCTAAAGGTGTATCACGGCCCGCTAAAATTTCAAAAAATCTCATCATGTCAAATAAAGTCTCTCTGTATCGCTATTACTATTACTTGGCAAAAATGATAGTCCTCATTCTAGAATGGAAAACTTTATAAATTGAGAATCTTTACATATGAATTTTCGATCAATTGAGACGATTTTTTACAGTAACAGACATTTTCCAGCCCTTTAAAAGCTAAATAAATTACGCACGGCACACTTATGACTTATGACTCATCAGGTCCCTGATGAGGAGCCGTAGCGAGCTCGAAACGTTGGACAAGTCTTCAATTAGGTAAGGGTGTTGGGGACAGTCAGACTGCACTTTACTACAAAGAATTTTTTCAGCTAATATTTTATTTTCAGATTAGTCTACGGGGGTGAAAGTAAACAAGGACAGTCTGACTGTCATTATAATTTTAATTTAATTTTTAATTTAATTTTTATTTTTAATTTTTAGTTTATTTTTATTTATTTTTTTATTTTTCGATTGAATTGACTGGACTGTAAGACCAATTAAAAAATATTTATTAATTTATGTTGAATAATATTTTAAATACGATTAGAGTTGATTTATGTCACTGTATTTAATAGATAATAGATAATATTTAATAATAGATAATAAATATAAAATAAATTCAAATCAATTGACACTAACATAATTTAATAAATATAAAATCTTTATAAATTGTTCAGAAATAGTTAAAGCTATAGTGAGTTACTGTACAAATAATCTAAAATCATCTTTTCGAACCATTCTCATCAATTTTCACAAAGATATTCTTTTCAAAAATTTGCTTGAATAGAGATACTTTATTCCAATCTATTAAACAGTTTCCTTCAGAATTATCTAGATATAACTAATGTAATAAATTATAAGTATATGAGATATGGCAAATAACAACATGTAATTTTATTTGTGAGAATATAGGTCATTCAAGAAAAGGTGCGCAGTTTCCTCTACGATAGCATATATATATATATATATATATATATATATATATATATATATATATATATATAAAGCTCGTTATCTTTTCTTAAGAAATGTTATTTCTATTGTAATAATAGCATTATAAGCTTTATTTATAATTGTTGTCATCAAACATTACAATATGAACTTTACAATATGCACATGTCAATTATTTATGATTGCTAAAAAAATTTTTTAATTTATCAGCAATCAAAATTTATTCTAATTTTCAAGCAAGAATGCTTTTACTGCAGTAGAAATCTGAAATATATATATATATATATATATATATATATATATATATATTAAATTTGAGCGTATATGAATACATATCAAGATGGTAATAATTAATTATGCATATATATTACAAAAAATTTAAGGACATTAAAGGCAGGTGCTAGTCCGCTCGCATTTATTACATGAAAGGTGAAATAATGACCCGTAGACTTCGTTGAATATATATATATATATATATATATATATATATATATATATATATATATAAACACAAGGAACTTTTGTTAACAACGTCCTTCCCGCGGGAGAGCAACGACGCGGCGCAGCGCGATGCGGCGACGAGGCTCGGGGGCACGACCGCGCGGAGAATTTCACCGAAGCCACTTTATCGCTCGGCAACAGCTGTGGCTGATTTCACCTCCACTATCGGCAAAATAAGTTTTGGATATGCTCCATATATGTATATATAAAGTCCCGATGCGGAGAAATTCCACCCTCCACCCCCAGAGTTCCTTTGGTTCCCTTATTCTATCCTTTTCTTCCGCCTCGCTTGCGATTTGCGCTATATATAATCCCTAGTGCTCCTATTTTTTCACACACATACACACGCACACACAGATACAATTAGATAAGGACGGATTGTGAGGGCGGGAACGGAAATGAATATTTCGGAATTATATTTAATAAAGAATGAGAGAATAAGCGAGAGAGAGAGAGAGAGAGAGAGAGAGAGAGAGAGAGAGAGAATTAGAATTAGAATTGTATTTATTAGAGCCTAAGGACTCGTGGTCCTTCATAGGCCACGAGAGAGAGAGAGAGAGAGAGAGAGAGAGAGAGAGAGAGAGAGAGAGAGAGAGAGAGAGAGAGAAAACTATAGTAATCAAATGCAGATAGAAAATTCTATAAAATCTCTAGCATCATCTGTGAAACTTCAAAGTAATACGCTAACCATCGCATAAAGATTATATAGCTTATATATCAGTGCTCGTGAAATCTTTGATGGGTTATGTATATTTCTTTCGCCAATATTTTTGTAGTAGTAGGAATTCCAATTTTATAAAGTACATGGCAAACAGTTAAAGTAAATTGTTAATTTTTAATGATTTCAGCTAATTTTTCTTAAAATTTTGTCTTCCCCTCATTAGCAATAGTATTTTTCACTAAATCTTGCTTCGCTCATTAAATCTTGCTTCAATATAAAAATATACAATACATGTATATCTGGGTGTGTGTGTGTGTGTGTGTGTGTGTGTGTGTGTGCGCGCGCGCGTGCATGTGCGTGTGCGTGTGTGCACTTTTTATATTCTTACAAAAAAGCGTACAAAATACGGATCAAAAATACCAATAAGATTTAGTGACGTCCTTTAGCCCTTTGTCGTATATATTTTTTTATTTAAAATATCTCCATGAAACTTATTTCGTAATCAATATATATAAATTATAATTGGAAGGCTAGTTTTTTCAATGAATTTAAAATTAGTCGCATAAAATATAAAAAATCTTTCTTACATTTTTTGTGTTACAAATTCTTATTAAAAAGATACACCGCCTTTAAATAATAAAATAAAAAAAGTATTTGAAATATGTTATATATATATCATATATAAAACGTATCTTTTCTACAACAAGTAGAAATTATTACCTAACATTTGAGAAATTGAAGACCCTTCTAACCCACATGATTTAGAATACGAAGTAAGTACTAAATTCAAAATCACCAATTAACATGCAAATGAAACTAATGAATCAACTGAATTCAAATTTAAAAATGTTGTCGTTAAGTAATATCAAACAATTAGTCATAACATCATAGTAACAATTACAAACAATTAACATAACAGCAGGTAATACATTTGAATATTTAAAAAAAGTTTTATAAAAATATTACTCATTTTTTAAGTTAATTATTGATCAATGTTCATACGTTTATATTTAAAATTCTTTTTGTATTTTTTTTTATTAATGGTCACAAAGGTGATTTTTCCCCCTAGACATTAAAATCTAATAATATTAATTATAAAACTGTTTGTACGGTCATATTCACTGTAAAAGATAAATAGGCAAACGGTTTAGATACTCCTTATTCTGTCTAAATTAACAAATGATCTTTCGGATCGACAATTTAGAGTAGTTTTTATATATTCAATAAGCTTATTCAATAAGTTAAATAATTTGCCTAAATTAGATGGTGAGTTTTCGTTCCCAAAAAATCCCTGTAGAATCTAGCTTCAATAGTGAAATTAATTTGCTTCTATTCGTCAACCTTTGGATAAATTAAACATTCGAAATTTATTGTCTTTATAAGCTTTTAAACACTTTTCACACTTGTTTCGCTCAGCTCCATCGTTAAAAGTTATAATGATGCTTCCAAAGCATCCACGTTTTCACGGAAAGAAGGGGCTAACGAAAATGAAGTTTCGTCAAAGTAAAAGGCCTCCACGCTGAGGATGCCCGAAGCAAAAGCGCCCCCCCCCCCCCACCTGTCCGGGTCACTATTTTGATCCGGGTCTGCTTCATATTGAAGAGTTTTAGAAAGCGTTAATAATGAAGCTGACTTTAAGTTCTCATCTTATACAAGATAGCAGCTAGCAATTTTTATCGAAGAGATTGAAACCTTAATATGTCAAATCACTGTACAGTATTTTCAAGAAATCCTGTATAAACAAAACTTCATATACTTATAACTATAAAAATACGCGAAAATATAAACCACAATCTGGCATGAACAATATTGAGTAAGGAATTTTCAAGTATGATATCAGATTCATCGCCTACAGAGACCCTTCGCTATCATGAAGTTAATACTTAATTAAACATATGAAATGTACAAAAAATATTTTGGATGAAGAACTTTGAAATAGTCTAATGGTAGATTCGTATTCGTTGTCTTCGAATTCATCATTTTACCGTTTTATCAAGAAAGCTGTAACAAGAAATACTGAATTTTTATATATATATTTTTATTTTTCTATACTGAATTTTTCTGAAAAAAAATCATTCGTTGTATTCGCTTACAATTATAGAACAATAAGACTAAAAATTATTAACAAATATATTTATAATCCTATCACCAACATTATGCAAAAGACTTGACAGAAATTGACAGAAATACGTTAGATGCCAAGATGAAAACATGCAAATAAAAAAACCAGTTTTTATATTGTGTCTTTTATATTTATCTTTACTTTAAAAAAGAGAAAAATCTTTTTTAAAAAAAATTATTTACCTCTTTACTCATTAAATTAAAAAATTGTAAAGTTCTCTATTGCCAATCTCATAATTCATGATCTTTACTGTACTTCTTTTGTTGTGAAAATTATTCTAAACGAGATGTTCACTTTTAACTCAAATCCACGTGTACGTTCATCCAATGAAGTAAACTGAAAAATATTGGTTATCAAGAAGAGTCAACACGTGGTCGTATATCGCGTCTGACTAAACTTGATACATGTCTACTTGCAATGACAATGTCGCCATTAATAAAGTGTAGTGGAGCTATGTTTAGTCAGAGATGTAATCATGATGATTCGTTTATTTTTCTAATTTTCTAACGTATGGAGTAAAATAAAAATAAATTCAGGCAATTGTTTATTTTGGCAGAATGTACTGAATATATATACGTGAAATAAAATATTGTACGCTATAAATATCATCCACTATAAATGTTGGTGAAACGTAATCTGTTCATATATCTGGCATATAATTCATGTACACAATCTCAGGAAAGTAATAGGAAGCGATAGGCAAAAAGTAGAAAGAATGATTGTCTATGAATTTTGCTGTAAATCTGACAATTGAACAACTTGTTTTTCCGTATTATTTAATTTACACGGGAAAGGAAAAAATTGCGCTATAAGGACATCTTCGTATGTGCGTGCGCGCGCGTGTGTGCATGCAATAAAAGTAAGTTCTTCTGATAAAGTGGAGATAAATGCAGAGGGAAGGACGCATTAAAAGCTCCTTCATGCGCAAGGGTAAACGCGTAAAAAAGGGGATGGAAAAACGTCCTAGTACAGTAACTAAGGCCGTCCCGTAAAATTCAGAAATCTCTGAAAAAAGACCTCCAAGAATTGCTCTCGTTAACGCAGCTACTGCGTCGTGCCTTATGTCTTCTCTTCCTCCTCTATCTCTCTCTCTCTCTCTCTCTCTCTCTCTCTCCTCTCTCTTCTACAACTTCTCGAGTCTCGAGAGTAGGGAGAGAGGAAGGAGCAACGGAATATTGTAAAAGTTACGACTTCGACCACTAGTTGGACGGGCTGCGTTCAGTGCGCGAGTAGTTGCTAACGCGAGTGGTTCAGAAAAATTGACGGAGTTCTATCAGATCTATTCGGGCGCAACGGAATCGACGGGTATAATCATTATATGCGTTTCCACGAAACACATGGATTTGCTTCGTCGCCCGACTCATTAAAAAATTCTATTTAGCAACTATACAGTGTAAAAATGTAGCATATTGCTTATTCTACTATATTCTTAATCAAGGATATTGTTATTCTCTTAATTTTAGTCAGTAAAAAAATACTGAAAATTAATGTACATTCAATGATAGTCTGGAAATTATATAAATCATTGTTTACCGCTGAATTCTTTCAGTAATGGTACCTGAAACAAGTATAGAATCAGTTGCATATAATATCGAATCTTTTCTTCGTAAATTTTGACAGAAATATTTTCTAGTTAATCATTAGGTAAAAATTCTCAGTGGTCGTTTGCCAGTGTTACGTATAAAAAAATAATTCATCTACAATTAAATTCGAAAAGAAAAACAGCAAAGTCTTGAAAGGTATTAAGACCTTAAAAATTTGAAGCATTTAAAAATCTGAAACTTGACTTAACCTGGTATAACTTCGTGTTTAATAAAAACAATCCTTTACAAACTTGTTTTCAGTCAATCTTAATTATAATTTAATTTTTATATTTTTATGTTTATAATCTAATTTACAATTTACGATATTTTGTTCATGTACAGATAATGTGGAATAAATTATTCCAATATACATATATTACCGATTATTCATATATCACAGACGATAAAATAAGCCGAAAACGCGAGATGTCCATTAAAGTTGATTTTATGATACTAATGGGATCATAATATCGGTACTAATTCACGTATAAAAAGACAATAAACCGTTTATGTGACATGATAATTTTGGGATTTTGGTTTTTTTTCGACACCGCATCTAATAACAATAATATTATTATTATTATATTGTAATGCAGTATTTTAAAAAAATGTGTATTAGCTACTTCTGAATTTTTTGAACATTTAATAAATAATATGGAGAAAACAAACTACTGTAAAAACAGACATAATAAACTGGAAACGCAATAGCATCTGTTGTAAGTTGCGTCCAAACCATTTATTATGGTTTCCATATACATGTCATCTTAATGATTAAATAAACTCGATCCTAAATAAAAAATAGTTTTATACTCAGATAAAAAAATTCACAAATATGGCAGTTCCCGAAGAATACATTATTATAAGTCTCAAGGGCGTAGATGGAAGTCATGAATTATATGTGTCTGTGGTGCTACTGAGTTTGCCGATGTTCTGAGTGACAAATATTTTATAATGATTCGCATACCTGATGTAAAATATCCTAAAAGCTTTCTATATCCTAATGCGAGGTACCTAAAACTTTTATTTTAAATACAATATTGATTAGGTTTTAAAAGCTAGTCTCTCTCTCTCTCTCTCTCTCTCTCTCTCGCTCCTTCTTCCTCTCTCTCTCTCCCTCTTGGATTTTACCGCAGTATGTATATCAACAACTAAACGGATAAAGTACAGCTCCGCTATTAATTTATCCACTGCAGATATTTGAAACCTTGATACTTTCATTCCAATAACCATTATGGAAAAAATTTTTTCCACTAGCCTAAAGCCATATAAGAAAATACACTATTACTTAATGATCACTCAAATAAATCGCTTTAAATAGAAATTTAGTTTCATTATGTACCTGTAAAGATACCTTTTGTATTAAAGAATCGTTAAGGGGTCAAATCTATCAAGTAAGGAATTTATTCACGAATAAAGAGGTTGACTTAATAGCGAGATGCAAGAATTTTGGCTAGATCGTAGTGCTGTAGTCATTTGGCTCTGAGTTGCGCTTAAAGTTAAGCAGACCTTAATACAGAATGTGACCTCTGTTTTAACTCAATGACATGGGAGTATACTTGGCAATATAGTTGGCTATTGTCGATCCTCAGTCTGGTCTTACATTTGCAAGGAAACTGTCTCAACTACAGCTCGCACATTTTATTGAAATCAATTCACCTTTATTCTTGATATATAAATAGATGTTATCCTCAGTAGCTAGTACTGACTTTCAAAGTTTACTTCATTATAAGCACCGATACTATTCGCGTATACATATAACTGTTTACCGGCCTGCAATTCCATTATTCGATTTGATATATTTTCAAATAGTTTTTCTTGAATTATACCATTAACCATATATTTCATAAATTGAATCTGTAAATATCGAGAATATTTGATAAAAATTTTAGATTTACTCCATTATTAACGTTAATCTCTACTAAGTATGTATATATCTATGGAGACGAGTTCTTTAAGGTATTCTGAGACGCTCAATACACACACTAAGTTCAATTTCAAAATTTCACTTTTTATTTAATATGCTAGATATTTTTCGGATAGTTTTTATTTATTAATCTTATTCTTATTGAAATACTGAAAGCAGGGATCATTTCAATATATACAAAACTGAATTCATGCAATTGCAGGCTATTGAAAGAGTTTACTATTGTCTAAAATTGCATAACAGGGAAAATTGTGAACGTTAGAACTAACTATTCTAAGAAACATACAGTTAGATCAATATAATAAAAATGAAGGCATACTTAATTTCAATCAATTCTATGACCCACAATTGAGACACACTTCGTAAATAAAAGAAGTCACATAAATTTTAAAAAAGTAACATATATATATATATATATATATATATATATATATATATATATATACTTTGTCAAATTCACTTACAATTTTGCTACAATAATTATCATATGAAAAGTGCCAAAATACAGTAATATGTTCATTAAAAACTTTATTACATCTATCTTCATTGATATTATTTACTTTGATTGGCAATGCTCTGAGCAAACTGCAATTGTGCGATAGAAAACTTATACAAATTAAATTCATCAATGATGACATTTTAATAAATGTCCGAATATATAAAATGATTTTGCGATGAACGATAAATATGAATACATTCTTGAAGCAAATAAAGGAAATATGATAAAAATAGAAACTCAACAACTGTCAATGACAACTTTTTATTTGTCATTGCGTACCTTTTATTCAAACGTAGCATATTTATATTATGCACTTTCAATAAATATTCATTTTATTTTACTAAAAATAGGCTAATACTACAATGATAATACACTAATGAATCAATGATTTTATTATAGCTTTTAATATCTATTCAAATCGTACTTTCTTAATTACTTCTATGAGTTACTTTGACATATATATATATATATATATATATATATATATATATATATATATATATATATTTCTACTCAGTTCGTTCGATATTATAGATGAAGAATAAGAAGAGATAGCTTCAAAGGACAACACAGTCAAGGAAAGAAAAATATATATTCAAAGAACATTTGTAATGAATAAATGAATGAAAAGGAAGCTTTTAAATTCTGAAATGGCTTGAGGATTTTATTGGGGAAATTCATTAATTTCACTTTGCGGATGAAAGGTAAAAGGCTTACTAAAGAGAATATTAACGAATCATATCCCATGAACACTCAAACAATCTCTAAATTTATTTTACTACTGGGTAATCATTATAAAGAAACTTTTCATTAAATATTTAATATTTTTTATTATAGTATTTTATATTAAATAAGTCGTTTTACAATTTTATAATTTTATTTAATTAAATATTTTTGCATGTCATTTTCCTTAAAAAATACTTTCTTTTTAATCGCTTTTTTTAATATAAGTTTAAATTATGCATTTACTTAAACCTAAAACTTCCTTACAACCGTAAGTTTCTTCCTTATAAACTTCATAGAAAAATGTGTATAACCATAAAATTTATATGGAAAGCTTTAATTAAATTTAAACAAAAAATGTTTAATAAAAAAAATGCAATTTATACAACTTTATCGAATATAATCGCAAGAAATCAAACTAAAATCATTTCAGCAGTAGTATCATATGCAAATTTACATGTGATTATAAGAGAAAGTATGTATAAAATTTCAGAAATCTTGCTTTAATACTATATTATACTGTATGTATTCTTTCTTACAGAATTTTTAAAAATAAGTAAATAAAAACATTTATTATTTTTTTATCAATGCGATTAGACGTTCGTTTATTATCACGTCTTTTCAAAACGATTTTCTACGTTGTAGCTTTACTACAGATACCGAAAATGAATTGGTTTAATTAACTGCCATTTTCTTAATTATATTATCCAATAATGTTCGATTATCTTCATCGCTGAAAGATTTAATAAATTCAAAGAAATATTAAGTCATCGACTTCTCATGAAACAATTTATTTAAAATAATATAAAAAGTATTATTTCACAAAGAATTTAATCAAAATAATTCTGGTATATTTCAATTAAGAAAACATTTTCTTAATTTAACTGACTCTTTTCTCTCCTTGGCGGTAACTTTAAAAATAATTGCAATGGTATTAATTTAAATTAATTTCTCTGAGAAGAAGTCTATTATTTCTTATTTACTTTAGTGACGATATTTAACTACGAGAAACCATGAATTATTTATTGATTGTTTATTGATTTTTTAGTAAATTATAATAATTTAACAAAGTTATAATAAATTATTCCAACTAGTTGCTATAAAAAATTCTCGATTAAATTACTCGTGAAAAATTTATTAAAAAAAAATCCAAAATCTTTATTGGCCTGCTCTTCAAAAAACAAGCAGAGAATCCGAGCGCATAAGCCAACTACGGAGTCACAAGCTTGTTACGGATTATCCACCTACAAATATACACACACTAGAGTGCTGGCTCGCCAGAACAAGAATCAGGTTTGAATAATTGAGAGAAAGTGGAGATAGAGGTGGATAGAGAAATAGAGAGTGAGGGTGGGAGAGAGAGAGAGAGAGAAGACTTGGTGAAGGGTGGTGAACAGGAGAGTCGTATAACGCTCGCTATCCCAAAGTTTCGTGCGCAATGGAATTAATTAATTTCGGTGCGCAGGCGGAACAATTAGTATATACGCGATATAATGCATTACTAACGAAGGTAAAATTCAATTTGATAGGGCCGTGCGGGGGCATAAGCCATATACCTATTTGTGTATATATATATATATATATATATATATATATATATATATATGTATATATATTCCGACCGTACATAATAACGACGAACGCGATCCCCTAGTATTATAAGGATATGGTCGACTATGTAACCTGGGCGCCAATCTATATATATATATATATATATATATATGATATAAGATATATAAGAATCGCGACGAAATGACGGGCGTGTCGCATAATTCTCATAGCGGGGGATCGAATTACCCCACCCCATTCCCTCCGCCAACCCGCAGAACAGCATGGCTTCCGTACATAGGCGTTCAGTAAACACATTCTTATATTTGAAGCGTGACGTTTGCAAACTGCTTTTCTATATATATGCGCGCATGCATGTGTATTTGTACAGTCATCGTGTACTTTGCGGTAATTTTAATTTTTATCAAATATTTTTTAAGTATGTAAGACTTTTTAAGTAATAGCCGATAAAAAAAGAAGTTGGTATTTTGATCTTGGATTTAGTAGATTGGGATGTCAATATTCTTCCAGTAAAGAATCAAAATGTATAGAATCGTAAGAATAATGAGAATAGCAATAATTATATTGATTGTAATGGCAGCAATATGTTTAATATCAATAACACATAATAAGTCTTATTAATAAAAATTTTTTTGTTTATTAAATTTATATTAAACTACTAGTATATACTACTATTTGAGAACTTCGCTCGAAACTCCATAAATTATAGTTCGTAATTTTGAATATTCAATAATAATACTTAGCATAGTTGATTATAAATTAAAAGTTTCAACAAAACTACAAAAAATATATTCCTCATAATTAGTTCCTAAGTGTGTTTTGTTACGTGATACAAAATTATAAATCTATTCTTTAAAACTGATCTTTTAACTGACTTTTTTACATTCAGAATGCCGAATATTGGCATCAAATTTAAAAAAAATGCTTATTTATTTAATAATTTAATAATAATTGTATAATAATTTAAGTTTCTCATAATTAACATAAACTCAAGTATTAAGTCGACTTACTATTATTGCCGTAAGAAGAAAATTACATGTAATACCAAGTAATCTTCTAAATGTTTCACAGTTTATTTTAACTAATTTAAATATTCGTTCATAGGTCGATAAAACAATTCACTTATAGTACTTAAATTTTATTAATTGCGTATTTTATTCGATTTTTATTTCATAGCGACTGACGTTTTTAACGATAGTTTTCTTAATATTAATGCAATCATTTTCTAAAACTTGTTGTTATTGATTAGACTTAAATTAACTTGATGCTAATTTTTCAAGAGTTAGTTTAAAATAATAATTCTTTTCTGAAATTTTCATATGATGGTTGTTTTATGAACAAATAACAATAAGAGGCTTAAAAAATATTTAAAAGGCAATATTAGGAAATTTATTTATTTTTAATAAAATATTGTAATTTTTTTGAACATAAAAGGTATGTTTTTTCAGTAAACAAAAATTGTTAGTAAAAATATCTTTTAATTTCAGCATTTATGTACGTTAGTATAACGATTTTCTCTTTTCTTTGCTTCCCCCAGATACACACCGAGCTCCCGCTTGCTCCAGCTAAGATTGTCATACCGAACTACGTCGCTCCTTATTTTGCTTTTCTTCCGCCTTTCCCGTCTTTCCTTTTTCCCGTGCTGCGAGATCTAATTACGTCTTACTCCCAGGTTAATTCAATTCTAACCTCGTACTTAAGATCCTAATAATGGTGTGAAATGCCCCGGGATGTTTACTGCAAATTTTCCATCTAAAAGCTCAGCGGAAGACATAAATCCACGAGAAAAATCTAATCTTACCGTTTAGTGTATTTAATAAGAATTAAATGCATAAACATTATTTTTTGATTTCCAACTAAATAAATAAATTGTACAAAATGTTTTAGACTATCTTGTTAATATATATTTGTCTAATTTTCTTAATTAAAACTAATGGAAAGGCGATTGTAAATAGGAAGTATTATTTTAATCTCTATGATACTGGAGACCATGCAGGTACGAGAACTCGTGAATTGCTTACTCTATTTTTTCTTACTACTAAGTAAAAGACGGGTAATTTCGAAAATTAAGGTAATTTCATAATTGCCTCGTGTATCAAAGAGCAAATACCATGTCAGAACTATAGGGAGCAAATAGAGTAATGTTTGTAATTGTCAATTTTATTCTAAGATCACGTCAGTCTTTAATCAGTATTTGACTGTCAGAGTCTAAAAGTGATCTACAGAAAATTGGCTTAAAATTATAATTTTGATAGATTAAAGATTAATATGTCTAGTGTTATGGTAATTTAATTATTTAATAAACTGAAATAGCGATTACAAATGATGCATAGCTTTAATTACGGAAGCTTGATTGGATGGAGCTTTCTCAAAATCATATTCAGCATAGCTTTGGATTTGATTGAAACACTCTATCGTGCAGTGGAGAAACAAGATACATGAATAGTATAATTTAAAAGGGAACATCATCTACTGTAAAGCTATTCTAAAAATTGAGACAGCAAAAGTATATCAGTGGCATTATAAATTAATATTACGGGTAAATTTATAATTGGATGAGTTTTTAAAATTTTCCTGTAAAAGCTGAAAATTATCAAAACATTTCTTTTTAAGCTAACGACGCGATTATTTAAAGCTTTGACTCACCCAACGATATCCGATATGTATGACAGATTTGTTGCAGATTAAGCAGAATAATGCTGTTTATCTCCCATACAATTAGTTTCCGATTACTAAATTTGATGTATTGTGTAATTAGACAATTTTGTTTTGAATGGAAACCCTTAACTTTGATCCCGAATTTAGAGGAATAATAAAATTTCAATTTTAAGTATATTAGCGGGCGATGCCGTCGACAAATGTTAAATGAAAATAAACATTAGGGGACATAGTTTCATCACAAATTTTTTATTGAAACGTTATTTTTCATCTGAATTCGACCGCAAGATCACCAAATTATGAATAGACAATTTTTGTCTCTTCTAATACAGAGAGTCGTTATTGCCGCCCAACATCTATTACTACACAAGTCAATGGAATGCCTCGCCTTTATGGCCCATAGACTTAGCTTAATTATCCGGACGCAAGAATTCGTATTTTACAACAATGCTCTCATAATGTTAAGTTATCACGTGATGATGAGATGGATAACTCCAGAGTTTCGGAGTTCCGAATATATTATAAAATTTAAATCGTTTACTGAAAAATTATTCAATCTTCCCAAAGGGCGGTGAAAATATCCTTCGTGCACAAACTCGATTTCGATAAACTGAGAAAAATGTTTTATTACGCTTACTCGAGTCACTGGAGTAAACATACTTCTGGAAAGTACCAGATTAGTACGATTCGAGTCTTCGTTTAATTCCAACCGATCGGTACAATCAATTCATACTAAAAAGATCAGAATTACTGAAATTGCCCAAGCCGTATCGATAAATGCCGTTAACGCTACCGCGCCTGATAGCTTCATAAGAACATCTATGCCAATAATCAAACATGGCCTGGTCAGCGTATACAAGTGATGAATGAGGAACTCGAAGAAAGAAGAGGATCAACAAAAAATCCTTAATTGTATAATTAAGTAGGATTAACGTCAAAGCTTCTCGACCTCGTCGTAACGGTATTCGTGTGTCGCGCGTGCATACTACATATATATTCATTTGTGTGTGTGTGTGTGTGTGTGTGTGTGTGTGTGTGTGTGTGTGTGTGTATCTGCACAGTTTTAGGATGTACCGAGCCATTTATCGCCCGTCTTAGGTCGTAGCGTAAATACGACCTCGAGCAACGTTGCGCTTCTCCGACCGCCCTATATATTTTGCCTGATGCGGATCACTCCCCGTGCGGATTTTATATCGCACGTACCCGAATGCGCGCGCCACGATATAGGTATATAAACACGAGCTATACGTATGCGTCGAAGCGAGACAGAGCGCTGGCGCGAGGTCACGCGCGCGAGCGACGCCGACGCGTCGACGCGGCGGTAGGGCGCATTATGGCATTTCAGCGAAAAACACGATTGGCAACCAGGGCGAGATGTTTTAACCAGATTAGCTTGGGCTGGTTGAAATGTCCATCAATGAGTACCCGGTACAATTATATATAAAAAAAACGATTTTGATCCATCTAATGGTATTGATTCGAAAGAAAGCAAATTATTTATACATAGGGAAGAATATTTAACGATAAATTTGTTTTTTCATTTCGAATAAATTATTTATTTCCAAGGATAGACACATCAGAAGTCGATACACTACTCATTAATCTTATCAATTAATTTGTCATTCGCACTGTTGCAATCTATCCAATTATCAGATTGATTAATTAATTATGTAATAATGCAAAGAGTAAACGTACTCAACTGAAAATAGTACTCTATTATAAATGATCATTATTACTAATAACGATACATCCTGTACATAATGATAATTAGAACTCTTTTCAATAAGACGAAACAATGACGAATTTCAGAGCTTAAAGTTTAATTTCATTAAAGATTAAATACTTTTCTTAAATTTTTAAAAATGTTTACGTAATCTTAACTTGAAACATGAATAAGCAAAAAAATTGCATGCTAATTCGGAAAAATAATCACATATTATCTTTAATAAAATTTGAATAGTAATTTGAAGGCTTTTCTTGCATTTTTGTTAATCGGTAAAAAAATATTTAAAATATTACATAAAATTATCACAGAAAATAGTTTTATTATTATTTTTAACTTGATTTAATAAAACGTGTAATAAAAATCTGTTTTCATCTCAAATTCGGTTATCACATATTTATTTATTTAATATTAAACATTTAGTATTACGCCATCCAAATAAAATAATAGAGAGTTTACAATTTATTCAGTCGATTGTATTAATATATAGACATAAATAATGTGCATGCATCTGAGTCAATGTTTTAGTTCAACTTATATCAATTTAAATACCGATCAAAGAAATTTCAGTAATTTTTTGGATACCCTCAACAGAATGTCAAAAGAACTATTAGTGTTCATTTTTATTTTCACTTTTCAAAGATTTTATTAAGTTTATTATCAAGCTAGTAACTAATTAAGCAATTGCAGTAATTGAAGGAGATAACAATGGTAAAGGTAATTAATGCCGACAAGTATCAAACGAACTTCATTAGACTTATTACCAGGCTATATGCAATAACGATAAGAGTTCTCTGACAAATTTTTTAAATGCACTCTTCAAAGGTTCTTTAAAATTTCTCTTTAAAATTTTATTTATTACTATTCGAATTTAATTTAATTTTATTATGATACAAGTAATGCGCACGAGTATCATCGATATAATTTATTTTATCATTTTACAATACGTTTTCTTCGATCCAAATCAAATGCTGGATCTACAGTATATAGTATAATACCGTAATCGAGTGCGTAAACAAATTTAATTACATTCGAATTACAACGGTAGGACTGTTCTCTCGATCGGTGAATACGTCAGCGCGTCCGGCGCGGCGCAATGATTGAAATTCGAGCGCAATTATATATATTTGCGACCCGCTTACTTTGAAATCCAAAATACATCGGAAAACACGTCCGCGGAATACAAATGGAATTTATTCAAATCGAATTCCGTATATGCGCGTCGTACTATATTACAATATTCTGACTGATATGATGTAAGCCGACGCAAAAGAAATCGAGAAAGGATTAAAATAAGTGGGGGACAACAACAAACAGGCCAAAGGTAATACGCAAGCAGGCGAAATTTCATAGCGACTCGTATATATATATCTGTATCATATCCCTAATTCCGCGTGCGCGCACACGCATCGATGAATTTAATTACTCTCTGTTATACGTAATAGATTGGGTGGGAAGGGTGGCGAGGGGGTGGTTGAATGGCGTCAACGATGGAGGTCCAGCGTTATTCCGTGCGATACTTGCTACCCGCACGTATAGAGTATTTACCTCGAGGGTGTTGAGCATTCTTGTCTATATACATAACCGCATCACAAAATTTCGTACATCACCGTCGGATCCCGGCCAGCTCACTCATACACGCATCGCACACACACACACCCTCCCGCTCGTTCGCCTAAAGCGCAAAAAAGCTGACGAGGCTGCTATATATATATATATACACTTGTCGAGCAGGCTACGTCGTTCGTAAATACGACGATTGCAAGCCCTATTTCTCCGCCCACCCTCTTTCTCAATAACAGATCCCGTTTTTTTCATAAATCTTCGCCCCGGGCTTGCTAGGCCCTTTTCTCCGTGCTTTATATGGATAAAAGGAGCTCGATTCGAATATCCATAGATCTGACACCTCGCGCGATATAATTATTATTTTCAATGCTCTTTCTTCTTTTGATTAATAATTTTTTTTGGTTATAGGTAGAAAAGATATTTCGAATGTGAAATTTTATTCATATTGGGTTCTCTAAATTATATTTTTACTATTCTGTTAATACAATTTCTAGATTCCGTAAAAAATTTTCCTAGTTCACCTATTTATAATAAATTATATAAATTATATAAATTATCTTGAACTGTATGCGTAACAGAGGCAGAGACCAATGATAGAAAAATGAAGCTCTTGAAATTTAAGCCGTTGAAAAATGAACCTTGAAATTTAGACTGCTTATACCTCCGATGTTTGATCAATTATTTGCAATATAAAATCTCGAGATACTGAAAATTCTTATCACTTTTTTAAAGTAATATATTTATTTCAAATATTTTTGACCGGTTCCTCGCTAAATTATGTAATAAATTCTTTTTTCTACAATATCTATTTCTTTCTCTGGTACTAAATTCTACACGATCTACCATCTCTGTGGTATATATACGCACTAATGAAATCTATTCATCTCAGTCTGGTATTCTTATAGCCTTCGATCTACCATAAATCTCCTAAGTTTTTAATTACCCCTACTTTTCGTCTCATTCAGCTTTTATATTACTTTATTTTTTCTGATTAGTACGATTGATTTTCCCTATTTTAATTTTTGGGTTACCTAAAACTCCATTTCTTTTATTTATTTATTTATTATGTTTTTTTTCAACTATTTCTTCGATATAAACGAGTTTATTTTTCTTGTTTTCTGTACAGATTACAAGTACATTTTTGTCACGTATAATATGTCTACTTGTAATCTTATGCCCCTTCGCTTCATTAATATGTCGGAGACATAAAATGCGGTAAGAAAGTTTTAGTCTTTAGTCTAGCGGAGAATTTACCATCTGGGCGTTGAAACAACATGAAACGAAAAGGTTTTATTGCAGGAACGAGTTTACCCCTGTACCTGGATAATCCAAATCCATCCTCGCTCGTAGTTTCTCGCAGTTTTATGAAGGGACAAACTCCTTCGGGGCAGCAAAAAAAATGCTAACGTAGAAATAGTTACGGCGCGAATCCTGAATGCTAAGGACGTGCTCGGTTCGTTCGTCGGCCACACGAGCAGGCAAGTTGGTAGTAACTTTTCAGATATTATTCTGTTACGATTTTAATATGCATTTTCATTATTTACCAATACGAGTAACTTAATTATTATTTTGTCTTCTGTCTTAATAATATTTCTCGGTTATTGGACGAATTCCATATATCTTAGCCAATCAAAATTCTTGTGAGAAATTAGACTGTAAGAATGTTTTAATCCCTAAATTAAAGTGCACTAAGAAATATGAAAAATATATATATACTTTGTACTATCATTCTGATCAATTAAAATTTTTTATTTCCAACTTCGAAAACAAATAGTTTTATGTAGTTCGGTTACTATTCAGCACCTATGTGATCAATTTAGCTAAATCTTTAAAAAACTACACCGCATTGAATTCTATTAATTTTAATAAAATACTAATCAATTCCATCTGAGATTCAAACTAAATCAATATAAATAAATATTTTACACTTTGCAAAGTGATTAATTTTTACAGAATAAGCCCAAATATTCGGAGAAAAATGTTGTTGATGAAGATTTTATTCAAATTGATATGCTAAATTAATAAGTTAAATTTATTAATATTATTATTATTATGGTATACATTTATTATTATTATTATTAGTATTAGCAGTTATAGTAATAGTATTATTATAGTTTTAAACCAAGGCATAGGTCGATTTTATAATCTTGACGCCAGAGTTGAAAAAAGCTTTATCAATAATAAAATATTAAGCGATAAATACAAAAGAATGTTTTTGAACTGTTTGAAATGTTTTTGATTCAAAATGCGCTGCGTTTTTTACCTCTGTATGGGCGCAATTGCGCATGTCCAAACTTATTAGCAAACTCATGATTCCCACGAAATTCTGAACTCTGAAGAAATCCCCTACTACACTCTCGTATCTTATTATTCAAAACGGTAACTTGTTTCATTAATCACCTCATCCTTCGAGTATTAAACACCATATTTACTTCTCCAATACACTTATTGTTTCGAGAATAATTAATACACAAAACAAAACTTACATTATCTACGTTTTTCCGGTCAACGAAAAAGAAAATAGATACATACATACTCGAACGAACATGTCGCCTGCTATGCGTACTTGTGCTACTGATAAAGTGCAACGTTCATCATAAAAGTTCGCTGCTTAATTCTTAAGTGGTAGAAACGAGAGTAGAGCCAATGATAAAGCAAGAGACGGCGTATAAGTACGAGAAGAAGAAATCGCGTGCGTTAAAAAGAAAAAGGTGAGGGTAAAAGAGAAAACAACGTAAAACTATGCTAATAAGTTTTACGCGGTTTCGCGTAGAAGAACTTGGACAATGGCAAAAATGAAATATGATAATGAAAGATGGCCATCGTACAGATAAGGGAATTGCGAATGAACGTTCCAACGTCTCAATGCTGCAAGAACTCAAGGTTCAAGAGTGGAATTTTATCAATTGCAACAATGGGAATACTACTCTTGCCCTTATCTGCACCACCCCCACCCCCTCGATTTATTACCATCGTTGTAGATACCAAGCGGAAATCAGTGCGACGTATGCGAATAAATTTCATACGTCGTTCTTTTATGCACGCTATAATCAACCGGAAATGAAGAATGTCCGAATCATGTGCTAGTGGTGTCATTCAAGCCGAAATAAAAGTGCTATAATTTAACTTTTACCATCATCCCTTTATGTCGGATGAATGGCCGCGCGGGCTAGGCCGTAAAATTTATAGCGCGGCAAAATTACTATAAGCTTACTGCGGATCATTATGCTTTTCCTACAATCATAACGTATATATATATATATATATATATATATATATATATATATATATATGTATAGTTTATTAATCGTAAAACGGGGAACGTACGCTATTTCTCTCGTACGAAAATTAATCTTCCCGAAAAGGTCTAGTTTATTTTTAGCTCAAGTACATTTCCGTTTTGACGCCGGGGCTAATTAAAACCGCCGACCGAATTTGACCTTTCTCCCTTCGTTTGCAATTTTGAAGTTGCTTGTGACATGATTTTTTGCGCTCAATTTTAATCTATTGACATGATTTCTTGGACACCTGAAGCTTCTGAAGTCATTCGATTTATAACGAAGCTGTAAATACTGCTTCTGAAAATAATTAGACAAGAATAACGATTATAGAAAATAGTTTTTATTTCAAGCACTTCGTCTTTAAACATTGATATTAACCATCTAAGTAAGTAAAGACGAACGTATATGAAATGATGTTTCACAGAAAAATTTTTTTAATACTGTAGTTATTAGAAATTTTTCATAAGGGGAGTCTTGGAACTGCTCCACAGGAATCCAACGATTATTTGAACTTATTATTAACAATAATTCAATCATTGGAAAAATCCGTTCTTGATGCGGTGCTTTCAAATACTTTTCAATTTATTTTTATGGACGATGAAATTCCGAACTCGCTCTATCTCTTTAAAGAATTATAGAGTTCTATAATTAACATTAAAGGAAAAGGAGAATAAATCTTTGAACTAATAAGATTTCCAGCAGAAAATGGTCACTTGCAATCGTTTAACTTGGAATAGATAGAAAAGTAGTTACTTTTACTATTTTGTAAATCAAAATATTAAAAATCACTTGCCAAATTTTAAATCTAGGTAAAACCGTATATTGGTAGACACTAAGATTATAATGTAGAAAAAATGGCATCAATCAATATTATCTCTTTACTCTACAATGAATTAATGAAAGTATTGATTAAGAGCCTTCCTTTCGCAACTGTTCAGCAATAAATAATAACTATGTTCCTAAATTAAGGTAGATGTGAATGGTTTCGTGATTTTATTGACTTTATGTGCGAAATGTTGAAAAAATTAAATGTATTACTTCAAAATTGAGTTCAATAGCCTGACTTTTACGTTATTTCTAACAGTTTAGGGTCTCATACAAAACTGAAAAAATACAGTCATGAGTAAAGAGATCGACGAAGAAAAAGAAAAAGATCTACCGAAGTTGTCGTTCCAATTATTAGGAAAAAGCATTTCAAAAATAGTAACTATTACCGGTTATTACATGGTTCATATATAAATATAGATCTAACCATTCATTTTTTAAATATTTAAGTAGACAGAACACCTTCAAATTATAAAATACAAAAAATTCTTTGAAATATGTTATGATAATTATATATAGCTTATCTTTTCTAAAATAAATAGATACAATTATCTATAATTTGACGGGTTGAATTCCTATTTAAATCCACATGATTGGAAAATATAATAGGACGAACTTATAAATTCAAATTTTGTGACTGTAATATTCTAATGAAATCAATCGATCAGGTGAGCTCAAACTTGAGAATGTTATTGTTAAATACATTTCAAAAATTGTTATAATATGAACAGAGAGAATTCAATTCGAGCATTAAGAACAAGTTTTATATATATATTAATTTCTTTTGAGTTAATTAATGATGAATTTTCCCGCATTTATATTATTAAATACTCTTCTATTTGCTTATGTCAATTCTTCAAATTTAAGCTCATTTGATCCATCGTTTTACTTAGAATACTACGGTCAGTGAATTTCGATTATAAACATATTTATTATTACAGCTTCAAATGATATGGATTGACATTGGTCTTAAACTTCTCAAATGTTAAAGCAATAATGTCCACTTCTTGTAGAAAAGATAATGTATATTTATAATATTTCTAATATATTTCAAATGTTCTTTTTAGTTTGTAATTTAAAGATGATGTGCCCCCTTAATTAACTATTCTAAATAAAAACCGAAAGACCTAAATAAAGTAATAATAGTACAACTTTTGAACTTTTATTGATATTTTCCATGATAGACCATCCTGATTAATTAAAATAAATATTTAATTATTTCTCTTGAAAAATGATGTATTTTCATGATTTAAGGGTAAATCTAATAGTTATGGAATGTAAAAATAATATTAACAGGGTTTAAAAATAATCAAACGGAATTATAAATGAATTAAAAATTAATTACATTAACTGTTCTATATTATAATTATACTATAGTTTGAATAAACTATAACATTTATTCTTATCGCATACTTTGACTCGAGAGTCGCACTTGAACCGTTTTAAATTAAGTAACTCTCATCGAACTAGATGTCGGGCGAAAAGAGATAGGGAGATAGGCATGCGTCCTCAGTTGTTTACCGTATTCATTATGCACTATTCTTTATATATATATATATTGGTCTAACATGTTGAGAAAGAATCAAATTAATATATATTTATAGAAAATATAAAAAGCTATTGAATAAACGAAGATTATTTATTCCCGTAATATATATTGAATACTTCTTTCGTTTCTTGATGAAAATAATGATTAGTTTGTATGTACAACTTTCTGCAATGATTAGATCACAACTCAATTTTGCGAATCAATTGTAGGATACTTTGTAAACTTCACGACAAAAATTTGCATATTTCCACTTGAAATTCCTGATCTCGACTTCCACCTACAAGTAAGCACACATACTCTCACACATACGCAGGCATATCAAGTTCGGCACTGGAACTAGTTGATATATATATATATATATATATATATATATATATATATATATATATATATACTATTCGTTTGGGAGGGCTGATATATGCACAGAAATATATTAATTACGATGGCGAAACCCGCGACATAGATTCGAAAACAACAACAAATTCGACCGACCGAATAAATTCGATTCGCCTCGGCTCTCAAGGTCGTGTCGTCCGCTCGTACCGATGCTCTAACGCGCGTCGCCTCGTTTAGAACGCTATCGCCCTCCTGACCCAGATGCGCATCGAAAGCGCACATATACTTATAGTACAGTAGCATCGGCCCAGCAGCAGCAGCACCAGCAGCAGCACCAGCGGCAGCAATACTACGCGTTTCGTCGTCGCGGCCGTCCGCGGTAATCGCTTTCCACCCCCGCCCCTCCCCCGCTCCCCGTTCTGTAAGCTCCATTTATATCGTCCCCTATTCATATGTACCTTTTCAGAGCTGCCATACGCCCCATTGGCGCTTCCGGGGTGGCGCGCACCGTACATAGTTGACACTGACCCGCGCGCAATGTTTGAAGTCTTCTCGAGAAAGAGAGAGAGAGAGAGAGAGAGAGAGAGAGAGAGGCCGTGAATACATGCATGTCTAATTAATATTTATATGCACCAATGTATTTACACCCTCCTGCCCCCACTCCTACACCAAGATTTAGATTCCTCTCTATAATATATTTATTGCCTTTGCTGTCTTGCAGTTCGTGTTTCTGTATCGTCGGGGGGGGGGGCGAGATCATCGATTTCACCTTAATTCACGTAGCTGCCGGAAGGCCTTCTCAATAAATTACAATTACATGCCTTTAAGATTTATATATCTGATATTTTCAGAACAAATTAATTATCTTCTCTATAAGAACGCGCGGTACAGATCTGGTTCGCATTGAAAACCTCCCTTCTGGAAAAGAATAAAATAAAAATCGTCTTATTTATATTATATTCAAATTTTATACGTTCATGGTTTAATGTGTCTAAAACTAAACTTCTGAAATTATAAATGTAAATAAATTAGGCTACACTTTATATATTTATACTGTGCATCGGTTCGCTTGATCTATTTACGTCTATTAGAAATCATAATATTTATTTTAACATCCCCAAACAAACAGGCAATGCGATTTATTAACGATAATAATATACAAGTAGAGCTTTCATTTGTTAAAAATTATGATAGTAGTTTATAGAATCCGCGTTAATCTCTTTCTGCATATAGCGAATAATATTTTAAGGGCATTTGTTGCGATTAAGAAAAAACGTGTCACCGATAATAATACATTTTGCTATGACTACTTGATAAAACACAAAGATATGGATGATTTTGTAAAAGATATAATTAAAAAATATATATATATATATATATATATATATATATATATATATATTCATTGCTTGAGACATAAAATTTACGTTAAAAATCCAATTACGAAAAAAATAGCAGTTCAAAATATTTGTTGGATAAGCTTGTACAAATATATTTAGTATAAGTTTGGGTAGAGTCTATATGTATTATCAAGATATTCGAATAAATTTATCGTAAAACTAATAGCTCGTCGATAAAGTGGTTTTTATTACAGCGCTATCATTCACTTTTCATTACTTTTGTGAAAAAATAAAAATTATTCCCAGATTCGTAAATGATAAATTCATTCTTTATTTTAGGGATGGTTAGTTTTAATATTTATATACCACTATCGTTAAAATCTGAAAAATTCAAATTTTTATGATCGACGAAGTAGCATTTTTTTTTAGCTTTTTTAAAGAAACGATCGTAACTTGAATCATAAAAGGAAAGAAAATGATGGCGAGACAGTGAAGAAGGCCTTCGGGAGGAGATCAAAATCCTCGATCTTTCCTGTATATTTTTATAATATTTATCTTCTTTATTTTGATACACAATAAAAATGTTTAGATTTTTTTCTAT
Organism: Sycobia sp. Sy_11; assembly: GCA_018907035.1. Taxonomy (NCBI): domain Eukaryota; kingdom Metazoa; phylum Arthropoda; class Insecta; order Hymenoptera; family Epichrysomallidae; genus Sycobia; species Sycobia sp. Sy_11. The sequence continues at coordinate 649,245 of JACCIC010000059.1, read as the reverse complement.
ATGTACAAGATTCCATTACCATCAGGAAAATAGAACGTCGTTGCTTACATTAAAAGAAAAAACTAAAGAATTTACCCATCGCACTTTCCCGCATTATTTGTTTTCGTTAGAGCCATAAAACGGTCTAGTATACCTTCCTTTTTATATTCATATAAAAACATTTATGCGAATCACGCCGATATCCGTTCTTTCCTTTGTGTATGTATGCGTGCGCGTGTGTGGGTGTTTGTGTGTGCGCGAGCGCGCTCGTACGAACCACGGCAAGATATATTCTAACAGCCTATACGTAACGCATCGGACGTTTTCGCGCTTCGGTCGCTTGCTTTCACGCCCATCGCCGATATCCCGCGAGCTACATTCTCCTTCGTACTCGCTCAATATAATTCTACTCGGTTTAGCGCCGCGCACCGAGCGTCGCCGCGATCTTATCTAATGCGCAGCGATCGCTCGTCATTTTCATAAGATAGGCGATACGTGTGTGGGTGTGTGGGTGTGTGCGTGTAATACACCCCCCTACAGATCGACGTTCCGAACACCCTCGAGGCGAGCGAGCAAGATAAGGGACGGGGCGAACAAATTCCAAGCTGAGAAGCGGGGGAAGAGGAAAACAAGAGCCGAGGGGTCGAGTTCGTTCCGCGGGGAGTAAGTGGGGTCCGAGTAGATGGGGGGAGGAAATAAACAAAAGTTTATTTTCGCGCGCAGGCCGCGTATGTAACGCAGTTGCTGGGCTGTGCTTTCATCCTAGAGAACGCGGCGCACGCGCTCTCCATCCAAATGACGCGCTCGTAAAAGCAGGTGGAATAGCCCGAGGGAGAGAGGGGGGACGGGAAGCAAGTATAATTCCGTATCGGCGACTTGCCTTCGCGCGTTTTCTTTCAAACCGCCGCGCGCGATAAGCTTTTCCGGACGAGAGTCGTATAAAGAAAATATATATATATATATATATATATATATATATATATATATATATATATATATAGAATAGAATTCGGTAGCATGATTCATTATATCGAGGAGCGCTCGCGCGCCTCGTTGAGGACAGGTGGAGGGGGGAGGGTGGTTGATATGGCGTCGCTGCACTGCCTTGGCCTCATCGAGAACGTTAGCCCTCGTAACGATTCGCGGTAAGTCCTCGCGAGCGACCGCAGCTTTTTCTTTATTTATATATTCGCGAAGCTCCGTGTCCGATGCTTCTTTATTTCATTCTTTCTTTCTTGATTTCTTTCTTTCCTGGCGAAAGTCTTTATCGTCGGCAACCCCCTCCGCCCCTCACCCTCGACAAATGAAGATTTACGCTCGTCGGCGAGCGAACACGAGCAACTGCAGAAGATCAGGCGCGCATTTAGCTTAATACGAAGTACTGGAAAATCTCTCTTCACAAATTGTTTCGTTTGACTAAGTGAAGGTTTAAAAATAAAATTTAGTCGTTAGACAGCAAAGCCAATACGAAGCGTAGGGATAATTTTATAACATTTTAAACTTGCAACATTTCTCCTAGATATCATCGAGGTACATTCTCCGAAAACAATTCATATCAATAAATCAGTGAAATCACGTTTTTTGTATTTCTAGAACAGAATATGAAGTTTGAAAAATTCGCACTACAGATTGATCGGGATTTCCGACGTATTACGTACCAATCCCCTGTTTTGATTTTCACTACGTAATAAATGTGTGCTTTCCAAAAAAAATCGTTCTTTTATACTAATTTCTAACTAACAATATGAAGAACTTTTCTCTACTATTACAATAAAATTGTTAAAATTAATGAAACAAGTCAATTTAGCGATGGAATTTCTAAGTATAAAATTAAAATAGTGAGCATTCTCATTAAGATTTTGAATTACTTTTTCTTCTTTGAATTAATATAATAGAAGAGAACAGAATGTATCCTAGATTCAAGCTTCTCGTAAAATGACGTAGCTATATCTTTGATTTATTTTCACTATTGTGTATAACTACAATTAACTGACAACTACATATTATTGCTAGAATATTTACTTCGTAATCACATTTTGCTTTTGCCCCACTGTTCGATCACGTATACTGCCATAACGTTCTAGATTATTAAAATAATATTGGCATTTGATCGACGCTTCGATATTTGAAAATTAATTTTCCATTGAATTCTAGACGTTAAATTATTCGAAATAATAATTTAAAAATGATATAAATTAAAAGAGCATTGATAAAACTATAAGAGACACGGGGAGTGAGCTTAAAGTCAATGACGCTGTGTACGTAAAGGCGGTGCGCGATTATTGATTACGTTTGCGTAATCTACGATCTTAATAGCTCACGCTAAGATCAAATCCAGTGATAATTATTCACGGGGCATCAATTATACTTCCTTGTTTTGTTTGCGTATTTAGTTTTTTTACACATCTGGTGTCTTCGATCCCTTTCTCGCCAAGGAAGTAATTTTGCGTGTGATTATATAAGATTTTTTTCGTCTTGCGTTCAAAATATTTAGAGAAAAAATTGATGCAGATTAGCAATGATGAAGTTTCCGTTCAACAAAAAAAAACAACTTCAAACATACTCTAAAGAATGTACATTTATAAATTTAAAAAAAAATGTTTTGTCTTGATAATAAGCTGATTATACCTTACGTGCGCATACATGTACTACTCATCTACATATACTGCGACTTAAAAAAAACGCAGTAGATCAGGCGCGTATTAATCATGTCAGCCCCTGCTGGATAAACGAACCAAAAAAATGCTTAAAACAAATGACTTTGGGAGAAGCCGTCAAACAGTGCCCTTATCTCCCCCCGATAGACTATAATTTGTTCCCCTCCAGCTAATTGGCTACGACGAGGGCGACGTCAACTTAATTATATACGCCTAGGTAGATTTCATTTTCTAGAGACTATCGGAGTAAACATTTCGAAAATCGACTACACCTTATTGCTTAGAATAAATATATGCGTTAGGCGTTGATTGTTTACAGTAATAATCGAAATTTACGCGCATTATAAGTAAAAAACTATTTAGCTAAAAAGCTCAATTTTTCAAAATCCAAGGATTGCCTTTTAACTTTTATAAAAATATAACTTATTTGGAAAAAAACTCAATCAGTATATATATATATCTGGGACCGAGGATGATCGTCACTTTACGATCCCGATACTTAAGACAGCTGACGGTCTCTATAGTAGCTCCGCCCCGCTTCTTCCTCATCAACATTACGATAACTTAACGCACGCTTTGCATGCAAATATACTTTTTTCTCACTTGGCATTCCGCACGCGGGCGTCGGGATGGGCCGCCATTAGAATTCAGATTACCTCACTCGATTCCCAAATAAAAGGAGGGAACGGCAGAGCTTTTCCTGAATTAAGGATAAGCCCGCCGCGCGCACGGCCTTGGGAAGAAAGCGAAATAAAGGCGGGAGAAGAGAAGGGGAAGAAGGAGGGAAGAAACATAGTTATATACAACTGTGTATATATATATATATTTAGCCGAAGAGCGCTGGCTTATTAGAAGCAACGACCTCGATCCTACTCGAGCGTGCAGGAATACCGCAGCGAATTTTATAACAAAAGAAAGAATTGGGAGAAGGAAAGAACGCCGAGAGGAAGCGATTCGCGACTCAAAAATTGCGGAATTTCGTAATTCAAGATAAAAAAGAAATTTCTTTGCGGCGCGCCTGGAATGTGCTATATTCGTCACGTGCTTCTTGTCTTTATTAGCAAGCCCTTTGAAAATGTTATTGAGAACACGGATCACGCATCTATAGATGAAAAAATAATTATCGTCCACTTATTAAAATAATCCTGCGATTATGTCATAACGGCGTGTAAATAACTAAATTCTATCCAGGGAGAAAACAAACTAAATAATTTGCATACAATAAATAACATTGCGGATAATTCTTTGTCGCTAAATATAGTATTACGAAAAAAAGAATTTTTACACGGTAATCTAATATTTACTTTATTAAATTAAAAATATTTTAGTATGATTTTCAATATTTAATATTGTTTTAACGTTTCAGAACTACGAAAAAATTCAGAAATAAATAAAAACACAGTTCAAAACACAAATTAAATTATTTTAATGTTAAAAAAATCCAGTACCATTTTTAGGGAACTATTTATGATAAAGACTTAATAAAGAAATAAAACAAAAATATGATCGTTTTATCCAGATTAGAATTTTATTTGAAATATTCAAAAGTTATAAAATCCTTACGTTTGCTCCGATCAAATCTTCCACCCAAGGCGTCACGGCGGCTCGATCCGGCACTGCCTATAATAGAAGACTTTACATTACCCTATGTATATAAAAAGTATTGAAAAATTTTCCCGTATCACTGTCACGCTATGCTCAGGGAGCGAAGTTCCGCGACAATGCCGATGCTCGAACTATCGAGTACAGTATATAGCGGGCATCAAACGTCCATTATATAAAATCTACGGCCAGCAAAACCAATTGGGTCAAATAATAATAAACCTGCCGCGGCGTATAGACGCTCAATAAAGTTGGAGTGCATACGTTCGCATAATAATTCAGCCACTTGAATACAGCGCGCGTATAAGCATTGTTTATGCAGTCGCGGCGAGGCGGTATATACGCGGCATAAAAGGGAAAACTAAATCAAGAGCGGGAAAATTCCTCGCTTTTCTGTAACAACTTGCGCGGTGCGGAGCCTTTGTGGGCGCGTTATTGCCCTAAGCGTATAATCGAATGAATCGTGAGTTTGTGTATGCGCGAAAACTGAAACATCGTGGCAAATTTTCAAGCATTAACGAAGCGAAGGCTTTCATTATAACTTCATTGAGTAACTTAAATTTTAACCAAAATCAATTTTCACTAGATTAGGAGTAAGAGTAGTTTGGTGCAACTTCAAAGTGGAAAATGTACTTTTCAGAGAAAATATACAGTAATATAAAGATGTTGTAAGAATATTTTCTAATACGATAATCGAATCAAATATGTTCGAAATACTTATTATTCTGAAGACTAAATTAGTAATTGTTATAAGAACAATAATAATTTTAACTATAGTTAACATAATTTTTCTTTATCGTTCGATTGGTACAATCTAACTTTTTTATTATGAGAATGTAATGTTAGGATTGTAAGATATAGGCTTGATATCGATTTTTCTTCTCTTAATTCATATCCATGATACCGGCAGAAAGTACTGTGAAACTTTTATTATGGACGAAGGTCAATTAACCCGTAGTCCTAGAATTAGGATCAATATTTAATTAAAATAGTTTAAAAATATATGGTACCAATGAACATTACTTATTCGATTTTGAACACTATTAAGAAAAATGCAAATCTTCGACTTGTTTCCAAATCGTACGGTTATAAAAATTATTTTTCTTGGGCTTATAATTTAAGCGTGTGGACTTTTTTGTTCTGTTTAAGAACATTTTTTTTTTAATCATGGACAGATTATAAAAACTTTGTAATACAATATTATAATATTATAGTACGCTATTTTTTATCATGCAACGATTACAAATATATCGTTTTAACGATTATTTTATTTTGTAAATTTTGAATTTTGACGATAAAAACGATCGTGAATATGGTAAACGTCAATAACTTCAGCAGTTGCACTCGGAAAAATTTTTTATGGACTGGTAATAAAAATATGAAATTTTGGTTCAATACTGATTGTAGCAATTTGTAAAAAACGACTCTCCGCAGTGTGAAAGCAATAATTTCGAAATAAAATTTGGACTGTAGTTTCTTGTAAGCAGTAATTACTTTCATATTCTAAGCTATCTGTTTTATCCGTTGTCTTACTTGAACTCTCGGTTTTGACCTTGCTCAAGTCAACGGTTAGTTTATGTTTAATTGCTCTACTAAATTTATCTACGTATTTGCACCGCATTTGTCGGAGCGATATCCTCTCGCATGTAATCCCACATGTTTTGGAACATTTAATAATTTTGTTTCATCGCCATTTTTTTCGCATACATTGCCAATTATGAAATAATCATTTATGGACTTTTACTAAGCTAATTATATTTTTGGGAGATTTGAATACGAAACTCCTTCGTTGAAAGTTTCATTTATCAGGCCAAAAGCACCTATGGAGATGTATTATGAGCATCCTTAATAAACTTTAGTATACTATTCAGAAATAGAGATTAATTTTTGACACGATATAGTTCACGATTCGTTAGTTTAGCTTCATAATTTTTATCAGGCACGAACAATAATGGATTAGAATTTTCGCTCTGCTCGTAAATACCATCTGACATTCTGCTTAAATCGCGAGCTCGTCCATCAGCAGTTTTTCCTTATTCTGAAAAATTTATTCTGAACTATGATATCTTTTTGAGTTTTTTATACTTCTCTCTGAAATTGTTCCATTTATTGTAAAATTATCGTTATCTACGAGTTTAATTTGTCAATTTATGTACAGTAACGTGTAGCCCATCGTACTTTACTGCGCTCATCGTTGAATTATCTCATTCTTCCACAATTACACGAGGCTATAAACGCACTTCACTTAATATCTTACGATAATGCAGTGTTCCAAATAAACACCCGCATCGACTTCCATGGCATTTGCGCTTCTTTCAGAATAGAGAGGACAGTTGAATACCAGAGACTTTTTGCACATTCAACGTCTTAATCTATAATGAAGAATTATGTCCGGCAAATATCTCATAATATTACTGCAGCTGAAAGGAACAACTGTAAAGAAGCTCAGATGTGCTAACTGAAGCAATGTGGTCGATGTATAAAACAGCTCAGCTCAGATAATTCTGAGTTTATAACCCGATTATTAAATTTTAACTCGAATTTTTAACCCCACATATAAGATTATTTTGGCAAGGAAACGCGTACTGTCCTATAATTCAATCTCTAAATGCAATCAATAAATTCCTGACTCGTCCATTGTTCTCTCGCGCATACGTAAATTGAGAAAGTATTAAATTGGCCTCTGAGTTTCGATTATTCGACAGTCTATTTATCGCGATATGTTGAATATCGCAACAAAATTTGTTTACGACAATGTCACGCAATAATTAGACGCAGATTGAAACTGATGACGAACACTAAAGATTTTATCATTTTCATTTGTATTAGGTGTATATATTAAAGGATTCTGCTTTTGTCGTGTTTCAGTATAAATTTCAGAGTTTTCAAATTCTACACATTCTAATATTATCTATACGACTTTCACTTGAATGTCCAAATTATTTGTCTCAAAAAATTTCTTTTATGAATTACACAATGTATGCTTCATTTATAATAATTTAGAAATTACACATATTTAATTACACTCCGTTATCAATTTCATTTCAATTAAATAGTTTCAACTTCTATTACCGCTCTCGATCGTATGATTCTCAAGTTTGAACATTTGAACAAGCAATTAGGATATAACTCCGAGGTGTACGCTGCTACACGCCCTAATTATCCGTTTAAATGATCAAACTTCAAAATGACGAATGTCGGAACTTGCGCGAAGACGAATGGAGCTGGATCTTAATAACATACGTTTTCTAATATTTTACAGTATTTAAAATAATATTAAAATATTTTTCTCGAGTACATACTTTTACAAACATAATTAAAGTTATTACATTTTTTTAAGTTTCCAATAATTAAGGCATATGTTTTATAAAGAAAATTGATAAAAAATCAACGTTGTGATATCAATGGAAGTACAGCAAATGTAAGTAATAAGCTATGTACTGAACGTCTATATAAATTTACTCATATATAATGTACATGAATAAATAGATCTTATTTACAAACAAAATCTCCACTAGTACATCGCGCACCCATTAAATGTACGCTTTGTACCATTTAAGAGCAAATGGCTGGTAGTAAATGTCAGCAAGTTTTCTTATCTTGCGACAGGAGTATATAGACCTGCCCCTATATATATATATATATATATATATATATATATATATATATATATATATATATAAAGTACGCAGCGGTGGCCGAGCCAGCGCGTCTGTCGCGCGCAAAAATTCTCCAAAATAACAGCACAAGTCGCTCTCGTGCGTCGTCACCGGGGCGGCCACGGCAGCGGCTGGGGGAAATTACAAATTCGTATATACAAATTCGAGCATTGAAATCCACGCAACCGTGCGCGGCTAAAGTAGAAAACGGAAAACGCCCCGCGAACTCTACACTCCGGCCGACCCCGTATACCAGCCTCCCCGCCCAAACAAGCCGACAGTTAAATTAACTTCGGAGTCCGAATGCGTTTGTGTGTGTGTGTATATATATATATATATATATATATATATATATATATGTAGTGTTCTGCACGCGACAGCGCGCGTCCGACGAGCGAGCGAGCAAGCGCTGCAAGCTCAGCTCGCGCGGACGGACTTGCAATAAGGGTTTAGATCCGTTAGTTATACATATATATATATATATATATATATATATATATATATATGTATGTATGTATATGTATATGTACGGGAGGGCAAACTGAGCGCTGTTGGCGGAGTGGACTGTACGAATCAAAAATTAAGGAAGCTGCATTGCGTTTACATAGTCCAAGAATCTGGAGAATTCTAATGCGGCTTATCGATTTGATCTCTCTCTCTCTCTCTCTCACGCGCGCGCGCGTGTGTGTAAGTGCGCGTGCGTGCTGACCACTGGATTTTATGTCGATTCGATAGGATCAGAATTTCTATTCAATTTCAAGGAATCTCATGCAAAAACACAGCGCTCTAGTCAGCCAGAGTATTTGACGCTAAACAATTCACGCGGAATCGCTAGCGACGAATGCGTTTAATTCGAACGTGTTTATATTAATTACGAGAATGCCTTAAGGAGATTACCGTTTTTTTTTTTACTTAATCTTGTCTAACGCTGACATAAAACCCGTGATTTAGAGCTTTTTCAGAAATTCCCTACAGCGTAGGAGGTTATAGAGGAAACATCGAACAGATATTGGAAATTCGAGTGTGGCTTTTGACGTCGAGAGCTTCTTTCAGTCACTACGTCCAAGGGGGTACAAATGTTCTGTGGCTTGAAAGTTTAGCTGGAACTTTCGCATTTGAAAACAGACGCTACCGACGTCCATTTCAGTAGAGTTTAGGCCTCCTAATAAGATATATGTTTTGATGTTATGCATTTTTTTATTTATATAAAAAATTATTCAAATTTGAATTCTTGCAAAGATAATAAAATAATGAAACTTTTTGTTTCAGAGTTATACACAAGGTCCCAAACACTGATTGCCTAAAATGATTTGAACAAATTTAAAGTTAAGAAGTATAGTTTTATATTTATGAAATGATTATATTATTTTTATATACTGTCTTCTTCAAATAATTCTTTCGAATCAGCAGTTAGTATAAGTACGTTTAATTATCGTATGAAATAGAAAAATGGCAAAAATGGTCTTCTTCATGAAGTCTTCTTGAAAGTAGTGCCAGAAATCGAAATTTTAATATTTTACTTAGATTCTCTTTCGCAAGATGTCTAGGCATGGAAAACAGTGTGAAAAAAGCACCATATACAAAATTAAAATACTTGATTTATTGAAAAAATTTTTACAGCTTTTCGTCTGTTATAAATATGATATAAAAAACGCATTGTTTTTCAATTCTGTCAATTGTGAGAAGTTTTATTTTATTATTTTGTTTTATATGGCAAAGATTCTATAAGCTGGAAATCAAGTTAATTGATTTTACATACGATAACATGAGCAATGAACAATTATTTATTAAATATACATTCCGCCATTTTGATTATTACATAATACTTTGATTATTATATAATATATGTTGATATTTTTAAAAATAGTTATACGAAAGATAAATAGTATAAAGGAATAAATGAACTATACCAACTGATATAGTCTGAGCTTTCGTAGTTTGGATTGCTAAAGTTTTGATTATAATTCAACTTCATATAATAATCCCACTGATTTTGACAGGATTTTCCCGCGAGCTCTGGCGATATGCTGAAAAGCTCGGATAATCCATAGCTCTCGACTAATCTTTATGTACACAGAGGTTAAGAATTTATATATAAATCAAACATCCCTCTGCTTGGACACCTCGGCTTTACTCGTGCAAATGTACATTCGTTTAATCGTTCTTTCAATTTATTCCTCAGATCGATACGATCTATATATAATTTAGGTGTACAACGGTGCGTATGCGTGTTCTCTGCGTCGGTAGCTAACAATAAAATTTGTTTTATTCTATAAATATATTCGGAGGGGCCTATAGTCGTCGTTTCATTACGTGTACTTAGTAAATATAAGTCAACGATACTATTAACACAATTGACACGTCGTCAACGTTACGATTACGGCAATTTAATTTCATCTACATAAATTCACAGCTTTTGTCAAAACGTTCGCCATTTTCAGCCGTTTGACGAGAAATAATTTTTTTTATTATTATAAATATAAAAAACAATTTTTCTCCTCAACTTATAGCAACATTTTCCAGTAGAACTGATGCAAAATATTTTATATAATTGTATACAATAAACATAGTGCTTTATGGTATTGTAATAAATATGCCAGTTTATTATTCATGTTTTACTCACACACTGATATATAAGAGGCGTAGATAGAGCAAATACGCAAATCCATACTCTCATACTTTAAATAAATAAAGTTTTGGTTTTGACGTAGCCCGTACACGTATAATGAAATATTCATACAATCAGTTTTCATAACAAACAATAATTCCACTGGCCGTGCCAGTTATGAATTGTTTCCAGTGTCCATTTTTAAGCATATCTTCTCCCTAGAAAACGAAAATGTCGAGTTATTAATTTCTCTTTTGCCTTCGATTAAGCATTCGGTATTCAAGATTTGTAGAAAAAATTTAGGTGCATCTATATATTTTATTCTCAAGCCTCTTATTCGACGGTTTGTTCAAATACGCTCGTTCACTTTCTGCCTGAGCAAGCTCAACTTTTCCGGTAGAGAAATTCGTGTTTTTCTTTTATCTGGAATTAAGGGGCTTTACATATATGTTTGTTTAATATACGTATATACTTTTTACCAGAAATATTTATGCTTTCTTTGCCCGCAATTTGCACACAAACTGTAACGTTTTTTTATTTCTGGTATAACACATTAAAATTTCTGACATTTTTTGTAGTCTACATAGAAAGTAACGATTGTTAGATGTTGAAATATATCCTGAAGCGAATAATCTATATAATGAATTATAATAAAAAATTATGATAATTCAACGTTTCATCAGTTATTGAAAGATGCGAATTGAATTTGTTGAATTTTTTAAATTTCGATCCAAATTCTGAAATCGTATCCAGGTATAAATTAAACGAGAAAAAAACTGCTTGAAGCTTGAAGTTTTTTTCTAGAAGTTTAGAACTGCCTTGCCGGTTGGAAATCGACTTTATTTGCGACTCTAATATAGAGCCTGTAAATGTCCTAAGCTACGTTACATAAGGCCAGACAATTTTATTTGGAGATCGATTATTTGTTCTTGCAAAACAGATTCGGCTTCCTGACCAGTCTTCTCAATCTGGTTTCCCACTCTTTGAGTTCCTTTTTAGAAATAGAATTAAACGAAGGAATAGCTTCAGAATGGAGTTGGCTGGATATCTCTGCTATAAATAGTATGACATATAAACATTTAATGATTGCAACTTTGATCGAACCATACTCTTTTGCTTACGTCTGTACTATAAACCTGTAAAGTGTCAAGAAATCCAGAAAACAGTACGGAAATAAGAACGTTTTCAATATGTTATTTATAATGTTTAGAAATTTAAAGAACGTTCTTATTTCCACAATATTTGCGGAATTACGTTAATCTTTTGCAAGAATATAGAGCAAGCATAAATAAGAGGAATTATTAAACTTGTAAGAGTTCAATGTTTACTTGTAATATATTATTACCGAGTTTAAAAATAAATCATTCTTAAAGGGTTTTTTTTTCATATTAAAATATCATTGAAAATATTTTTCATATAACAGCATGTCAGATTCTGAAACGTATGTAAAATATTAAAATTTGAATTCTCTCAACTTTTGAAAGATATTAAACGAACGGTACGTAGAAAACAATAGAATAGAACTTTGAAAATCTTCGGTCAGGGTTGTGCGCCTGTTTCCATTGGTTCAGCCCGTGTTGAAAACCATTTTTTTTTCGCAAAAAGAAGAGACCGATGCCACACGGCGCTCCCATCGAAAACTCGTTGGGGAGTTTTCCCGTCCATCCTTCGAAGATTTTTCGTAAACTTATAATATTCGCGAACTTTTCTCCTGGCAGGATTAGGAACGTGAAAAAATGCAAGTTCTTGTGTGCAAAAAGAAAAAGCTGCGCTTGCTTGACGAAAACTCACATTTATAATTTATCTGGCATTTAATCTACAAGGTCAATGTTAAATTGGCCAGTCTGTCTCCACGACTTCTAAGTCAAAAAGTTAGCGTCGTATTGATTTGGCAACGACGCACATATAGAGACGCTCAAAAACGAGCATAAAATACATGCGCGCCAGCGCTTAGATGGGAATTTCGCTTCGGAAAGGTGAGCACTACAGTACTGCAATTTTTGTAAAAATAGATAGACGTATAAAGCCCGCTATATATATATATCTTGGTAACGCGCGGCAGTGATTAAATGCGCCTTATATACTATAGTCGTATATAATACGATATATAGCGTACAATAATCAATTCGAATATAAAGTGGGGCTGTGAAATCTAGGCTTGTATTCTTATATTCTGTAATAAAATAAAAACGTATTATTCGGCGACGTTCCGTTTTTTCTCTAATCGCCCTATCGTCCTAGAAATATTAGATGCATAAATTAAGAAGAAAAAAAAACATATTTCTGATGACCTAAAGGTAAAGTTTCAGGAGCCGCACGAGTGTTTAGCTAAAAAATTTATAGCCGCACGCGACTTTATTCTGTACTTATTAAATAATTGAAGACATCGCTTTACAAAATTTATCTCTATGCGCTACAAAAACGAAAACTAACTTATTCCTAATTAGTTGCTTCATTGACGAGACAACTTGCCCATTTTCTGAATGCGATAAGCATTTACTTTTGTTTCGTCACGCGCACGGTAGCGAGGAATAAATGAACGAAGTGCCGAAAAAGTCTTATACATATATATATGAACTGCCTGAAGTTTGACCCAATTCCGTACGTTATAACGAAAGAGTGGGCCGGCGCCGCCGCGCCGCGGCTGAAGATTAAAATGCGACGCGCGCGCAGGTATCTCGCGAGGAGAGCGCGAAACGGCTTTGTTTCCGTGTGAATCTATATATGCACGCACCGTTCGGTCGTATAATCGTCAAAAAAAAAAAAAAAAAAAAAAAATGAAAGGAAGAACGGGTACAAATACGATGAACTTTTCGCTGCAAAAGGTCCAGGAGGAATTGGACGTCGTTCGTTGCTGATTTCAGATGTGATGCGGATGCGCCACAATCCATTCATTATCAGAGTTTGCAAAAGTTTGCGATTCGACCAACTTCAGATAGTCTACCGACTGGATATATACATATATATATATATATATATATATATATATATATATATATATATATATATATATATATATAGTCGACATCATTCTACGTTTTACGGCGAGCAAATAGCGTTTCCTTCTATACTACATTAATCTCTTCTACTATATATATCGCACAACAGGATTGTCTTTTAGACGATCGAGAATGGATAGTTTTTCAAGAGAATCGAATCGTCAATTTTATTTTTTAGGCGTCACCTTAATAAAGACGTATACGATGGAAGTATTTTCTGGCATTCAATTTTATATTCTTCTTCTCGGTTTTTGCAGCAGTAATATATATATATATATATATATATATATATATATATATATATATATTGTGTGTGTATATATGAAAAAAGTTTGCGCGAAATTTAAAAATGCCACGACCGTTCGAATTCAACCCCTTGTATATAGCCTAGTCTTATCGTCGTTCACTCAAATAAACAAATTGAGTTGCATGTGTAATATAATGAAAATTAACGTGTATTATACGTGAAGGTATATACATATATATATATATATATATATATATATATATATATATAACATGTGCCAACTTTCTCTCAGAAATAACTAAATTAAATTTGGATTATAAGCTTTGCCAACGCCTGTAAGATATATATATATATATATATATATATATATATATATATATATATATATATATGGTATATATAGATGCACGTACGCATCAGTTCGTCGTGTACCAGGATTATCCGTCGCTCCGATGAACTGTCGGTTTACAGGTTGATCCTACGAGCTTTGTTGACGTGCAGATATTATATATAGAGTGAATATCAAACTTGTATGCGCAAAGCGGATATGAACTCATTAACGATCTCGCTAAATTTTCTATAGTTCTCTTCTTTCAAATTTTTCTTCTTTCTTGCGTTTTCAATATATAGAATAATCTTCATTATAACAACAACACTATTACGAAGGTACACAAAATATTTATATTTAACCATGTATGCAAATAATCGTTAAAAGTTGTCATTTGGTAAAATTTCATTTTTGAAAAAAAATTGTCTATTATATTTAAAAGTTAATAGATAAACATATAGATGTTTATATTTTTTTAAAGGATTTTCATTACAATAGAAATCACATACGGAAAAATGTATTTGCTTTGTGTAAAACAAAACAACGCCTACTAGCAAATCAATAGTGAAGGGAATAAGTGCATATCTTTCCGCGAATAATGAATAAAAAAATCAGCATAGCACACTGGAAAACAAAGGATGGAGATGGAAAGAAAAAAATCTATATAGCAGGACAATCCACCGGCCAGTGGCATGATATTTCGTTCCAACTACCAATTTTTCCATGATTGCGAAATGGAAGATGGCGTTCTCTAGGACGGTGACGTATATATATGTATACGCTTATGGACACATATAAGCGCGATGCGCCGACCCTCGTCCACCGTTCCATCGGCTCGCGCAGTACGTTTCCTGCGGCGCACGATCGTCCATGTATATATACAGGTATGTATATACGATGGCACTTTGTCTCGGCAGCTCGTCCTTGCTCTCGATATCTGCCGGTGCGCGTTCGCGGTTCAACGAGCGATGTCTCGCCTTTTTCTCTTCCCCTACCACCCTTCACTCGCTCGTTTTCGTTCTTACTGACCTTTCTTTTTATTCTTTTACTTCCTTAGGATTCCCTCGGTCTTTTTTGTCGATTTACACTGGAGAAAAGCGTCTCTCTCTCTCTCTCTCTCTCTCTCTCTCTCGCTATATATCTATGTATCACTGCTAAGATAAAATCTCCTCTCAACCCCTGCCCCACCTACACGTTCACGCGTAACGGCAATTTCTCCCTGTCACTTTTTCCTTTCCGACAATTTTTTTGTTCCTTCGCGTTATTGGGTTATTCTGCTCGAAGGCTGTAAACTAAGAATTGAATTTCTTCTCACCGATACCGAAGTGTTAAAGAGCAACAATAACTTATGAAAAACAACGACTCGAAAAGTCGCGTGTGGGTTTCTTCATGTTTGACGATTGCTTTAACTGCGCTGTAAAATGTATGTTCGGCTATCAAAAAAAAAATTTTTTTGTTATTGAAATATTATAATGGATTTATTAACCAATGAATCCAAGGAATAGGATTTTTGTACGTACGAGAATTTTGTAACTCCAGCGGATGCTACTTTTTCTCCGAAATTCTATATAGGGAATTACCAAATGTACTGCTTCGAAGTCCAACATTATATTTGTACTTTAAAGAACCAATGAACTGATTATTTGTGTATTTTAAAAGTCGAACAAGTTTTTTTTTAATATTATTGATAGTTCAATTTGTAGTTTTTATAACTGTAAGATAGTATTTATTATTCGGAAAGATCACACTGAAAAATTCTCCGCAATGCTGTATCATTCTAATGATTAGAGATGTTCCTTTCCTTATTTTCCCCTTTCTATTTAATTGACGTCCTCTACATAATAGCCCAAATGATATAAATAATTATTATTGGTTATACGGGTAAGCAAATTTTAATCTAGAAGTAATATGGTACTATTACTGATAATTGCGTTATTGATAATGATATGTGGCTTATAGTGGGAAACGTAGTTTGTTTTTTAAGTACACAATCGTATTCCACCGAATCTATTATGACGAAATCCACAGTTTCGAAAGTCTTCTTCTGCCATTGTCTACACATAACTCTTGAAAATTCAAATCTTTACTAGGCGACTTGTCATACACTATCATCATCTTAAGAGTTAAAACGTGTATAAATATAGTTGATTAACGTTGAATTCCCAATCCCGTTTTTCGCAGGAAGCGCGAAACCATAGTTCGTTTATTCGAAGCGCGAACGTTAATCGCGGCAATTGGTTAAACGGCCCCCGGCAAAATGTAACCGGTCCAGTGTACGTATCAATACCAAATAGCGAGAGCAGAGCACTTCGAGAAGTTAAGTCGACGACGGAATATATATATATATATATATATATATATATATATATATATATATATTCGATTTGTATACGATGACGGCGACGTATGTATACGAGTACAAGAGGCGACAAGCCTTGTTACGTAACAAATGCGTCTTTCACGAGCAGATTTTATGGTTATAATTCAGTCTGGTATAGCGCGAACCTACCAGAGGGCGAAATTGCGCTTTGCGTGCTCGTAAAGTTTTAGACCGCGCGTATATCCGTTAGTACGAAATGTCCGACGTTGTTATCCATTTTGTAAAAAATTCTCCCGCCTTTTTAGCGATGGCGACGCCATTAATTGAAGATTTTATAAGCATGATTTATACGCATTTGAATGTTAAATAAAATTTTTTATCACAATAAACCTAAGATAATAATGATATGTATCTAGGTTCTAAAGTTCAAAGAGCAAAATTTCAAATACAAGATGTTGATAAATATCGAAATAAATTCAATTAAATATATTTACGCATAAAACATTCAGTTCCAAGTATCTCGAAAACGTCACGATACTAAAAAAGTCTATAGTGTCAGTTCGACGTAGCTATATAGTGTGCAGTCCTATAAAATAACAGCGAAGTTTAATTTGGCATTTCATGTTTTTTATGTTGTGCGATGTTATCGCGCTATATATAACCATCTGTTAAATTCCAGGGATGTTACAGTAAAAACGGTAAAAAAAAGTGACGGAAAAAAGAAAATATAAATTTTTATATCAATACCGTGAAGATCTTCAAAATAAAACAAAAGACAATGCGAATATTTACTTTGAGATCCAATATTTCTCAATACTAATGCATTTACAATATATGAAATGAACGTGGAATATATATAAAACATGTGAAACTTGAGCTCTGTATGCAGTTTTCATGCATTATATATAAATAAGAAATAGAAATCCAATCGTAGTCTCTCTATGGAAGATGCCATGAAAATACTATATATAGATACGTGCCCTAGATATATGCGTATAAGTCGTCGTTCAACTGCTGATACGCGTATACGTTCCGGAACCGCACCCCGGAAATATATATATATATATATATATATATATATATATATATATATACTCGAAATACACCCGAAACCGACAGAGGGGAAATTAAAAGAAGGAACGTCCAACATTTCGAGCAGACGAGGGGAAAAGAGCCCTTATATGTGTGTGTATTTGTACGTATGTATGTATGTGCGCCTACACGCATGTGTGTGCATATGCATCCTCTTCGGATTCCCGCATGATACGCCGAATGAATTATTCAACGAATTGATTAATGGAGAATAGCGCGTGTTCTTTTGAAAACTGATTGACCGACTATTTTTTTATATCTGGGCATACGCAAATGCTCACGTACACGTAATATGATTCTACGAAGAGCGAAAAAAAATTATGTGTGTGTGTGTGTGTGTGTGTGTGTGTGTGTGTGTGTGTATGGCAGAAAGGGGTCCACGGTATATGAAATAATTCGAGTAACAATGCTTCGTCCGCGGTTAATGAGGTAACATATAAAGCGCACCGATCGGAGATGCGCTGATATACTGAAGCGCGGAAAAGAACTCGCGGAAAAGTTTTCGCGCGTTCGTATTATACGGTTATAACGTTTCCCTAAGAGCAAGCACACGGCACGACACCAATAGAAAGAAGACGGAGAGAGAGAGAGAGATTTAAAGTTATAATAGAGTTTTAAGTTTTGTTGTCATTCTTTCCAACGTATATTCTTATTTTAAACAAATCGACTTTTAAACGTTTCAAAACCCAAAAGAAATTGATATTAGTATTATGGCAATTTTGGGAAAGTCGTGGCTGATTCAAATAATTGTATTTTTTCATAGTAAAATTTGCTATAAATGGTTAGTTTTACCAACGCTCAATAATAATAATTAGACTTTTTTAAATAAAACTGTAAAGACAAATATTGAATCCTAATATTATGTTCTTCTTACTATGGGGTACGCGTAAACTTATGCATCTTTCAAATTTCTAATCTCAATGTAGAAATTTAAGTAGAGGCTTGGCTCATCTCAATAATTAGCTATAACATGGACCAAAACGCGCTTTATATATTATTCATATGTAACTTGGTAATTCCTTCCATAAACAATGAGAATGCTTTAAATAGAAGAGGCGATTGTGCTGTTCGTGATTTCAACCACCGAGAATTTATTGATTAATATCAATCGATGTTTCGAGAAATGTTATAATCAGTACTGAACTAAGGAACACGATCAAGACCTGACATTACCTTTGTTTCAAGCCTCCACCATTAAAAGTGGCTCATCAGTCTAAGGCATGATTTACTTTCTATTTTTAATAAAAATAAAAATCGTGTATTAATAGTAAACCGAGATTGAGCACTACACGATGGATCTCATGAACTGAGTACATTATACAATTCGTGTGTAAAGGATTTAAAGATATAAATTTGTTCTAAAATTAAAAAATTTTCTTTGATGAAAAACAATGGAACACAAATAATTGTCGAGATAATTATCGACAAATAAAAAAATATTGATTAGATTTTAAAAAATTAGTTAAAAAATAATTTACATACAGTATGATATCTCTGTAAAATACGAGATTTATCCAACGTATAAAGTTTTAAAAATGCAATTTGTCAAATGTTATCATATTCTACTTTGTTGCGATTGCAATCGCATCTCAAACAATGCTTAATAGTTAAAAATATCGATTGACTCAAACTAATAATTAAATATCGATTTACTTATATCATATAGTTAAAAACATCGACTTACTGCCGACAGAAAATCGGCATGAGCATAAAAATTTGATATAAGCAAGCTAATTATAAATAACAGATATCAATTTCAATAAAATTGATCAATTTATATCAAAGTAACGCAGTCCAAAATGAAGAAAATTTCACATAAATGATTGTTTTTATTAAGCTTTCTCAACCTTTAATAGGGTTATTTAGTTTTACATAGAATTTACACATTTCTTTTACATCGATTTAATAATATAATTTCTTAAATATTTATATTGCACATGTTAAAAAACGATATGATTGTCACCGCGACAGTGTACAACATCGAGTAAACATCTATTTATTTTTATAGATTGTTTATGTTAAAAGAATGCATAAGTTTCAAAATTTCAGAAAATATTTTGAAGCCTATGATAAGTTGCTGTTTTCACTCAAGAAATTGGTTTGCAAAAACCTTGATTTTTTAGCTATTCTGCTCATGCAATCATCTACTATATAATAATTTATTTTATACATGTTATTAAGGTAACGAAAATTGTCTGACCAATACAGAAATTATTACCTAATGATGTTTAATGCGCAATTACAATTCAAATTGATAAACAACTCTAAACAAAGAATAGTTTGTCGTAGTTGAAATTTTCACCAGAAGAGGTCATAGCAATGATTTGAGTTACCGAAGCACTCAGATTTACGAACAGTTAATTTAAAGTTACCGTAATATTGCTATAGCGACTTTCGAATAATAGACATTCTCTCAGGTCCGAACTATTATTTGAGAGTAATTATAGCGCGGAATTTCGGAAAGATCCTGAGAGATCCTCATATCAGCTCTCGAGGAAGGGTAAAAAGTTGGTCTATAATATATATATATATATATATATATATATATATATATATATATATAGAGCGTAATGAACTTCGTTTCATATACAGAGGTATATATGGAAACTGTTCTACACGCGGCGGGGCGCGCCGACTTACGTCAACAACTTTGCGCGCCGAGTTTATTATATATCGCATTTCGCTTCGGCAATCGAAGGAGGGAGAAAGAAAAGAGATTGAGGGAGGGAGAGAGAAAAAAGTAGGTCGAGGAAGCCGGACAAAACAAACGGAACAACCCAATATGTTCTTTTCCCGCGATTCTCTGTAAAATGCATGTGTCTATATGCGCTGGTTCTCGAGAAGGAGGGGAAGGGGGAAAGAGAACTCTTCCTCGAGGGGCAGTGGAGATTATCATCGCCGCGCGAAGCTCTAGAGGGGCTTATAAGCGTCTAACGTTTTCCTTTTTCTTCGATGTTATTTGTACGACTGATATTTCATTTTTTTGCGACGTGAATCCGGATGATTTGAAGGAAGCGCGATATATATATATATATATATCCTGATAAATGAAGTTCTTGGACTGATATCTAATATATTCCAATATACTAAAACTTTAAAACTATACGTAATTGTATAGAAAATTTCATGATTATACCACTGATTAAATTAGACCTTCTGCAAGGTCTAATAATAGAAACTGAAGGCGGTGCAGCTTAAATTAACGATTTTATAAAATTACTAAACCATGTGTGTACGTGTCTGTGTGCATATTCATTGGACTTTATGATGAATAAGCTTTCATTTCATTGCTTAAAGGAATATACCAACAAAAAAAGTATTTCAAATCCATTATATATATTATAAGTAGAACTTTTAATATTTAAACATTATCACATACAAATGTGTATTACAAATATGTATCCCAATAGTATTCAAAGTCAATACCTTATGAATATTATGATTGCATCATATAATTTTATTATCGACATAAAAAAAATTTCAAATAAATATATTAAGTATTCAGATTTTGAGAAAATAAAAGACAAAGAAAAAAATCTTTCAAATTATAATGTTACTTTGCGTCTTATAGTAAATGGCCGAAAATTCATCTATATGCATATAATCTTATGGTCCTACCATCTTTATAAAATAAACTGTAGTTTAATGATTATTTATTAAAAATGATTCTCATATCAACAAAGTAGTAGGAAATTATTCAAACTGTTTAAAGAAATAAAGTGAAAACTTACAAAAGCTAGAGGATTTACAGTTTACATCTTTAGCAGTAATGTAACATCCATGTTTATAATAAATAACGCAACGATAAGAGTATTATTATATTTTAAAATAAATTTAAGCATGTTAGTACCACTTTAAGGGCAAATAATAATACTATCTTAAGGTTTAGTCAATCAGCTTCTGAGATGTTACTAAACGTCTCATCAAACAAATTCTTTGGCTTTACTATCTTCATATTGTACGCTTAATAATGATAAATCCTAACTTGCAGGTAGGTTTTACATCGTTATTATTTAATGATAATTACAGCTAAAGTATATAACTACAGTATACAGGATAATTCGTAATTATAACTAATAATCCGTATCATAACATTTTATTCAAAACTTCTCGATCAAATCATTATTTCTTCGGGTAAAACTTCAACTAAAACATTGAGTCAGACAAGAATTCAAAGAATAGTATGGTTATCAACTGAGAATTTTAATCCAGAATTTTTTTCCACGCACTACTTAAAATTATCTTGTACGTTCTCTTCAATCAGAATTATTTTATTCATAATTTTGTAGCATTAACATATAAAATTCACCTCCCAAATAAAATCTTATGCATATAATGAATCGAAATATCCCGTTATCATATACTTACATTCCGCTATAATTAGTAAAGTGGATAGGGAAAATCAAATAAATAATAAATCAAACATATATATATATAGATATACTTTCAAGAAAGTACGGATCTTAAGATTTTCTTGTTGGAAAATCAACAGTCCATTGACGCACAGTTGTAAAGAAAAAAGTAATACGATTCACCAATTCCACACGCATATACACAGCAGTACATTTAAAAAATTAAGGGAATTTCTTAACAGTTTTTTAAGTGACAAATTGAAATAAAGTTTAAGACTTTTTTCTCTGATTTTAATAACACATTGGTATTGTTCAATTTTTCGAATTGCCAGACAAATAATAGAAATATTAATTTTTGAAAATCTATGCTTCAACATGAAATTATATGGAAGCGCGTCAGCTATTTCAAATAATTTGCAGTTAGGTAACAAACACGAGACAAGGAAATCTAAATTTTAAATTTATATTATATAGGGATAGGGTATTACAATAACCAGGTAAAATAACAAGATAAGCCACTGAAAAATATAACATTTACGGTTGTTTCATTGCATAAAAAATAATTGTTCTTTATAAATAAGAAATATGTTTTATAAGGAAATAAAATGAAATTTGTACGATATTAAAAAGACTTTTCCAACTTTGACTTGTTTTGTTTTTTGAGGATCTACCTTAAGATAGAAATGTAACTTTTTCCTAGGAACAAAATGAAACTTACAGAATTTCGAACTCGAGTACCCATATATATTCGAAATTTGTATAAGATGCTATTCGTATTTAGTAACTATATCAAAGAAGATTCGTTCATACAAGTCTGCTTATGCATAGGTTCGTGAGAATAAAACTTCACAAAATTGACATTTAAAAATTCGATAAAATAATGTAATAGTAAGCGTCCATAATAATGAATTAAAGCTCGAAATTCTAGCTTAACTTAAACTAGAGAGTTACTATAACTCAAGTACTTTCATTCATTAGTTGATAGTTCGAGGTTATAACTGCAGCGAAATACATAAATAAAAAAGTTGAGTTAGAAAAGTTAGAGCTTGAACTATAATTAAATATACCAACTAACTCATTATCCATCCATTTTTTTTAGAATTTCGAAATAAGCGAATGGATTCTCTTATGGATATATCAATTGAATCCGTAACTCAATTTATCGATAATTCTTATTTTCTGTATGTTGAATTCTTCATCATTTAAAGATATTAACAAATAACATACATGAGAATATTTTCTAATTAACCGAAATAACGAGGTATGCTATTTTTAAGATATATTGACGTGAATGACGGTGGAGGCAAAAAAAGAAACAATATTCTCGTTGAATGAAAGATCGAAGAACGAGGTTAAATCGAAGGCTTTAATGAATCTGTATTTATTAGTAAACTTGAATAGATATATGGATAATAAAAACTTACTAGAAAAAATAAGATTGTATTCATTTGTTTGAACTCAGAACTTGTACTCAACAAAAAGATCAATGCTCTACAACAAGTCTATTTAGAAAAAATCTATTCCCAGGTGCACGGATATTTGAATTTTTATCAAACAATATGAATACAACTTGTTTTACAATATTAATAAAATTGCACGTCTGTCACATCTAAAAATTTCGATAAAAAATAGTTATTAACAATTTTTTACTAATCTTTACTAAAATATACTTTAACAATTTCATGTAATTATTTACACGGTGTATTTACATAATTGGCGATTAATCAAAAAACTTCTAAATACTGATTTTACTTACAAGGCGAGTTTCCTACGACTTTGGGTCAGAGGCGTTCTCGAAATTAATTCAGCTTCATTCTTGTCTTCCGAGCAGATGATTTGCATCAAAGTCGATTCATCCCGACTCTAAAAATTTCCTTAGCTATGCAGATATGCCAACCTATTGTCGTTTGTCCAGATTTTCAACCGTCATAAGTATAATTGGATTAATTCATTTGTTATAAACTTTGGAGCGACTTCTGCTTGGATTGAACGAGGGCAAAAGCGTTGACTGAATAAAATTGTTTGCAGTTAGAAACGGACTAATTTAAATTACACAATTCTTATTATTTAGATACTGGCTAATACGGTTGGATGCCGTTAAAAAATGCATAACAATGGATCGAAGCGGCTACGTAGCGTTCAAACAGTAACTGTAGAATGCGCGAGTAATTAAGCTTCCAAGGAAATTTTGAGTGTTGGAGTTCGCCGCATTGCAAGTGGTCTACTTAGATGACCGACGAAAAGTTACATTGATTCCCATATAAGATAACGCACACAATTAGGACACTCGGAGTGTTAGTAAAAATGCTTACATATACAGCGTATAAAAGACTCTATTAAAAGTAGAATGAATAAAAGAAAAACTAAAGCTATTAGTGCGTTATTTTATATAATAACTGTATAAATATTATATCTATACATGAATAGTTTTACTACGCAAGAAATAATGGATATAGATTTCCATATTCCCAAGTTCCGTATCATTTCTTAATGTATACAAACATTTATAAATCTAGATAAAAACATGCATTAGTAACGCTAATTACTACTAATTTACGTAGTCATCAGATATCGATATACAGAAAAATCATTGAAATAGGCCGAGAGATACTAAAAATGTTAAATTTCCATTCATATGCATATTATAGATACGTTTCCCTATATATGACATACTTTGACCATTCCCTTGACTTATAACTACCAACAATTCGGTTGGCATATATAAATGCATAAAGTCCTTTTCTAACCCCTAAAGGTATCTAATATAAGATCTATTTTATCGTCAAAATGCCGTCGAGCGGCCCTTCCAAAGAGTGCGAATGTAAAATATTTCGCGCCCATTGTCAATTGAAAATAGTTTATAAAGCCAATGAAAGTTAGAAAAAAAAGAAGACGCTTATGTAATGCTAAATATGAATTAAACTTTGAAATACACAGTGGTAATTATAATAATTAGCAAAGTCGGAAGAAAACTTTTAAAAGCGCAACTATGCAGTTATTCCAGACGTTGTATTAATATGAGAGTTTTTCAATTAAAGCAAGTAGCCCACACAACAAATGAACGAAACCTTGATTCTTCGTCTGACAACTAAGTTTAACAACTAATGATTTCTTCCTTTAAATAACCTTTCCATATAAGTAAGAAAAAAGTAAAGCTACTCACGAAATCCTCCCGTTGCGAGCCTATATCCCTTGGAATCAGTCTGGAAATTCGAACGGCCCTGGTCCTTTGGACACCGACGTACGTGTATATATATATATATATATATATATATTCACAACAAAAAGCACTGTTTTCCCATTCGGCGAGGAGGGAGGGATGGTTAACAAAAAACAAACAGAAAATCAATGAAACGCGCGAGACCGACCGTGTACGCAGGTTCGAGAAACCGCGTTAAATTTTAAAACTATAACGGATCGTAGCGCTCCTCGCGCTCGGCTCTCCGCGAAAACGGCAATTTGCACTCTTGCTCTTTCCGTTCGCTGATGCGAGGACTCGCACTCTCCTCTCCCCTCCGTTTCTTGAAGTCCTGGGAGGTCGCCGCGCTCCGTTATCGGGGCCACATGGAAATCACCCCGCGGGCCGAACCGAAGGCAGGCGGGGTCGTCAAATTTTCACGAAGGCGCCCCTCTCTTTCTCCGTGCACGGCAGAAAATTTATATCCGGTATAGAAAGCCAACGGCTCCCCCGTCCGATCTCTGCCACGTATATAAATATATATTCGCAGCTCGCGAGGCGGGCAAGGCGGATAACGAAAGCGCGCCGAGCTTCGCTCCTCTATCTTTCTCGTTCGCGCTCGAGTTTCCGTTCCATTTTATTTTGCATAAAATGCAAAGCCAAGAAACAAAAGAAGCACGATCAAAGAATAATATGCGATCATAGAAGCGATATAGAATCGTCGGTTAACTCCCCCTCTTTCTCTCTCTCTCTCTCTCTCTCTCTTTCTCCCTCCCTCTCTATTTCTGCAGCCGCGGCGCGCGGAAACGCGGGCCAGATTCGGAGTATAATAAGTAGTTCGTATCCGAGATCGGGCAGACGCCGCAGACCTGGGTGGTGGTCTCTTGTACGCAGGTAAGACTCGAGGCGACACGGCCGACTGCCGATGCTTAGCGTCTTTCCCGAAGACTCGAGAAAGCCAGAGATCGAGGAACGACGGGTGAAAGGTGGGGGGGTGGGGGGATAGCAAAGAAGCCCCGACCGCCCGTGTACGATACAAAGCACACCAGTTCGCCCTCTGCACGTGTGCGTGCTTGCCCGTTGCACGAGTGCACGGCGGACCCTCGGTGGTTGTCTCGAGCGCGCGCGCGCGCGGTCTCCGTCGCCCGGGCGGATACGCGGCACGTGAATCTGAACGCGACGGCGGAAGCGCTGACACTGAGCGAGTCGCACGTCGGCCGAGGGTTGTCGAGGATTCTCTCCTCTCCCCCGCTCCCCCCTCCCTCCAGCCCACGCTCTCCGGGGCTGCTGGCTCGCTCTCTCTCTCTCTCTCTCTCTCTCTCACTCTATCCATCTCCCTCTCCACCCTGCCCCTCGCTCTTACCTTCACCCCATCCCACCCCTCAGGCGGTAAAGCGCAGGGGCTGCGCGCAGCCAAGGGGGAGGGAGCGGGAGGGGGCAGTTGCCTGCGCGACTCGCTGCACGGAGCCACCTGCCGAACGCGAGCCATATATACAGCTATAGAAGCTGAAGCATCGGATAACGGGACGTTTAATGCATTCCAAATGCCATTTTCGCAATTACGCTCTTTTTTGAAATATGCGTTTTAGTGAATTATATAGCGTTAAAAAGGACGAATCCCATTAAAGCTTATAAAAACATAAAAATAATCTCCTTTGACGTAGTTCTCGAACTTCTGATCGCCTCCTTCTACGCGGACGCGCATAATCGCATCTTATTCTTATAAATCGGACAGACCTATTGCTTATACCTAAAGCTTAAATGTTATATATAGCCCATAAAACGCATTTGCAAATAAAGACCGGTCCGAATACGGACCAAGGAAAGCCATTTAAACTCGGAAAAATGGTCAATTCGTCCCTGTATAAAAGAACATGGATAAAGAAATGAGATCTATGTTAAATTAATAAATATTTTTATGGACTTGCAGTTTTTATATTGTAATAGATTATACTAATATAATGACAGTCAAACTGTCCTTGTTTAGACTCATCGACTAAGAATCTAAAATAGAAATTACTACTAAAAATAAAATTAAATTAAATTAAAATTAAAAATAATAAACATAATAAATATAAACTATATACTATGTTAGCATAGGACAGTCTGACTACCCCCACCACCTTAAATTTAAATTAACTTTGGATGCCCGACGTTTCGAACCTCTACGGTTCATTTTCTAACACTTAAATATATATGAGGTCGATGCCCTATAATATCTAATTTTCCAATTATTAAGGACAATAATTATAAGACGCGATAAATTTTATAGATAATACTATTATATACATAACTCACTTCGAACAAAAAAATACTTTGTTATGTAGTTTATTAATTTTAAAATTTATGATTAATTTTAGGATAGTACAAAAACGAATCGATTTCCTTGAAAACTATTTACATTAAAATCTCGATCGAGTCAATACACGACAATTATAAAAGTAGGTTTATTCACATTATTGAAATGAAAATGTTGGAAAATTTTGATCAGCATCTATGCTCGTAAAGCATTTAACTAAGTAATTCTTCACTTAATTTTACAAATTATAGCTTTTATATTTATAATAATCTCTAATTTTGTGAATGTCTCATTGGTTGCTTCACTTATTACTCTGACCAGGTATTAGTTACTTAGTCTGGTATTCTAGATATGCGCGCGCGTGTGTGTGCGTGTGTGCGCGCGTGCGAGATTCCATATACAACCTTTCACGATCTATTTTTCAAGAATTAAAAAGTTATCGACAAATATGCAGTAGTTTAACATTTTATTATTCGTTTATACATAAAATTCTACTGAAAAATATTAAAATTTTCAATATGGTACTCGTAAAATAATGTAATTTTCCTAAAATTCAAGCTGACATTTTCATATTGCCTAAACAATTTTTTTTAATTACTTAAATTTATTGATTTTTATTGTGCGCTCATCAGAACTTTATCCACTGTTATGAATAACCAATGATACACTGTAAATTTTTGACCCAAGCACCCCGGAGTACCAGATTAGACTCATTATAAATTTTGGTTGTGGAAGCCATATTTTTTGCAAATATACTTTCTTTAATAACATTGACAGCGAATGTTATTCTCTTTCATGTTATTCTTTCATGTTACTTTCATGTTTATTCTCATTTCTTCGATTAGTTACAGAAGTCATTTTAGCTAAGTGAGAAGCACAGGTCAATCATGCATTAATACAGAACTATATATATATATATATATATATATATATATATATATATATATATATATATATAAGTAGATCCTCCAAAAGGAGAGGAGTTGTAACTTTTTATAACGAGATTACGGATCTATATTAAGTACATCATGAATTATGTATATAGAAAAGTTCACTCAAGTTTCTTAATAATGCGCCAATTACTTTATTAATACCTCCAACTATTGAGAAACTGGAAGGAGCAGCGAGTTCGCGAATGGGGAAAATTCTTATATTTTTATCGCCGGCGCATCTTTGATGAAGTTTTCAGTAAATGTCTTATAGCAGAGGTTTTTAATGCGTACGCGAACTAAATCAGGAGTACGTGCATAATGCGCTGTTTCCTAATAAGTGAGTTAAACCTACCGTTCTATATAAATTTCTTCTCTATATACAGTCATCTAATTGTACTATTTAGAATCCAAAGGACTGTCTGTGGTTAAGCTACTTTAAGCGCGATCCTATAATCTTTAATCGCTATCTTTAACCGTTCAATTTCATTATTTTAATGCGAATAATATACGCATATATAATAGACGCAAATCTTTTTATACTCCCACACTTATACTATGTTAATTATACTTTAGCTGAAAGTCATTATTTTTACGGACTATTTTAGTAATCGATTATTAAATTTCATGAATTAATAAATTTCGAACTATGGGAAGCTCGGTATTTTGAGTTACATTATTCGAATTAAAAAAACGAAAGGCCTACGATGGCTCGATCGCTAGAGCGAAGGACTAGTAACTTGGCGATCCGAGTTCACATCCCGGTCTCGGCGGATTGACACAAGCACCGTTGTAATAAGTTACATGTGCTTTGGTTACAAACACATCGTATACCTCCGTCGCCGATTAGCACCGATATTTGAAAGCATAAATAGAGCGACGATAAATAAAATCAAAAAATAAAAAAATAAACACGAATATAACCCGCTTTATCGATTCAAAACTGGAGAATGACAGATTCTGCGAGGATGAAGTGAATTGCATAACCAATGTGGAATAAATAATATTAATTAAATGAAGCTGTCGAAAATATAACGAATTCGATACGTCCAACGATCATTATGGTCTAATAATAGAAAAGCCGTCAAATCATACTTTAATTATTCAATATATGTAGTTAAAATATCACTTGCAATTTCTATTAGATTAGTAATATAAGCTATAAGTAAGCGCATGTCGTCGCTTACATGTCAGAGCTTTACACGGGCTTAATCTTCAAACAAGCCTTTGAAGTTGCGTTAATCTCTAACGTGACTACATATTTCAATGCAAAATTTTCCGCCCTTTGAGAATACGTAGTCCAATGCGTATAATATAGCGGTTATCGTTTGAAAAATACGAGTCAGCCTCGAGATCACCTTGAAATCTAGCTACTGAGTTAAGGTCACAGCCAATACGATATAGCTCGAGTGATAGCGAGGAAACTCTTATTTTTAACATTATACATGTTAAAATTTCTCTCGAAGCTTCTTGGAATGCAACGGTTATTTAATCTTCCACGATCGATTAGTTTTTGTTCGAAATCTTCATTCGTTAAAAAAAAGTCTTAAGATTCTCGTAATAGCTTTATATGAAACTATATTGTACAAACTATTATGTAAGTCGGAACATTCGAAAACATGGCAAAAACAATCTATTGAGAGTATTGGCTAATTTCGTTAAAAGTATTTAAACTTGCGTAATTAAATTTATCTTAAGTTCGCTATTCATCGGAACAGATTGTTACTGCGTCGAACGTACAGCGCTTAAGATGAAGAATAGAAGTTCATTTTATATAAAAGTAAAATATTAAAAGTAAGAAATAGTAACAGATGAGTAATAAAATGAAAAAAAAAAAAAAAAAAACATATTATTGGCAAATGTACGCGAGCTTATATGGGCATCGAACGATTCGGAGCATATCGCCCAGCGATTTCACGGCAGTTAAACCGTCAACTCCAGGGCGGTGCAACTTGCGCTCGTCGAGGCCGTTATAAGATTCCATATAAGCGAGATTCGATCTCTCGAGAAAGGCGTGCGATACGCTCGCGGATCTATATAATGGCGAGGGTATAAATTATGTCTGAAAATAAATCAACAAATAAATTCGTATTACTCTCGTAATTTTCTGTCTCCTTGTATACACGATCGATCCGTCCGAGATTAAATCTTTTATTTGTTTTTATTCGATTATAAATACGTTGCACAGTCTGACAATCCATTACACTAGTAATTAACGACGGATTAGTACCGCTGTCCTTTTAATGTAATCGCGCGTGTAAATGTTTAAGGAGTAGTAATTTATACCAATTGGCGGAGATCTCGATCGGAGAGCTTCTGGACAATATCGAATTAGCAAGGTTCGTTCGCGATTCCGTAGAGTGCGCGCTCTGGAATCTATGAAACGACATATCAATGGTTACACTTTCTCGCGTTTCATCGAAATACAAATAACTTTGCAGAATCCGTTCGATGGATTGTTGAAACAATGCATTATCTTCATAATTTTGAAACTGTTATTAAAAAGTTTGTAAAATATTTGTATTTTTAAAATTTAGTTCTCTCTTTCAATATATGTGGAAATGCTATACAATTATCTATTCCATATACATTCATACTCTATGTGAAGATAAATAATCAAATGATATATACATATAGATATGTTGTCTATATTAAAAGTTATACTTTCCAAATGCTTCTTTTCAGTAAATACTCCCGCTGTACGGTTGGAGAAATTTTTAAGAGACTTACAAGTTCGACTAAAAATTCGACCACAGTATAAGTATCTTATTAATTTTATATTTACTTAGTGTATATATATATATATAGCATGCCACTCTGTTGCGGGACTGCTATATTTTTAGCAGATTGAAAGTGGGGATCAAGTTTTGGAAAAGTTGTTCAAACATCTAAAAAAGTGCTGCAATTGTAATAATTTATTGATCAGTAAATTTATAAGCGATAATAAAAATAAAAATGATAAAATTTTTTCAGAAAACGAAAATATTTTATTATCTTCGTACTTTCCAGGACTTTTCGTTACATAAAAAAATTTATATATATATATATATATATATATATATATATATATATAAGTATAAATTTATTTATTTATCATCAGCATTAAAAGATTCTATGAACCCTATGGAAAGTTTTTTTTAAATAGAGAAATAAATTTTCCCTAAGAGAAAAAACTTTTTCTTTTCTCTCGTATAAAAAGGAAACTACGAAACGTTCCAGGTAAGAGGTTTAGTAGATAGAAAAGATTTATTTTATTACTAAATCCCTTTCTCGCTCTAAGCAGATAATTACAGCTTAGTAGTTTGTAAGGTAGCAATTAGTCTAATTAATATTTCATTGCACTGAATCGTGCGGATACACGTTAAAGAATTACGGAGCCTAGTAGATTTAGTCTAACGAAATTCGACGTAAAGGTTGAAAAAAATTTCTGTGACCTGTGGTGAAGCTTTTTATAAGCACTAAAAAAAGTGTTCAAATTATAGATTAGAGATTTTCATGAAACATACTCACCTAGAATAATTCAATCTATCGTGACCAATATGCTTAGATCTGTATAGTTACGTAAAAACTCAATTATCATTATTAATCAATTATATATCAATTATCATTATATCAATTATATATTTACCTATATGCTCCTTTTCAGTGATCATACGTATATAATTGCATTTATTAATTTTCACGTATTTTTGGATAACTTCTAGATGCATTAGATCCATATGTTTACTTTCGATAAATGGAACGGCCTGTAAATAACAACAATATTAGATAAATTATGGAAGGAATATATAGAGCTCTAATATTATGTCACACTACAGTATATCGTATCATATTCAACAAATCTACGGCTTGTTTTATTGATTCAATGTGTTAACATTAACCTAATGGAAGTGGAACCACGCAGGATCATATTTTGAAAAAACATATATATATATATATATATATATATATATATATATATATATATATATAGATAATATATATAGATAATATAAAATATATAACAGCATAATTAATAAAATTTTGAGTATTGGAATTAGCTGACCTAAGAATAACATTTAGTATAATAATAATGTAATAATAATAACATTAATAAATAAATTTCTCGAGTCTAACTATGGGTATTCTCCTTGTAATTATATAATTTTCTCCAACATCAAAGAAGCATATTCTGTATTGTAAAACAACACCACGTTCAGTTCGTGTAATTCTAACAATAATTGTTGACGACAGAAGTGGCAATATTCAGACACGATGGAAAATTTTACATTGTAAAAAATTTATTTATTCCAAAGATGTTCGTTGTCGTGAATTTTTATTTTACAACTGCGTTTATATGATGCTAAATGCCCGGTGACCATATTTTATATAAGTCTGTTTTCCGCTGCCCGCGGCTTTATTTGTAACTGTGGTCGAGGTACTGCACCGCTATACCCTCTGTAATTTGACAAATTTCGGAAATCGTTTCTTCGCATTGAGAAGCGCGAAGAGTTAATAATTTCGTTTTCCAATTTCATACAATTTTCATATAAAACGGAATCACATAGACATTAGTCTTTAGACTTTAATAATTTATTGTAAATTATTATCACTTATATTTTGTTCGTTCGTTAGAAATTCTACAAATAAAATTCAAGAAATAAAACTACTATAAGTCGTATAAATTAAATTACTTCAAGACTACTTCCTAGAATGAACGAGGATCAAAACGAACATGCGCTTTAAATTTAAATTGCATGAAAAATATATTTTAAATGTATATTTATAAATCCAATTGAAATTAAACTAAATTTAAATTAAATAAATTTTGGGCAAAGGCACAATCAAATTCAATCTTCTGCAATTAGATACTTTCGCTATAATCAGTTTCTTTAATTAAATCTTAATCTTCAATATTTCGAATAAATCCTTAAATTGTAGATATCGGTATTTAATTTTCATAAATTATGCCATCTTATTTCGCAGAAATTTTGCCCAAAGGATATTTCGTTATTAGACTACACTTCTTGCTGTTCTTCAACGTAAAAGATTTTGAATCATCAAATATGCAATAAAATGGGTGAAAATATGCATTTAACAATAACTATTTGTCATTTTATAAATAGATTACTTACAAAATATACTACTTATTCAATCACAGAGTATTAAATAAGTGTATTATTTTATGAATTTATTTACGTAAATTAACAATAATCATTACAAATTTCGAAAACAACTTGCAAAGTGCATGCATAGGTAATTCTTTACGAAAGAGTGGAATCATTCGAGACTACGAAGTCATAATTTTCTTATTCTATCTGTCACTCCTTTTATTGCTACCAACCCCTCAGATTCCTCTTATTTTTTTATTTGTGCTCCTTATTGAAATTGCGTGTAATGAACCAAACCCGTAAATAATAAATAGTAACTAATTATATTAATTGAGCTGATTTTCACTGATAAATTAATATTAAAGAATCTTCACTAATATAAGAAATTTATGGCAATAATTATACAGATTTTGCATTTGTAATTATGCCTATACTTTATAAATCAATCCATCAAAATAACTTTTTGAAATATAAAAAGGTAATAATAATAATAATAATAACTGTTTGAATAGTTTATATTTAAATATTTAAGCTTTGATCAATAATATTGCGTTAGTAATAATTATATTATTCACGTAGCTTGAAAGTTACCGAATTCCATACAGCGTTATTAGCAAAATCATTTTAATTAGCGATCTTCCCTCCTCGTACAAATATTTTATAATTAAATGATTTCATTGTTTCTTTAATTACACTAATGAGGTATTATTATTATTTTAAACGAAATTAAATTTTTTTTTAATTATATTAATTAAGATTAAGTATGTTATGACCTACAATTTCATAACATGCGTACGTAACAAATAAATCAGTTATTATATTTAAGTATTATATACATATATGATTGAACACGAACACGATATAAGTTTTATAGTAAAGTAAAAAATTATTTTTATAATTATTTTTAGCATTAAACCCTTAGCAAAAATCAATGTCACATTTTATAAAATGATTTTTTTCTGATTTTTAGAAAAGCCTTTATAAATTAAAGATAAGTATATTATCTAAGGTGAGAACAAGAAAAATATTTCGTAGCTTATTTTATTAATGTATTTGAAAAAACATATTTCCACCTTACTTCTTATACTTACATTGATCAAAAAGTGGTGTTTATCTTAATATTTATAATCAGTATGAACCTGTTAATAATTATTAGACTTTAATAAATAATTCTGTACAATAAGTGTTAAAAATTTGTCGTCATATAAATGCTCCATAACTTTACAACTCTATAACTTATCAATTTCACTATTTCTCAATAACTTCGATAATTTTAGAGTTGAAACTGTTCGCTCGAGAAAAACATCTACACGAACAAAAAAAAATTTAAGTATAAGCCTTTCTCTATAATGATAAACGGTTAATGCTCAGATAAAATCTACATATTCTAAAATATACTTATATTTCGTGCATAAACAGGAATAATTATGGAAAATTTTGGAAAATGACAATCGATCGTCGAAGAAACTGAGAAAGTGGCGACTCTTCCCACGCTGACGCATGTTTTCGCTGTATATAGAGACGTTTACGTTCCTCTTACACCCACGCGGGCACTCTGGGAAAACCGCCCTAATTGTCGCGTAGACCGTCATCTCGGAGCGCTGACGCGCCGCCTCCGCAGAAATATACGCGGGAATTTACGAGCGCGATTACGAATTCGTTAAACATTTTCACGCTCTTTCGTCTATGTATATGAGCATCTTGCGCCCGAACGTCGCTCGTTGACCTTTCCGTGATTAAGTCGTTCCCGTTTGGCTGACGCAGCTTCTGAACTTCTTCGGTGATTCAAGAAATTGAGAGAGAGAAAGAGAGTGAAAAAAGAAGCAAGCTTTTTACCATAGACATTCCCACCTAAACATCGTTGAGAATTTGTAAACTCTAGCTTGTTACAATCTGCTTTCGCCGAGAAAAATGAAATTTCAGAACTTTTCAAACTGAAGGCTGATTTGAACTTTTAAAAACAAATTGCCTTTTTAATGTTTAAAATAAAAAATGATTGTATGAATCTCATTCCTCGACCGACTGAAAGATTAATTCTTTCGCATTTTCAATATTATTCCATTTCATGCACCATATCTTGTCTAATGACATAAGCCTATGCGAACCAAAATTTTCCCCTATTGATTTTATGATTCTTTCACCACTATTTAATTCATTTCATGCTCGATAACTGGAGAGATTGAAGAAACAGTTAGAAAAACATTCACCATGAAATGTACAAAATATTACATTTTTTTAATTTACTTTAGATAAGTTGCAAAAATTTTTGCAAACTCTTAAGATAGTTTTCTTAAATATTATATATTATAAATATATGGAAAGAAAGAAAATATATTTTAATGTATCAGAAGCAGTTCTGGAGATTAAACATCTCTAATAATTTAAAAACTAAAATTAATTACTGCAGCTGAATATAAAATGAAAGAAAGTAAGGTCCAAGGGATTAAAATAACGATACAATGCTTTATTTTTCCGTACAATTAATGTATTTTCTCCCCACTAGTAGGATTTGATTTTTCGCTGGATAGGAATTTCCCTTAATAATTTTGTTCATTCCAATCAGTTGAAAAATGCAATAAAAAAACTACTCAGAGGATAAATAAAAGTCCAAGATAATCCTTTAAAATAAGTAAAATTCGAAATTTTTTATAACTCTTCTGATCAGCATAACTGTAATGCTATATTATTGAGTCATTTATTATATGCGATTGGATCAAGATATTTACAATTCAATTAATAGTCTTGATAATAGGGTAATGGTTGGTCCAGATTATGTACCGATCCACATTATTAGACGATGCATATCTTGATCGACTTATTCGAAGACTCTTCTGTAAATCACTTGCCCCTGGTCAATTTTCGGACAGATGGAGGCGCACATTTTCATATTTCCAGTCTTTTAATCAAGCGAGATGAACAATATATCAAGAATTATCGTACCATCTCTATTCTATTTCATTTACCGCAGTTGCTCGATACTATTGAGATACCCCGTATATCGACTGCTTTTTACCGCATTTGTTTCTAGAAATACAGTAGAGATTTATCAAAATTTTCATTTTCCTTTTCCTTTCAAAAGAAAATATTAAAAAAAAATTTAATTTGAAGAATATTAACCTCTGTTACTAATTTATTATGCTGCAATAACTGTATGTCTTTGTGTATCTATGTCAATTGTACACTCTGATATTGATTTCTTTACCACTTTTGATTTCGTTTTCGATAATGCTTTTCTCTTTTTTTATTTAATCATATCTAATACTTAAAAGCCAGTTTTATCGAATTCCATATCATATGTGAATCAAAACGGTAGGCCATCCGGGCAATGCTTACAATTACTTTATTTTTATTTATCTTAATATAGATAATATTGCCAAGGTAATAAATTATTCCGTATTCTTGTTGTAACGCTTTAAAATCATATCCATACCTCTCGATGCGCTATAAAATTGCAAAACCATCGCCTTTTTTCGTGGTCTATTAACAATGCTTCTTCAATTAAAATTGATTTTTTTTTATTATTATTTCATCGACGTAACTGGCGTGTAGCGTGCTGTTACAGTTAATTTGTTTTTGAATGACCTTCTTATTCTAAAATTTGTACAAGTAAAAGATTTTTGGGTTAACTGTGATAATTTTCAGATATTTAAAGCTACAATCCATTAATATCGTAAAGCATAACTGTTTTAGCTAATTGAGTTTAATATCGAGAGTATCTAGGAGTTTTTAAAATCTAGCTACCTTTGTTCATTTGTTCAAAAAAATTCTAATAAAATCTATTTAATAAATGCTTTTTTTGCTTACTCCCACAGATTCTACTATTATATTAAACATAATTATCATTATTTTGTTATAATTCTTATTCATAAATGTGGTTTACCTATGCATACTTTGATCTTAACGACTCTCGGCCCATTCCAAACATTTATATTCCTCACCCTCTCTGCATAATTATTACGTTTAAGCAAAGCATTGCTATATGACTCCCCTTGGATTTATTACCCAATCCGTTGGATGGTATAATTTTTTGTATGAAATCAAATTCACCTTTGCTACCTACTATACATTCAATGCCCCTATTAATCGACTTGAATTCTTTTGCATCTAACATTAAAGATTGGCATAACACTAGCTATATTTTGATGATTCAATTTTTTCAATAAATCCTTTATTATAACAAGAACTAATTTTTATGTACTATTAATTTCAGTCAATATCAGCAAAAATCCAGTTTCTCAATACTTGTGTTTCGTGAGGAATCCAAAATTTTTTTATTCCATTTTTGACGTTAGGCCGACCATAGAGAAATTACACGGAGGGGTTGAAAAAATAAATGGAAGCTGATTATGTTAAGTTACGTTAAATGAACGAAAGAACAATTTTCATTAAGCTTAAATTTTCAGACACTCGGTCGAATTCGGAAATTCACATTATACTAACTATTTCGAGGGAAGTCAAACTTTTTTTTATATAATACTGTTTAATTTCTATAAGAAATGTGTGTATCAATCGTCAGAATTGTACCGGATATGTTTTTCCGATAATGTTATTATATTTGGGTTCCCACCCACGCTTTAGTACCGCTACCAATGCTCTGACTATTGAGCTTGCTTTTGTATATATTACATATATAGATAATCGAACTATCGGATATAGAACTTTACTCTATTTCGAATCACGTACATTTTATGTCGTTTGCTCTTAGACTATAAAAGTCTACCTATAATTTTATTTATTTAGTAATGCAATACTGTTCGTGATTTTTTATCAGAATGTTTAGTCTTTTGCGTTAAAAGTACTAACTGTTTTTTAATCTCGGATGCAACTCCATTCGTTTTCTCATAATATTATGAAAAAATACAGGTACGTACGAGCCTCTCGACGATCGGCCCGTAAAAGTTGTCGTCGAACGGCTTTGTGCGTCCGTGGAACCACGACCGTGGCGCGGGGGGGGGGGGGATCAAACAATTACGAATGAGATTTTTTTCGTTCAGTATGGGCTTGTTGTAAAAATAAAATAATAACATTTAGGTTTAACGAGGTTTTCCCGATGTAGAGCATCGACCTCCACAGGTTACTTATTATAAGTATATTTCATTAATCGATATGCATTCATCGCTTTGATAAATTATTATTATTCTGTTAATTAATGCTTAAAGTTTTCTTTTTATTAAGTTCAACTGAATTTATTATTTAACTTCAACTGAAACAACTGTGAATTCAAGTGTAGATAAAAACTGACAGTAACAAATTTTTCAGCTATGTAGATATATATTCTTTAATAAATGAATTATATACAATATAGATATTTGCTAGAAAAGTTGCTTTCACTACAAAGCTACATTTTTCAAAACTACATCTCGCAACCGTACAATTCAAAACTACCCATTAGCCGCTTTTCCGTTCCTGCCCTATAATTCAAAATGTTTTCGACCCAATGCTCGTCGGATATCAGATTATGAATTCAAGCAGTGCACGAAATTCTGTGCGTATATGGAATGCCTTGTAAATAACGATAATAAAATGAAAAAAATTCGGAAAATTTTTTCACAGAAAACAAAGGACGTTACGCGGAGTTGGCGCACTTTAACTTTGACTAATTAATTCGGCGTTTTTGCGATGCAGGGAAATGGAAGGCGAAAATACGGAACGGGCGTCGTAAACGCGTGCCCGGGCGTATACGCGGTTGCCGGGTAACGGGGGCGCGTCTCCGCGAGCGGAAGGTAAACCTCGTCGGAGCGTGTCCGGCATTCTATTAAAAGCGCTAGCTGATCCTGTGTATCGCGTGCAATTAAGATAGCTTTTGCTTTAAAGAGCGAGGGAAAGCTATGACCGCATAGGAAAATCGAATAGAAACATTGTCATTATAGTATACGTCTTTTTTGAACGTTTACAGGACTTTGAGTCAATTCAAAATCAATATCAAGGACTGCATTTTTACATACTCGTAGCTACAACGAAAAACAGATTAAATTTATTTTTTCGTCCACTGACTATAATCAAAGAACTATACTTATTATAATGCAAGCATAGATTTTGAGGCTACTTCAGTGTAATTATATCATAAAATTAACGATGAAATGCTATTAGAAACCCAGATGAGCGCACTTATAGCGCTCTACTCAATCGCATCACCGGCAGGCAGCGAGAATTCCCTTTCCATAATAACGCGTCGTCCGCAGGGGTGTTATCAATAATTCAAAATTGTAGCAGTCGCCATTAAATGCCGAGCGTACCGCTGCGACTGTTACGCCAGTGGGTGTACGTCGCACTGATACGTTTACTGTATTTATTTATTTCTTATAAGTAATTAATGTTTTTTTTCTCCCTATTTCACAAACTGATCCATTTACTCTTACAAAAGAAATATTACGAAAATCTTTACTTATGCCATATATTTTGTCGCAATGCGCGCTCTTGCGGCGAAGGGAGATTTGTTTCTGCTCCGTATGCAAGGTAAAGTAACTCTCGAATAAATCCAATACTTTAATACTTTTGGGAGTATAAAATTTTCGTAAACATAATTTTGAATACCGTAATTTTCTTTTACTAAAAGAAATTTTTGTCATATAGAAAATTGAAATCTGTTTACATATCTGTTTAAACCAATTGATCAAATCAAAACTTCTAAAAAAGACATAATAGTATAATTGTAAACATATAATATATCTAGAAAAAGGAGTAGTTTCCAAATCAAAAATATATATGTATAGTTACATGTATTCAAATATTAATAATAAGTCGACTACATAACGCATTTGTTATAATATAAACCATTCAAAGTACTTCCAATAATATACTACTCCTTACTTATTTTAAGTATATTTAGTTAACTAAATTTGGCAATATCTTTTAACGAGCTAGTGACTAATTTTTCATTATATTTCTCACATCTATCACTTTAAAATTCCTAATTTCTAGCACAAATAAAATCCTAGCGATTATATATATATATATATATATATATATATATATATATATATATATATATATATATATTGAATCGTATAAACAAAATACTAATAAAATTGTGTACACATAGATTTTATATAAAATATTGAGAAAAAATAATTCAACGGTTTTTGTATAAATTAAACAAGATCGATTTTAAATTGTTATGGCTACTTTATATGTTGTGTACTATTTTTAATATAATTATTACTCAACTTTAAAAACAAATCTTTAATCCTCTTAATGTATTAATAACAATATATATATATATATATATATATATATATATATATATATTAAAGTTAAGTTCGAATTGCTTTAATTATTAACTAAAATACTTCGTTTCAAGCTCTTAAACAATGCAGAGCTTGTTTGTGTTAATGACAATGCAAGTATGCGATTCTTTTAAAACAAAATTCAAACCATCCAATTTGAAGAAAAAGAACTCGGCAATTGTTCCTTTTTTCAGTTCCAGTTCTATTTACTACGTCTGATAATCTTAAAATAGAGTAGCAAGCTTCTATATCAGTATATCTATAGAACCTCGCCTACACCCACTCAGACGTATCCTTAAAACGCAGTGCAGAGCCTATTGCGTATCAGCGTAACCCACACCAAAAAGCTCGGATTTCAACCGGCAAAGAAGCTTTCTCGACGTCCTGAAAGCTCACTAACTATTGATACTCCCTGCAAGCTGCTTGGCTCGTATGTCATCACAACATCAAACTTGCCCTAAATCCCAAAACTTGATTTGTAGGTCAGGCTAAAACTGTTACAGCTTTAGCCTTAAGTCATTATATTACGTTCTATAGGTGGATGACAGATAAATAAAACTTTAAAACTTTCCGAGAAAATTATAATCGCAGAAGTTTCACATAAATTTACAAAATACTACCGTGCATCAAGAAAAATGTTTTATTATTTTGAAATTTGTATAATTATGAAACAAAGTACTTTGAAAACTGTAAAACAACAATCTCCCTTAGATCTCCAATCGAAATAAATTTCTTAAATACTTATTATTTAGCATTATGATAATCTTGAAGATTCGTATAAGACTCACGACTGTTTTCATTGTGCAGAATCCAACTTCTTTAAGATAGTCATTTTTACTGATAGTATAAACTTATATGAAACTTTATAAATAATATAATACTTTTTTAAACTGGTTTTATTTAATATACCATATTTGCATACATACAATTAGACAAAAAAAGAACGAAACTCTTTTCTTATTCAAAACAAAATGCAAAATAATCAAGCGTAATTAAAACCAAACAAAATACGTTTTTCTTATCCAATTTTTAAAATAATATCAGTAAAAATACTTTTATTTAATATATTTGACTTATTAGAGAATAATGCGCTGAAATATTAAAGCTTTCTCATCCTGTAACTGAGCTCTATGCACACACATACTGATTGAAAAACTAAATTGTGTAGAATTTAGAGTTTCTTAGAATTGAAATAATACTAAAATAATACTACCTACAAGATCCTTTGAAGACATCCAAATGTAGCTGTTTCAATATTATAACATAGTGAACACAGTCTTATAATTATAGTAAAATTAAAATAGATTAGCTCATTTTTCTTTTCGCTCTTATATAAGAGGCGAGCTTGTCAATAATGAAATTGAGATTTAAAGCTCAAGACAATGTCAACACTATTCGTTTCTATAGCTTGATATAATCATCGAAATCAGTTAGATTTATTTAACAAAATAATTCGAGCATTGAACTTTTTCTGTTAATGCTTTCTAAACAATTGTGCACGCTTAATTTTATAAATCGTCAAACGCGGGGCTCATCCACTCGTGCGTGCTAACAAGAAAAACTCGTTTCAATAAAGAAACGTCCCCGGGGAACGTATATAAGGCTGAAAAGTACGTTAAGTAAGCAAAGGGCTTTGGGGGAAACGCCCCTCACGTAATTTTCAAGAGTAGCGAAACGAAATTCTCCCAGTAGCGATTCGGAAAAATCGCAGGATACGTCTAGTTCGTGACTGGAAATGGAAATCGGGCCGTCCTCCTCCACCTTTTCCTCCTTCTTCTCGCTATCGTTATCTTTTCTCCGCCGAAGGACTAAAAACAAAATCGGACTAATAGAGCCGATTTAAAGGAGAAATATAATAACGGGTATTTATCCAGTCAATATTCGAGTATGCAAAATAATTGCATCGGCCTTTGCTAAGGAACGCACTTTACATTAGCGGCGTATAGAAATTGTATGATATATTTCATTTAATGATGGTCGCTCTTACTTTTTTCCGTCTTATAAAAAATTTACATGAATTTAATTGCATAGAGAAATATATACGCATATATATGTTGTTTTAGAAGATTTTTAGGCTATATTACAGCATGGGTTTCCAGATTGAAAAGTTCATATTTCCAATGAAAAAATATGTTATTCAAAATATTATTCATCGCCAGCTAGGATCTATACCAACTATTCAGGAAATTTGTGGATTCAGTCCCAAAAAATTTCTTGTCTTTTAGGGGAAGTGAAGCATACTTCGGCGAGAAATTTTGCATCAATCGATAGACGTGGTAATCAGAATATGCAAGGTCCCGGCTCAGTTGATTTCGGTAGAATGATCCATAGGCTATTCGATCATTTTGTTCATCAGTTTATAATAAACCGCATCCTTTTGATTCGACTAAATGCAACATATTACCTTGTCTGCATTTCTCGCTTTCGTTACAATGATCCTGGTTCGTCGAGCTTTACCTTTGAATTTTTACGCTTTGGATCAGCGTAATAGATCGACTTTTCAAACAATTTAATGCAAAAACTACCTGAAGAAAAAAATCCGAAGACAAAAGAGTATTTTTTATGTTTCTCGACGTCAGTTCGTGCAGCACATACTTTCATAACTTTTAAAAAATCCCATCAGTGATTTTCTACGTTTGGGGATGACTAAGCTTATATCAAATTCAACGATGCAGCAAGTTCTTCTTGCGTTCAACACGGAAATTCATCTAGGAATACCTCTAATTCTTCCTCGTCAAAATTTTTTGTCTAGTCCGGACGCTCTTTGTCTTCTATATTAGAATCACCTGCACTGAATCATCTGATTTTTATATTGGATACTTATTGACAAAGAGACATGAATGAAAAAAAAACTTATGCATTACTCTAAAAAATTATATTCATACTTATATAATGCATTTTTAAATCAATTTTTGTGAGTTAATCTCTTAAGCATGTCAAGATACTTGATTTCCCGAATAAATTTATGAAAAAATCTTCCATTCCAGCATTCCTAATCACCACACCATTTGTCATAATAGACAATCATAAAACTTGAGGAATATTTTTAATAATACATGAAAAATGTAAGTAAATCTTATTATCGACGACTCTGTTCTCTAGTATTGTCATGATATGCGAAAATGTATAAGGAAAGCTTATACTTATCGATTGCTTAAAGAATGGTATAAAGCGATAATCTTGCATAGTATAAAGACTATCTAAGAGGATTCAATACTGATGATTTTAATATCATTTGATGAAAAAGCTTGAAATGGAATCGGTGAAAACTCGGTGTGTGTGTGTGTGTGTGTGTGTGTGTGTGTGTGTGTGTTTGTGTGCTCGTGTTGTGTGTGTGTGTGTGTGTGTGTGTGTGTGTGTGTGTGTGTGTGTGTGTGTGTGTGCGCGTGTGTGTGTGTCGTGCGTGTGTGTGTGTGTGTGTGTGTGTGTGTGTGTGTGTGTGTGTGTGTGTGTGTGCGTGTACAGGCATACATACATACATATACACATATATATAATTGTAAAATGGTTATTCATACTTTTAGAAAATTCAAAATAATAAACATTCTACACGATTGAAAGTTTTTGATAAATAATGTGATTTTATTTATTGCATAGATAAATCGAATGGCTTTGACGCTTTTATTGCCATTTACTCGTACATTTGTGCGAATTGATATCTTAATAAATTCTTGAGATATACTTATATTATAGACATACTTTGATTTTGCCAAACTTGTCTAATTATTACGATTAATACATATAGTAACAATTCGTAGTTGTCAGAGTGCAGCACAAATTTTAAACTAATTTTTGACTCATTATTAATATTATTCAAATCGAATTATAGTACATAATGAGTATGGTATTTTCAATTATTAAAACAAAACACTTATTCAGATAGAATTTAAAAATAAGACATGATTTATTGAAAACGAAAGGATAAAATTTTTCGACTATTAGATCTTTTAGCTATGAAAAGAAGCTATTAAACTGAAACAACAGAAAAATTCTTAGATAAATTGGAATGTTCAAGATGAACATTTATAGCATTGATATTTTCCGAAATTTTAATAACAATATATTTTCTTATACGAATAGAATTTTTTTGGCCTAGTTTTAGAGATTTTCAACTCTCCATCATAACTATATTGTCGTGCTCCTACGGATTACAGATTGAAGGATAAAAATCATTTTAGATTTACATATATTAAATTTCTATCGTTTACTGCTTAAAATTAACATTTACGAATAT
This sequence comes from Sycobia sp. Sy_11, assembly GCA_018907035.1. Lineage (NCBI taxonomy): Eukaryota > Metazoa > Arthropoda > Insecta > Hymenoptera > Epichrysomallidae > Sycobia > Sycobia sp. Sy_11. The sequence continues at coordinate 604,446 of JACCIC010000059.1, read as the reverse complement.
TAAATTAACTTCGTTAAATAATCAGACTTCATTGTATATATTGAAAAAAATATATCTTATGCAGAGAGAGGCGCCGATATATGGGGACAAAAAATTCTGCTTCTTGTACTGTATGTGAGCCTGCGCAACACGAATACTTCTATATTCGTCCTTTAATAATAATTTAAAACTGAGGATCATATTTTGTCGTTACAACTTACTAAATTTAAAATAATAACACGGATGGATTCGAATGGATTACAATGAAGCAATTGTGCATGTAACAGATATACAGTTGCTAAACTTAACTTTACTTGTCGGTAAACAATTTAACTATTCATATAAATGTCAGTACAACAATTATTACTTATATATATATACTTTAAACTGAAATTAAAATATACTTCTAAATGTTTGTGGAAATGTTACTTTGTTACTATAAACGTTACCAATAACATTATAGTGACATAATCTATTTTCTATTAGTATAAGAACAACGAATTCATGAGTAACTCCAGCCAATCTTTTTTTCCGAAAAGAACAACATGATACACTGGAAAAATATAATGATGTCTTAACGAACCATGGACTAAAGAAATTTTTATAATTATTTAGTTGGAAGTTTGGTTGGTTGTTTTGTTGGAATTATGGAAGTTAAAATTGACAATAACTAAAATGTTACTCGGATACTATATATTTGCGACCTATATATCGATTAAAACTTTTTTGCTTAAAATATTGTTTGTTTTTCGAGTACAGCACTGAAATAGTACATTTTTTAACGGGTACGGAAAGACTTTGTTTACGAAACGAGAAATTCGCGGTCCGAGTCGAAGCCGAGCGTGGTAACGAGGTTGTACGAGGAAGCCTTTCCGTACTATATAAGGACTATATATTTCTTGAGAATTGAAATCAAGCGGCGGTGATGCGATTTTTAGGTTAGAGTGAGAAAAAGGGATTTTCGTAAAAAAAAATCATTTGATCAATTTAATTAAAGTGGACTATTAATTGTAAATAAGAAAATATATAACATTTTTGAAATGGGAGATCGTTAGGTCCTATAACTGTATATACAGTCCTAATTTTAAATGCAATATTACCTAGCTAGTATCAGACAAATTTATAGATAAAATTTGTAACTCCAATTTCAATGAAATTACAAAAAAAGTAGAAACTTATTAAATGTGACTAAAAAGTAAAAATTTTATTACAAAAATATTTTTTCATTTGTTATATTTGAAGAGCCTTCAGCGAGTCAGGATCTCACAGAGGACATATAAACATGACAGTAACAGGATTCACAAATCTGGATTACTTATCTATTCACTGAAATGCTACTCAAATGAACTCCAGTTTCTCAAAAACATAAATTTTTATAAGAAAACTTTCTTATTTAAAATAATTTAATTTTAAATTCTACCTTTTCACTACACCGCTATGTTTCTTTTAATCTATCTATAATTATTTTTTTTTATTTTAATCTTAAGTTTAAATAGTCTACATTCGTATCCATAATCTTGTAAGACAAAGCGAAGATTAGAATTCATTTAAATATGCTTGAAAACTGGAATAAAATTCCAAAAGTTTAATAATACATCAAACAGGCTGGACGTATATAGTAATATTTGAATTTCGTGCATCCAATAAAGGGTACCCGCCAAGTCCTGCTAAGTCGGCCCTGATGAAAGGCGCTGGATTGGTCCCCCAACCGACCTATCCGGGAACACGGTATATTTGAAGGGCCAGCGCGGCAACGATTCACGCTGTCTTCCCCTTCCTCTCTCTATTAACCGGTCTTTCTTCCCCCTCTTCCTCTCGCTGTCTCGCGCTCACTCTCTCTCTCTCTCTCTCTCTCTCTCTCTCTCTCTCTCTCTCTCTATAACCTATTACAGCTATCTTTCTCTCTCTTTCTCTGCATATGCTCCTTTCAAACGAGATCGGCGGCGGCAACACCGTGGAGAAGAGCGTTTAGCGTTTGCGGCGGTACACACGGGCGAGCGGGACCGCGAAGCGCGGGGCAAAGCGTAAAGCTATAGGTTAGTCGCGCTTGAACCGTTGCCGCGGGAGTTCGAGCGGCCATATTTCGTTATAATATATACATATATATGGCTGATGGTTAATGTATGTGTGTGTGTATATGTATATCTACCTATAAGAGGTATCAAGCCCAATATCGTGTCTTCTCCTTTCCCTTCACCCCTCGCTCGCATTCGCGCGGTGCGCGATGATTTCGTGCGTGTGCGGCGCCGAGCGATCTATATAAGTATGTGATCGTTGAAAAATGTTTCGTGTGTTCTCCGTTGAGTTTCTGTATAGGAAAAAGAGGCTTTTGTTTGACCATTGATGTGCCACAGTGAATCTTTTGTCATACGTAGAAAAGTTAAATGTGTGTGCCCGTTCGTTTGTTTCGAAATGCGCAGCGTCTTCAACACAGTGACAATTAGAAATTTGGAGTATATAGCCGATTAAAGTCGTTGTCGATCGAACAGTACTTATAATTGATCGGATCCGAGTGGCATTGTTAAAGACCATTCAGTCGTTATCAATTTCGAGTTTCTCCACAGAGGTTAGTGTCTATATTATAAATACGTAGAGAGGATCGTTTATTATTTCCATGCTTAATATTTATCCTCGCCCCCCCCCCGCTATACACTCGTTGAAATCATTTTACGCCCATGAATTGCCAAACTGGATTTTAAATTATATATTATAATACCAAAAGTATAGTACGGTATCGTTGCACGATAACCTGTAACATCGTGATATAGTTTATCTGTCGCATCCAATCAGGTTTAACTCCTGTTATTTACGATTTCTTCGTTTATTTTCTTTAGTTGCGCGATCGCCCGTATATAGAAGATATTATCGCGCATGGTTACACGATTTTAAATATCATATAATTTAAAATAATTTGCATATTTGCACTTACACGGAATAATTATTAATTTGCGGTCTTTATTGCTCTCCACCGCTTTCATTCACTATATTCGGAGTTTATTTATCTAGATAACGACGTTTAATCGACGATTATTGATAAAATTTTGTTACCAAAAATAATCGTACATCTTGGGAAAGTTCTTGGGTTTCACCGAGTCGCCGTTATTATTAAGATTTAAAAATAAATGATACGTAACGTGCATTTGTTTTTCTATCTGTATCTTACATTGACCTAAAGTATATAGCCAGTATATAAAAATATTTTAAAACGAAATCCATAATTAAAAATATTTATATAAAATTAATTGATTTTCCGAATATTGCTAATATACTGAAATATTCTAGTTTTTTTTTAAGAAAATCTGATATAGTGCTTTTTATTACGGGAAAGCATACGAGAAGTATTGTAAAGATTTTAATGAAATTTATTTGTTTTTCAATTAAGTTGTATTTATAATTGTTCAAATTAATTGAAAATTAGTTTAGATCGCATAAAAGTAAGAATTGAGAAGAATAAATGTCGCGCATTTGAACTTTATTTCAAGACTTCCATCTACACGAAAGAACATAAAAATCTAATAGTACCGAATGTTAGGTTTTCACAAGATAATGTTTCTGAAACTAGTCGTACGCAATGCGTGGCACTTATTAGCCGACTGACTCGTGTCGCGCTCAAACCGAAGCCCCAGACGATTTCTCGACCAATTCTCGCGCGTCCCTTCTTAGTATCTATAACGTAGCCTAGTGAACATTCGGAAAAACGGCAATATCAGATGACGATGTTTTTCGGATCCGTACAGAGAGCGTCAGCGGATCACGAGATGGCAGACGGAGCGCGGACCCCGAGGAGCTCGAGCGCCGCCAGCGCCGCCAGCGCCCCGCCCCGCCTGCAGGGCGCCCTGCTCAACGGCGGCGCGCACCTCCGCTCCATCAGGAGCGAGGAGCTCGCCCGGCTCGAGGCCGAGATCAAGCGCGCCTACGTCCTGAAGACGCTGCACGCCCAGCTGGCCGAGCGCCGCGCCGACCGCGCCGCCGAGGCCCTCCGCGCCCGGCTCGCCGGCCAGGAGCTGCGCGAGCGCGCCGCCTCCGAGGCCCGGGAGCTCGCGCGCCTCGAGGCCGAGGAGCGCGAGCGGCGCGCCCGCCTCCTCCGCGCCGCCCTCGAGCTCCAGCTCGAGGCCAAGCGCGAGGAGCGCGGCCGCGCCGAGGAGGAGGCGCGCCTCGAGCGGGCCCGGCTCCACGAGCTCGACCGGCTGCTCGAGGGCCGCGAGCTCGCCGAGGCCGCGACGCGCAAGGAGCTGCTCGCCGACCGGCTGCAGTTCGAGGGCCTGCTGCACCGGGAGTTCCGGGAGGCGGAGGCGCGCCGGGAGCGCGAGGCCGAGGCCGAGCTCGAGCTGCGCAACCGGCGCTACGCGGAGGAGCTCGCGGAGCGGCGCGGCCGGGTGGCGCGGCTGCGGCTGGAGGCGGCGCGCGCGCGCGAGGCCGCGATCCTGGCGGTGGCGGCGCTCCTGCGGGAGGCGCGCGCCGAGCGGAGCGAGCGCGAGGCGCGGCTGGCCGCGCTGATGCTCGAGGAGGCGCGGCTGCGCGCGGAGCTGGAGGCGCAGGAGGCGGAGCTGCGCCGGCGCGAGGCGGCGCGCTCCTGGCTGGAGGGCCTGGAGGAGCAGGTGCGCCTGCGGGAGGAGGGCCGGGCGCGCGAGGCCGAGGAGGAGCGCGGCTTCGCCGAGGCGATCCTGGCCGAGGCGATGCGCTGCGAGCGCACGGAGCGGCTGTCGCGGGAGGCGCGCCAGCGGCGCCGGCTGGAGTACCGGGGCGAGCTGGAGCGCGCGATGGCGGAGCGGGCGCGGGCGCGGGCCGAGGAGCTGGGGCGGCTGCGCGCGGAGCTGGAGGCGGCGCGGCTGGAGGAGGCGCGGGAGCGCGAGGAGGCGCGGGCGGCGCGGCTGCGGCTGCTCGAGGGCCACGTGGGCGAGCTGGCCGAGTTCCTGGACAGGCGCGCGCTCTACGAGGAGGAGCGCGGCTTGGTGGAGGCGGCGGTCGCGGCGACGGGGGGCGCCGGCCGCGCGTCGCCCGCGCTCTAGGGAGGAACGCTCGGAGGCCGATCGCGAGCGACAAAAACGAGCGCGCGATGTGTATGGATGCGGTGATCGGCGGCGCGGGACGGGGGGCGGTTAACGAGGCCGCTCGCGTACGCAGGCCGATCGTCGTCCCGGTGGAGAAAAGAGGAACTTAAAAAGTTTATGGGAATCGGCGCAGGGTGCGCGCAGAGATGATTCGACGTTACAACTTTTTACTGGAAAACGTTTTCTTTGCGCTCGACCTGCCTAGATACGTACGATTGTACTATTTGCATAATGCACCGTTATCGAATTATAGGATAATTTTGAACGACGTGGATTCAATCGGTATCTGTACGAGTTATTCTTGAAGGAGTCGTCCAGCGTACTCTCTAGATTTAAGGCAGATTAGACGCGCGAGCTTCTAGCTTTCGACTTCACTGTAGCCATAAAGTGCTACGTAATTAAGTTTCAAGTACTTAATATACGATTCGAAAATATATGGAGTCTCGACTCCCCGATACTCGCGGAGCTCGTTAACGCGCTCCCCGGCGCGACGCGAGCTCGAACGCGAGCTCGAACGCGAGAGGTCGAATTGTACGTTATAAACCGATGCACGCGCATCGTGGCCCGCGACGCCGTCCGCGCGCGATCGATTTCTCGGAATTAATGAAGCTGCTTTCAGACCAGCTTGATTGACTCATCAAGCTTCCGAAGGGAGTATGTATAAAGCGCATTGCGCGCGCGGATGGAATTCTCGCTCCTGTACAGATAGCCCCGCACGCGTATACACGGCTTTATTCTGATAATGATTAAATTTACCGGGAATCGCAAAAGAGAAGCAGCGAAGGGGAGAAGGAAGAACGCCGGCTCGAGTGTTCCGATAATGCGGCTGCCGAGCGTCAATTAGGTCCTCTTAATTGGATTTTATAACGTATGGATGTAGATTAGTTTTGATTATTATTTTAATTGTGAAAATTCCGATCAAAAAGTTAAAAAGTTGTTAAAATATGTCAAAAAATATGTTAATCTTCGTAGCTGTAAATATGTTTAATGCGTTAAAATAATAAATCTATAATTACATGCTGTATTAAATGCAAATCTTATGGTGTGTAACTCATTTATGCGTTGTATCTTTTTTTTTTTAAATATATCTGTAAACGTAATACCTATATAATTTTCCAGAGTTTTTAATTATTATCAAATGATCTCTACAAGTGAAATGAGAGATCTCAACTTTGAAGTTATTTATACATTTTTATATTTATTCAATGTATCTGGATCTGCATTGAGCTAATGCAAGTAGAAATCGCGGTAAAAATTAAAAATGAGTTAATGCGGATGCCCATAACGAAGAAGACTCATTTGATACACAATTCATATATAATTCATAACATCGTATACTATGTAAAAAAATTTGAAGCCTTTATCGAATTAGATACTTTAGAAGACTTCGTGTACTTAGAAATCAAGAATTCGGATGAATAAATTCCATAATATCTGTAACCCAAAACAGAAATATTTTTTAACCTTACTTTATATTCTACATTTGGATAATCAAGATTTATCGTAGTCCTATCACCGCTCTGGGTAAAAAAAAATTTCTGCGTCAATTTCCTGACAAAAAAGCAAAAATTAATTTGGTTTAATTGCTTGAATGTTCTATATGTTCTACTAATTTGGTAATACTATGTAGTAATTCGATTTATAATAAGTAAAAAATATTCACGTTCAAACATTATTAAACATAATTTAACTCTTTTCCGGTTTTAATTTTTGTAAGCTAGCATCTTTCAGTTGCTTTGAATATCTCTTTTATTTCGATACCAAAGCAAAATTTAATTTCAAGTCTAAAACATGAAAATATAAATAACTTAAAAATATTAAGATTAATAAGAAGTTTTCATAACCCTGCATTATGAATAATGAACGTAATTAGTTATTTTTTGAATTGACTATTGTGAGTAAGAACTTACTAAAGTAGCGCTAGCTATTCTAATGTTTCCATACCGCAATGACAGAATTTATCAAGCTGATTAACGTCGAGCACGAATTAATAAAACGTTGCGGCGACTCTTTTAAAACTTCAATATAATGAAATAACTAAAAAAATTTTTCAACGTCTTCGAAAAGACAAAGAAGGTACGGCAAATTGGCGATTTGAGAAAATAGCGAGAGGAAAATGGGGAGGCGACGGCAACAGGAATATATACACCCGACCGGTAACCATAACACCTGCCGACAGGTGTCGATGCTTCAACGGCGTTCCGTAATTTCAAGAGGATTTTTTTCAAGAGGCACGAAGAGAGCAGGCCGTTGCGATTTTCCGAAATAGCTTTTGCAATCCTTCTTCCCCCCACCCCCTTCTGTCCCTCTCAAAGAGCAAACGCATTAAAACGTTCGTAAAAGCTCCCTCTCTCCGATGCCGCGGTGTATAAGAGATCGCTAAGTCAACGAGCCCTCTATTACGAGAGGGCAGTCGTTACCGGATTTATCGGCCGAGCGTAAAACAAACGACCGGGAAGGGCGGGGCGGTTTAGCACACGCGAACGTTACAGTCGAAGTGGAAAATTTTCTTCTTTTTTTCCTTCGTTTTTTCAATCTATAATATTTAGTTTGTCTATAAGTATGATAAATTGATTTCTTGCTTTATCAAGCTGTTCTTTCGTTGTGTTTCGCACCTCCAAAAAAAACATACATAGGATACTACATATGGGCCCGTGTAAAAATTATACAAGTATAAGAAAGACTCGTAAAGTACTCTTAACCTTAGATGTGAGATGATGTCGATTGAATGAGCCTTCAAGAATTTTTTTTATACTCCTCAGTGTCTCCTTTATAAAATTTTATTGAAATCGTAGTATTTTTTAAGAGTCAGACGTTTATTTTAAATTTATTATACACATTAACTGTTTGCATGTCGGTGTTCATTGATTTAAATAACGACACAAATTTGAAGAAGAAAAAAATTCTAAAAAAATATAAAAACATTAAATGAACATAAAAATTTATTATACCGACAAAGTGAAATTATATGCTGTCTTTAAAGTATATTTCACTAAAACTTCATTGTATCTTTGACTGATTCATAAGTATAGTATGCTCTCAGCTACTTTTACCATATAGAAGTAAATTCTCCTTTTAAAATTAGCGGCTTTTCGTACGATTGAAATAATATTTACTCAATTCTCCAATTATTCCTTTAGCTGACTCAAAAGTCCTTTGTTCCGACATCATTCGGGCAAACTAGCAAAGAGGTTTCGATTTCTCCAAACGGTTAATAAACGTTGTTGTCCAATCGATACCTTATATAATATCAGTACGGCATGAAATCGAACTCAAGTCCTCCTGCACAGTATCTTAACTCAGAAAAAGAGGTTCGTCGTTTATACCTGAATTTGTTGTTTTTTATTAATATTAAAATATCCACTACATATATCCACTTTAATTCCTAGTTTTGTTCATAAATAGATTATTATCATCACTTCTATATTGACCTCTACAAGATTGGAAATTCATAATTCATTGCATCGCCTCTGAAAAATCAGTAGTTTTCAGTTATAAACAATGGCGGGTATATGAAGTTCGAAGATTCTGATATGAGTTAGAGGTTCCTAAATTCGGACAATAAATTTCCAGCTATATTCGCCTATATAAATCCGCCTTTTTTATTTCTCATCTAAAAGAGAGGAAGAAAATTAAAAACAATAGATATACATTTCAAAAACTAAAAAATAAAGCTATATAAATGTCCTCTATGCCTACGCGGTAATAATTCTGGACAATTCGGAATATACTTTAAAAATTTAAGTTTCAGAGTGTCAAAAAAATCACGCTTCCAAAATTATTTTGCACGTACCGTGTGCGATGTAAAGTATATAGAGTTCGACGCTATAATAATGCCAAAGTCTAGTTTTAGCTCGTAAAATGAATTGTCACTAGCACGGTTCGACTTGCGATATAAACTTGGGCTATAGCGCGCGCGCACACACACACACACAGATAATACTATTATACATATTAATTTGATCACTTACATGTTAATGATCGACTTTAACTTTCGAATTCCGGCGGTCAAAAAATAAAATCATTTTGAATGTAAACTGGCTACTCAATAAAAATATTATAAAAACTTCTTCCTCGTTACAGTAACGTTCTTATATACAGGGAGAGTCTCGTCTACATAGAGCATCGATAAATTAACCAGGAAGTTCGTCGAAAGAGCCTAAAGGTATACATTATAGAGCCCTTTCGGTTTCTCCGAACTTCCGGTCGTCGCGCGAGCTGCCGTAATTTTCGCGAGCTCAACGCTCCTTTACGTGCGTCGGGGCACATATGTGTATATCTATACATGTATATATACATACATAGATACGTACATACATACATACAAGAATGAATTGCGCCAGTGACTCTCGTGGGAACCCGCGCGCGAGCGCGCATGACGGCGAGTGAAAAAGTCCGAGGAGCAGCAGCAGGCGAGCGTTCGATGAAGAGCGAACGAGACGAGGAGCTGAGGGGACGAGTAGACGTGGATAACAGTTAAGATTCCCCACACTGATAATACCGTGCTGCGGCGCAACTGAAAGTTAATTAAATTAAATATCTGGAGAGAGAGAGAGAGAGAAAAGCGAGACTAACAAACGGGGGCGCTTTTTCGGTGGAGAATCTCTTTTACTTATAAAGCTAATTAAACAATAAGAATTTTTCTTTGTTTATTTAAAAAAAAAAACGTCGAAGTTTGTACAATAATGTAGTGGCATCTATATAGATACGCGATGAATAAGTTTTTTTTTTTACTTTTCTAATAAATGTAATGCAGAAATAACGGTAAAATATTTACGACGAACCTGCGTCCATTAAAAAAAATGCTTCATATATGTATAAAAAAATCGCCGAACTTTTCGATTATTATTATTATTACAAGTAGTACACTCAGGGGAATATAAGCCGAACGGCCCGTCGTCATTGGTAACCCTGAAATTTTTAAACATTATGTCACTAACGATAGACGGAAAATTCAGACACGATTTTGCGAAAGTAGGACAAACGCGCACGGTAGAGGGTGAGGAACATGCAAATCACCTGGAAACCTAAAACTTTGTTGCTCCAAACCTGCATACGCACATTTCATCCCCCTTTTGAAATATTTCTCCCTTCTTTCCTCTCCATCTCTCTCTCTCTCTCTCTCTCTCTCTCTCTCTCTCTCTCTCTCTCGTCTCTCGACGTTGTTGATTCATGCAAATTGCCGAGCACTCTCCCTGCCTCTCTTCCCCTTTCGGATGCCGCCCCTTTGAAAGAAAAAGAAGGGAGAACTTCTCTAGCAGTGCTGATGTGTCGCGCGCACACAATCGACTCGGTATAATAAGATTCTGGCGGCTTTTGCCGAGCTGCTAAATTTTTGGTATGCCTGCCGGCCTATATATATATATACTGCGTACGCTTCATTTGCCCCTTTCCTCTCTATTTGATCTTTACAATTATATAAAATCTATGCAAGAAGGACGCTTTGATAATAAAATGGAACGGATGTTGCGGAGAAAGAAATACGGTTATTATAAATACAGAATAGTAATAATAGTAATCGTTTTAAACTTTAAGATTTTCGCGTCAAAAACGAAAGGAAAAAAAGAAAAAGTTCTTATCATTAACGCAATGAAAGATCGATGCTTTCGTGGAATCGACTTAACGTCAGAAATGATAATTAAGTAGCGTAAACGCAGACTATCGATGCATCATAAATGTAGAGCATACAGTAAAAAAATCTTGAGCTCTTATAGTATCGTGCTATACACGAAAAAACTGGTCAATTTCAAAATAAGTATTAAGTAGATTTACGTAATTTGACACACTGAATCTGAGTTACAATTTATGATAAAAAATCCTTTTTAAATTCTTTTTTTTTTATAAAAAAATAATTGATTACAAATCCTCCTTGGAAAGTCACATACACATTAAGTATACATCGCTTATTTATTCTAATTATAATGATTTTATAATTATTGTTTTCTTAAAAATGTATTAAAATAATAATGTAAGGGGCCGAGAAAGTTATTACATAAAATTAATTATAATCTTTTATTTATCTTTATTTTAAATGCAAATAAATTCCAAATATTTTAATTAATTAAATAACCTCGAATTCTCTTTAGAACTTTTGTATGCTCCAGATTCCAAGATATTTCCGAACTTCTATTAAATTTCTGTTAATTATTGACATCTACGTATAGGAATGCATCGGAAAGTTCAGATGCAATCATAATAATTGAGTTTAATAAAAAAGTCAAGAGTCAATATTTTAATACAAGAGTTAAATCTTATCCAAGTGTCTTATTGAAATATTTACTAGTCATCCATTTGGAAATCAGCATAAATTATATTCAGCTAAATTACAACAAGAATTATTTCCATTATTACGAAGATTCAATCGCGCTTTAAACAGTTTTCAGACAATGTGATATAATTAAATTTAAAATGACAATTCAATTTATTCTATTCGTAATTGCATAAAACTTAAACATCCTGGTATCTCACTTCAATAAATCGCTGTTCTATCAATCAAGTATAGATATTTAATTTGTACACACAATTTCATAAGGAGAATTTATCTAAATCCTGCCTTAAGAAAACTAATATATTGCCCGGCAAACAGTGACAAGTAATGGAAAAGTTGTACAATATTAAGTATAAACGAGAGCTGAAAGTAACTAAGAATATAATAACGTATTATTTTAAAAAAATTAATAAAGTAAATTCAAGAAAAAGTTGAGCAATGATTACATGAATTTAAACGCGGTAAGCTTTAACGATAAACGGTTGCTTTTTAAGTTCTATAAACGAAGAGAATATGGTCTTAAATAAAATAAAAAATTGAAAAATCTCTTTTGTATTTCAATGTCTGTCTTCACGACGATATATATATATTTATATCTATATATACACACACTCGACTTAAAGCGACACTGATACAATAAGCTCATATTTATGACAATTGCCATTGTATTACCACGTACATCTATTTTCCCCTACTGCTCAGCCACGTGCGCATATATATATATATATATATATATATATATATATATATATATATATTTGTATATATATGTTATATATATACTACATGAGGACATCAGCGGCGTGACGGCGGCACGCGCCGCCCCCGGGCTTTCCAGGCCGACATTAAACAGCAATAGATCATCGAGGATCCTCGCGTCGGAAGATCTGTATTATACATTATACGCAAAGAGAGAATGAGAGAGATAGAGAGGCGAACGAGATCTCTCCCCGCGCTTCTGCTGCTATCTTGCTCTAATTTATGAGATATATGCTCAACAGTAGCGCGTATCTGGTATATGGACGTGCGTATGTGTGTAACCACACACACAGAGAGAGCATACAGTGAAGCAGAGAGAGAGAGAGAGAGAGAGAGAGAGAGAGAGAGAGAGAGAGCGGAGCAACGATGCAAGACGAGCTAGACGGACCTGATGGAAGAGACGAATTTGACAAATAGATTCATTTGTTACACATTCGATTGTTGTCTATCCCTCTCCCCTCCTCTTTTTCTCCTTCTGGATATCCAAAGTGCTTCTCCGCTTGGTTTTGCATATGTTGGCTCGTTATATATATATCTTTGCCCACGCGACTACTTTGGTTTTTATTATTTTTGTTTTTTTTTTCTCAATTGCATTTTATCGCGAGGACAAAACCATCCCCTCTCTCTCTCTTTCTCTCTCTCTCTCTCTCTCTCCGCCTGGACATTGTGCTCCCTCTTCACTTATTGACTGCATTAGCCCCCCTCGGGCGCTCAAACTTGTTTTTTGCGCGCTCTCTTTTCATATGTCGTTTATGCAAATCTAGAGTTATGATATGTATTGTTGTTATGATATATATATATATATATATATATATATATATATATATAAAGATTTTTTTGCTATACAAACGCAGCGAGACGAGTTAAATCTGGAGTTAAATATACAGAATCGTGAAGATGAATGCGATACGATACGCTCGAACAATGATTGCGCCATGTTGTGTATACTATATTCACATTCAAAAGTGCGGCGCTGATGCAGCTGAGCGAACTTTTATTGCCTCTTCATTCAATTGTAAATAATATATGTATGCCTCGTTCTTTCTGAAAATCTTTAAACTTTTCTTCTCATTTGCAATTGCAGATGAGTCGCTTTTAAAATTAATACATAAATATATAAGTAAGAGTTAATTATGATATTCCGAATTGCGATTGTTCTCGTGAAAAAAAATGAATCATCTATCTTTAATGCGTATATGAATGCTCGATTAAAAAAGTTCGTATTATCAAAAGGTAAAAAATTTTAAATTGATTTCGTACCGTTATAATTGATTAAGATTTAATTTTAGAGTTACCCAGCACGATAACTTTTTTATACTCCGATAGAAAAATAAAGAAGAGCTCGGTGAAAGCCTCTCGTTTCACTTATCGGCACTGATAAAAAAAGTCACAAATTGAATAAAGAAGTGTACGAGCCGTTTTTATAATATATATAGATAAACGCTTAAATTTCATCACATTTATTAAAATTTAAGGCAATCTCGTACCAAAGTTTTAGATATCGACGGATGAATTTATGAATCTTTAAAATCAGTGTAAGTAGACGTATAGGAGAAACAATTTCCAGCTATCGTCTGTTGCCAGCGCCGAAGGAATGTCAAAAAAAACAAAATTCCGCTCGCCGACGAGTCCCTACCGCCGAACCCGCTCTCGACCGTCATCGCGCTCGTCGTGGTCGTCGTCCCCGTCGTCGTCGCTGTTGTTGTCGTTCGCAATAATATATAGAAAACGATTTGTCATGCCTGAACTGCACACGAGGTGCTCGCCCTAGACCGTCGCGTTTTGCAGAATCATGCCGCGCGCGGGAATTGACCCTTGCCTGCTGCCCCCCCCCCCGCCGCCGCTCCTGCCAACCGTGTTTTCCTGTAGGCGAGCGCTCGTGCGCGCTGTCCATCGGGTAATTTTCCATGTTCAATGTCACGGTCAAAAAAGCCGTATGGGATATTTAAGTGTATTTATACACTTAAAGTTGAAAGACTATAACCTTTCAACGCTAATTTAAAATATCCTCCAATATGGTCTATAACAAATAAATTGCTTTTCCAAGAACATAATGCTGCTGTTTTAATAATTTTCAAAAAAAAAGAATATATATATATATATATATATATATATATATATATATTAAGTAGATACACACACACACACACACACACACACACACACACACACACACACACACACACACACACACATACATAAGCATTTTGGCTACCCTTTGAAATTTTTAATCAATTACACTTCTATATAAATAATTATCTTTATTTTATCAATAACATACGAGATAATAAATTAATCCGACTATGATTCTGGAAGATTCCTAATATTTCAAGACTTTTATCAGATTCAAATGTTTTATATTTATTACGCACTATGTTAAATATTTGAAGGTAATACGGGAAATTGCGTAAGCCCACAGACTTCTACCTTTTACAAAATATTCTCCTATGATATAATATAATTTAAGATATATAATGGAATAAATTTTAATTATCGCGAAATGTTTGGAATTATGATTTTTTAATGAATTAATAATAATAATAAATGCTTATTAGAAATATTTCAGGAAGAAACGAAAATGTTCGCTTAACAAGGAAAAAATTATTAAACTAACAAATATTTTTATCGGTCTTACACAGTCTTAAAATAATACTTCAGTAAGACGGTAAAATCTGTAATATTAATAGTGCTACAAAAAAATAGTAGATATACTATTATTATCAATGGATAATTTGCCTGCTATCCGCTTCTCACCAAATTTATCGAATCACGCCTATCTGCGATATTCGAAGAAATTATGAGTAATAAAAATCAACAATAATTATTATTATTCGATAGTGCTTTTTACGCGAGGTTTCGAATTTTACACAGTAAGGAAAACAGGTTTAATTTTGGAAATAACGAACACTGAAGGTCCCATGCGCATCGCGACCGTGTATAATGAAAATCCGTGAAAAATTCTTACGCGAAATTAACAAACAAAAAAATAAAAGCAGACAGAGCGAGCGTACGTAAAGCCGCGTTCCTCCACGGGGTTACGCCTCCGGATATCCTGCGATACGGGACGCCCGCGGTCTCCCTTATATAACCTTCGTGATTCGTGCACGAGCACATAAGACGGCGAAGCACGAGAGTCCGAGTGTCGGCACTACTGTAATACACACTCGCACACAGACGCACGCGCGCGCAATAACGCTCCGGCGAAAAATCCGGATAATATTCAAAATGTGCGCGTTTACGCGCGTCTGCCTCTATCATTTAAATTTATAATCAAACGTCCCGCGGGAGGAGAGGGTTGCTCTTGCATAATAGGCCGCGAAAAGCTGCGAAATGAATAATAATATTAAATCGATCGTAAAACTAAGAAATGTATATTCCTTATGTATGCGCGTATAAACTTCGTTTAAATGTATGAATTCGTTTTATCATTTAATGCGTCGCCTTTATAGATCTATATAGGAGCGGAGCTCCGTATAACACCGGAATATAAGACCGGGAATATAATTAATAATTTATTCATGTGCTTTATTCGTAGAATTTGAAGGAATTTCTCATTGAAAGGAGCGTAAAATTCAGAAAATGTATATATTTCCTATAAATTTACATAACGGGATACAGTTATTAATATTTCTAGGATTGCACGCTGTAAATTTACGCGTGACACGCCGAGTTATAAGGAGGAATAAAAAAGAGTATAATACTTATTTTACCGTATTTGTTCCCCCCCCCCCGTAATTATTTTTATAATACATATTTCGAAATAAATTTTATGCCTCGTAAAAGCCGTAGGCGTTGAGGAAAATATAGAGCAAACAAATAATACTACGTTTTATAATTTCGTTATAGTGATTATGTGCTTCGATCAATTCGTACGTGCTTGCAGCGCGATCGTAATTAAACGGCTACTCTTATACATTTGCTCGAGTAATACAAATAAGTATTGCATAAAAACGTTTTCGTTCAGAAAGCAACAGAGGCTGGTAGAGGAAGAGGAAGAGAAATAGATTCGTTGTTATAAAGTGAATAATATTATGTATTTATATATTGCCACTACACACCTTGTCCCTAGGAGACGACGAAGAAATCCGTATGTAATTCGGTTGTGTCTTGTTTTTACAACAAAATATCACACAATGGACAGTGCAGGCTTTCGGTAGCGGATGAAGTGGGGGGGGGGGCAAGGGTGCGCTTATCCCAGAAAGATCGCCCAGCCAGGTATAGCGCGCCCAAAATGCCCATAGTTTGCTTCCTGCCAGTCGAGCATAAAATGAGAGAGATGTGCCGATTTTAGCTTCACTTAGAAAGTACTAAATTAAGGCGCGTATTTACACGTGGCGTAGAAAAAAAGTCGTATATACGTGTGTAGATGCCGCAAGGAAGTGGTTTTTTCCGCGTGTCGCTGGCAAAAGTTATATTTGAAAAATGAAATTGCTTGCCTGCTTAATCAGAATTTTTAGACATCTCTATGATTTATTCAATAATACCAGATAGTATTCGAGATAGCACAATGGGCTGATTCTTCAAACTGCAAAGAACTCCGATCTCCACAATCGTCGATAGCCGGTATTGCTTTTTTTTGCTCTTAATCTAAATAATTGTCTTTCAGTATTGAGTAAAAGGCATGCGGTTCAGTTATTACTATAGCTTATTTTATCTGGATCTTCTGTCGTAACATCAACTTTAGAATTATTGCTTCTAGTTAATTCTTATATAATATAAGTTTTTTATTAAATAAATTTTTTTATCATAGAAACTTCTTTATATAATAAGTTTTTTATTATTTTTTTAGTTTTTTTTTTATATGTTTGAATTTTTATTCTTTCTTATTAGTTATTTAGATACTTCTTAAGGAATCCAGTTATTTCTATTTAGATATATTTTCTAATCTAAGAAGAATCTCATATTAGTGTAATATATTATAGTATAATGACTGTAAGACCGATAGAAAAATATTTATTAATCTAAAGAGAATCTGGAATAGTGTTCTTATAAGAAAGTAATTTTAAATTACATTTAATCGAAATAATGAAATTTTCCGACTAAATTTGATGACTCATACGATTAAAATATTCGATAAAACTGTTATAAAAAAGTTGAATGGATACGAGAATAAAAGCAGACAAACCGAAATATAAAATTAGATAAATTGTAAGCAATTGAAGAATAACGAAATAAAATATATTGATAAAAGAATAAAGATAATGATATAAGAATGATCTTTTCAAAATCGCTGATGTTGAATCTAAAGAAATCAATGTTTCAAGAATATTTCACGAGATTGTATAAATTCATTGTTAGGATCGAATGAAAAAGTATCGGAACATTTTACCCTGAAATAATTTTCAATACCAATCAAAAAATTTAATCGTTAAAAAAAATTAATAAAATTATTACATTCAAAGCTTTAAAAGCTAGATATTATGTAATTGTATAGCTTATGTATCCCATATCGAACACTTCTCTCTTAACGTTCATTTTCTTAATGTAATTCTCCAGAGATCATTTATGTTAATTTTAGAGGATTACGTTGATAAAGAAAAGTGAGTTCATTGATAATTATTGATAAAACAAAGAAAAATAATAACTCGTGCTATTAATTTTGATGCAGAAGAATTCTATAAAACAACATTTGTTAAATCATTCATATTTTATAAAGATTATTTTTACTCAAGTCTCAAACAAGAATAAATTAAATTGATTAAATAAGTGACGTATAAAAAAAAAAGATCGTTGATGTTTCCCTCGATGTTTCATATGGGAGTGACCCCTATGGAGGTTGCAGTATAGAAGAGATGCGCACGCCTGACAATGGGGTGCACCAGATAATACGGATGTCAGGTGCGCTTTACCAAGCAAGGCGAAAGAATGAAAGAGATCCAATTTCGGGGAAGAATTTTCCTTCCTTTCTGGTTTTTTCTTTCCCCCCTTTTTTTATACATTACACGAGACCGTGTACCCGGAAGAGAGCGCGATGGCATCGTAGAAAGAAAAGCGTGTAAAGTTTTCCGAGGCGCGCTCTTAAACTTGCAAAGTATATATCATTCCGTATGCAGTCCCCGTGTGATGAAACTTGGTCGGTGGATTTAATTTAATGGGACTCTTGAGCGTCGACATGCAATAAAGTTGCGCGCCGCGGGTCTGTGGGAGGAAGGGCGGGGGGCCGGGCAAGTTTTGCGACTTTTCGCTGGTCGCGGACATCGCGGCTCCCTCTCCCGCGCCTTTTTTAGATATATATATATACATATATACGTTTTACACGCACCTTCTCATCTCGGCCGGGATGCCTGCGAGTAAATAAAGTCGATACTTCGACTTGATGAACGATAAAGTTCGAGATACTCATTATACTCGTTATAAATGGGTTTAAAGAAATTCGTTCAAACATCGTATTTTTACTACGCTAAATTTTTGCTTTAAATAAGGATGCGTTTTTGGAATCTGAGAATTACAGAAGTCAAAAAAATGTATACATATCAATGATTCTCTAAGTGATACATGTCGTGTTCTGCATGTTCTTAGCGTAGTTTAAATTTCTTCACAGTGATTTATTACAGTATTGGCAACTATTAAGAGATAATGTTTAATAAGAAAATTCACTTAGACAAATAAGTTTTTATTTAAAAGATTAATATAATTACAGAAATATAAATAATAACCTATATGTATCGTTATTCTTGATTGTTTTGAAAACTTTTCATAAATATAAAATATTATACATACTTATAATATATGTACTATGTTTTATCAATAACTTTAAATTATAATTAAATAAGTTAACTCGGTTAACAGAAAAAAAAAACTTAATTGAAATTAAAATGCATAATTGAACGGCCCAATAATAGATGACTGGCGTTCGGACGGACGTTGAAAATAATAATAATCAAATTATAATATAATTGCGAAGTTCTCTAGACTGCTAAAAAAGGACATCAATCTAGAATGTTAAAAAATAATTTAAATAATTTTAATCGCGATTCTCTAAAACTTTTAGGTCTTATATTTATTGACACTTTAATATATTTATAATGATATTCTTAGATTTAAGTCAGGGCCATCCGAAGCGCACGATAATAACATTTTTAAATATATTATCGACAACACCGTGCGGGAGACGACAAAAATCAAAAGATCCATTTCTCACACTCTTTTTTTCCTCCAACTGTTATACGTAAGTATGGTATTTCAATACACACGCGGGCGATAATGGCGCGAGCGGGAAAAAGGGAATGACAAATGGAAAATGTACCTCCGGGGCCGTTCGTTCGATCAATGTCGAAAAATCCGAAAGACCTACTTCTCCCTCGAGTATTCGAGAGTAAGACAACGCGCACACTCCGATCTTTTTCGTTTTCGCGCCGTGTGCGATCGCGAGCCTCCACGCACACACACATTTGTGAAGAGAGGCAGGCATTAACATATAGAAGGACACTCGTTTTCCAATAAATCCCTCTCTCTCTCTCTCTCTCTCTCTCTCTCTCTCTCTCTCTCTCTCTCTCTCTCTCTCTCTCTTTAACTTTTCTTTCCCGCGCCGCATTTACGAGGATATATTTTTATGTCAAATGTGTCATTATGTCACCCCTTCTTTCAATATAATACGCATAAGGCAGTGAACTCGAAAAAGAATCTTTGACATGGCTTAAAATGAAAAATGGTATTTATGCATTATAATTTTAACTTATAACAAGTACTATTACCATCGACCATTATGAAAAATATAATTATACAGTAATATAGAATTTATACACTGTATCTCTATTTCAAGAAAAAGCGTTTAAACATGCTTAATAGAACTTCACAGTACCGACATAATATTGTAACCGACAAAATATTGTATATGTTCTCGGAAATTGATAGAAATGACTTTTAAATCTTTCAAATGTAAGTAATTTTATAATTTACACAAATGCTAGGATACAAATCGATTCTAGATATTTGTCTACGCATTGAAAATTATATATATATATAGTACATACATTTAACAATCCACTTCTTATTTTATTCTGACAGTTTCATTTTTTTTTCAATACCGAATTAATCCAGAGTTAATACTCATATTATATATATATATATATATATATATATATATATATATATATATATATATATATACGCGAAATAATTCTATAGTTCGGTTAATAGTAAGTAGATTCCACAGGGAGAAGCAGCAGCCGGCGAGCGGTTCCGCTTCCCCGCGTAAATTTAAAACGAGAACCGAAGGAAGCGTTATATAATGAACCAGTATTAATCCCTTCTTCTCGTTTGTAGCGAATAAAATTAAAAAAAAAAAATCGAAATTCGAAGCGGTAATCTCGGCAGATACACGATCCGGCCGAGAACCCGACGAGCCGAGCGGTGTCTTCCAAAAAATTCCAAACGCAAAAATTACTGTAATCTCAAAGCCGTGTCGAGAGCGTGTGCCGCGGGTGTGCGTTGCGTGCGCGCGCGTATTTTTCGTGCCTGCCCGATGATGCGTGCATTATACACACATATACACCAAACATTCTGCGGACTGTAAGTGAGTATGCGAAAGTGCGCGGCGGATGAAAGGAGAGAAAGGTGCGCATCGCTTCGCGGCAGAAGGGGGGAGGGCAGGGGCCTACGGGAGGAAGAACGCGCGAGCGAAAAAGCAAATTAGAATGAGCGAGCGAGAGGGGAGGAACGGGGACAGCCGCAGAAGTTATACGCAGGCATATATATATATATATATATATAACACGCGCGTTTCTTCGACGCCCACGTGCGCTCGCGCGTGTGTGCGAATACCTTATGAATACCCCTATTATGCGCTGGGCACATATGTTATGGGGGTGCGGTGCGCGGAAACGAAAGTGGAGTTCTCGACTCGGTTTTCGACCTCACTTTTGTGTGTATAAGAGTGTGTGTGCAAGCGCGCGCGCGGGTGTGGCTATTATACGCGGATATATAGAAAAGTCAAACAGCTGCAGCGTCCCGCGGCGCGAGCGTCAACATGCGCGAGGCGGTCGTCGACACATGCGGCCGACATCGGCGCGTCCGATGCGCCAACGGAGACCGAATGACCTTCCGCTCGTCCTTCACTCTCGATGGAAAGTGCGGAAGCTCTCGACGCTCGGTCGTTTCGTAAAACACACACACAAACACACACACACACACACACATACATATACATATAATATTCAAACGGCGATGTTACCTCGGCTATGTGGTGTTTCTTGTGAAGTGGGAGGACTTGCTGATTTTGTCCACCAAGATGCAGTGCAGCTTGATGCCGACAGTTGAAACTTGCTCCAACGTTCGTAAACGCTGCATCTTCGGATGCGGATAATTAATCAGGATTATAGATGATGCTAGAACTCCGATGATCATATATATGGATTACAATAATGTACACGCACACGGCCATTTCTCCCAATAAAGTCCATTTTCACTTGAAGCTTATGAGAACTTAATAATCAATGGACAATGAATAATTAGTTTTTGTTTTATTGAAAAACTGAGAATTATAATGATAATTTTTTTTAAATTATTTTTTATTATTAGTATTTATATATTGTGAAGGAAATTTTTCGAAAATTCGAAAAACATACGAAAGAAAGTAAAATTAGGAACTTTTTAATTTTTGTATTTTATCTATATTATATGCTCGTCCCCATTCTCGAAAATTCATCGACAGACTCTGAAATCTTCCATTTGAATCGAATATTTCACTGTATTAAAAACAATATAATAATACGTAGGTCACTCATATTTTATTTTATATCCAGAATATTCAAAAGTTAGCTGTTAAATTTTGTTTCTTAGAAAATTATTTTGTTATGTGCCTAAAAGAAAATTTTAAAGTTGCAGATTATATTTTTATTAGTGCCAACTTTGTCGATAGACGTGTTTTTTACATAACCTTACGAATCTAAATCTTAAAATATTTGAATTTACTTAATAATGAACGATAATAATGAAAGGTAGTAGTTCATTGATCCTCAAGTTTCAAAATAATTCCCTCGAAATTATTGAAAATTATATTAAAATTATCGAATATTTACTCGATTGATATAGCATAATTGTCTATGCTGACACACGAAACTGATTTAATCCTATATTTACTGCGTTTATAAATTGACTAAAGCATAAGATTTTTTATTTTTTGATTAAATAAATATGTATTGATTATTATATGAGATATGTATTTCAAAATATTGAAAATATTGAAAATATTGAAAATATTGAAAATATTCTTTTCTGCATTGATATTATTTTTGTGATTTGTTAGTTTTAATTTATTTATTTGTTTTTGTTATTTATTTTTTAGTTGTTATTTTTTATTATAATTTTTTTCATAAAACAAAAAATAGCTTTAAAAAATGGTGTTCATTAAGTCTTACGTCGAGTTACATTCATAATACAATTATAAGAATAAAAATCGCTTAATTATTATCTTTCCGTGGTAGAATTTATAGAATCTCTATATTTCAAAAGAAAGACCTGAAATTCGAATTTGCAAAAGGGAAACTTTGTCAAATCGAAAATGGGCTGAATTGAGAGAAATAACCATATTCGAGCAGAGCGACGAGAAACAGCGTCGCGTCCATATTCCGCGGGCTCGTTATATGAAATATTCAACGTCTCTTCGATTTTGCCAGGGCCGTCACCGTCGTTTCTCTCAGGCTGTGTTCGTCAATCTTTTAACAGCACTGTGCGCGCGTTCTTTGCTCTTCGAATTTAAAGCGGTGCGCATAGGCTTTTACTATTTGAGTATAGTTTTTCCAGGGAGTTCCTCGCGATTCCAGCGGTCGGATTCAATAAAGCTTATCTAATTCTCGTATGAAAACAAATTTAAAATCAGCCAGTCGTTCGATGAAAGGAGTCAATGCTCGCGGTAGTATTAAAAAAAAAATTTCTTGCACATAAGGCTGAATAATTTATGAACTTATTTTAGTTTGGCTATGTTGCACTAATAAAAAATAAATTTATTTCAAATGACACTAATTTACCATATTGTTAATAAAATACGCACGATATCGGTACAATAATTTTAGTAATCGAAAACATATTTGTGTTTGATATTAAGAAAAATTGTTTTTTTTCTTTAATGTTGAAAAGTCTGATTAGTCCGATAATTTACATGGATATTGACAAATAAGTGATTTGAAATTATTATTATATTGTTTTCTGCATAATAAGGTAATTTAAAAAATGTATTTCATTTACGGGGAGGCTAGAAGTGTTGTTCTAAGTCAAATACAGGTTAATTACATTTACGGTACTGCTCAAGACTCAATTGTGAATCTATTCAGTTCGAGGAAGAAAATATTGCAAAATAAGCTTCCTGGAAGTGTTAGAAAGCTCCAATTATCATTGCACAATGATCTCTCTCTCTCTCTCTCTCTCTCTCTCTCTCTCTCTCTCTCTCTCTCTCTCTCTCTCTCTCTCTCTCTCTCACTCTCTACCCTCCTTTGCGCGTTCGAGAGTCTGAGAAATTAATTGTACCGTTTGCGTATAGAGAAAACTGTGCCGACCGCGTCAATGCGCGCAGCAATTAAAATATCTCGCACTTGATAATACGCGCAGACTGTACTATATAATAGAATCGCAATGCAGCTGTAACCTGCAACTATCATTTCTCTCTCTCTCTCTCTCTCTCTCTCTCTCTCTGTGTGTGTCTAATCATTCGCCTCTCAATTGAAAATATATAGGTATAATTCTCTCGGAGATGTTCGAATTCCGTCGTACGATACTGCATACTTGTGCTCATCAGGCGCGTATACACATCTAGAGCATCAGACGGAAGCCTTCATATATATATATATATATATATATATATATATATGGAATATTATATACCGTTGCGATATATGATTATAGTTGCAGATGCGCTATAGTGGTTATTAGCAAGGGTCATACCGACATTTATATATATACATAATATGTAAACCTGCGTACGACGGTGCAACATATAGATACACTAGTGTATATATGTGTGTGTATGTATTTTGCAATTCATTTGCTGGTGCACGAACAATCCGCACAGACGTCTCCACGTCCGCGTCGCGTATGGCACAACCGGCTCATTCATTTCTTTCTTTCTTATATATATATATATATATATATATATATATATATATATATATATATATATATATTCTTCTACACACTTTTTATATATAAATATATAAGCGAGGGCGGCTTTGTACAAACTTTCTCGCTGATGCGCGGCCGCGCACGCATCTCATTATGTGCGAGCAAAGGAGGCTCATTGTGTGTCTGCGCGCGCACACGCCTTATTATATATATTTTCCACAATATATGCGTTTTACGTATATAGGTAAAGCCTCGCGACGCATATTTATGTATATATATACACACGCGGTGTAGCACTTTGCGTATTTCCCGTAGCTTAGAAGGCGAGTTTTGCGCGTGTGTTGTTGAACGAGGTGTTCGTGCGTTTATGTGTGTGTGTGTGTGTGTGTGTGTGTGTGTGTGTAGCGTTGCCGACTTCTGGAGTCCGCGGGAGCTTCCGCGTGTGTGACTTATAAGGAGCACCGTACTCGACGCTTCTTATCCCGACCACGTAAATATTTTTATCTTTCTCTTTCTGTGCACGCGCAGAGTAGCAGGGATGACAACCTCCCCTCTAACGCCCCTTCTCCCCCCTCTCTTTTTCTCGTTATATTTACCGTTATTCATATACATATATCCTGGAAAGTGACGTTTACGTGCACGAGAGCGTTGATTGGACAATAATCTTTAATGCGTCGCTCTTTCTCCCTTTCTAATATAATAGCCGTACCATATCTTTTTCATCATCGTGTAAACGAGCTCCATTTCATTCGTCATGGACTTTACGCTGAAAATTTTTCTACGATAAAAATAAAATACTAACAAACTGCTTGTAGGGAAATCGTCTTCCAAAGGTCAACGCGAAAAATTTCATGAGATTGTCGGTAGACTGCAAAACGTGCATTTTAAATTATGAAACAATATAATTTTGCTGTGAAAGACAAATTGAGATGTAGATAAACATCGATTTCAACCCTCAAAGAAGACAAACACTAAGAATCCGCCAATGATTTTTTTATAAGAAAAGAAACCCACAGAAATGCAATGTTAGACAATGAAACAAAAAAAAAATCAATCGAGGATCGATTTGCATATCATCGATTTGTTTTTTGGATATTTTTATATCTTTATAGTATTTATTCTATAATTTATATTCAAGATAGGAGCTAGTATGTTTTTTTGCAATATTTAAAGGTTTTGACGTAATTAAATTTTAACAGTAGTATCGCTATAATAACTCATAATTATAGTATGGTGAAAAATTTACTCTAAAGAAAAAGCATTAATTATCTGGATACACCGGTTATTCGATTTCTGTTATTTTCCTTTACATTTCGTGTAATTTGTACACGAAAATTTTGTCCGTAATTACTTATAATTCGACAAACATTGGTTCGTAACATGTATTCACCTGTCTTCAGATTAATGCAATATTTCGAGAAAAATTAATAAGGTTAATTTGCTTATTATTTTTGTCTGCTCGGTCCGTAATGATTCACATATGAACAGATTAATGCCATTTACTCTTTTCTCGGTGTATATAATGCCGGCGCACTCGGACATATCGGCGAAATATCGAGGAACAGAGGCAATGTAAGGTGACGCGGGTGAAAATTTAAACAGTTCCTTCCGGAGACTCGACTTCTTTTATATCGAATGAGGTAGTATTATACCTGCGCGTACGCGCTCGTAATCAGGGGGCGGCATTGTGGAAATTATACGCGACAACGCACCCCGTTGCATTCTGCGTTTATACTATACTATATATATATATATATATATAATTCTCCCCTCACAACGCGTGTGCGCGTTTATGCAGTGGCGCTCGTGCGCGCGTGCATGAAAAAGCGAGCCACCGATGCGTGACTCGTAGTTCTATATGCAGCGTTGGGACAGGGAAAGGAACGTCGGAAGGGGCGCGGGCCGATGGTGCCTCAGGGTGTTTCACGCACGTTTTCGAGCGCAAATCTTATACATTATATAATCCGCCTCGCGTCGACGACGGGGCGTCGTCGTCTTGCGCGCCAACTCTGATATATCTGTATATACACAGAAAGCGGGGAAAGCTTATAGAGTCCCATAAATCTGTGTATCGGCTTCCGATCGCCGATAGCGAATGTGTCCTCCCTGCGGTGCGTGTAATAATATATAAGGATCTGCGCATGTACAACGAGTCGTCGGTATAAGGCACGAAAGGGGAGAGGCTCGCGTTTAGGGGGAGGCTAGTTATTTCAGTTTCGTTGGTCCAAGTGCATCGTGCATCGAACGTGCAGGCGCGTATACCGCAGCTGTGCGTGAATACAACAGTATTATACATATATGCATCGTCGTACAATAGATCGGCGATGCTTTGAAAGTGTGCAGGCTGACGTCGTCACGCGGTCCAGATACCAATACCAGAAAGAGATTTGTTATTATACGTGTGCATAGGGGAAGGTGGGGCACCGCGAGCCCGTTCGACGGAATGGGCACCCCTATTATAACGTATAAGTTAATAAATACTTTTAAATAATATTCTTGTCGACAGCTCTTAAAAACGGCATAGTCGAGTCTGATAGTATTTCCGAATAAAAACCGTTAGAAATGTCGAGTGTTAAAATCAGTACATATGCTTACAGCTCTGGAAATCGCCACTTAGAATTTCCTCAAGGAATATTATTACTTATTCCTAGAGCAATACTATTCCATTACGATTGTACGTAAAATACTTTTAAAATGGGTTTAAAATACCTGTAAGCTGTTCTTCAAATCATAACTGACCAACTAATAAAATTGGTTTAATAAATATGCAAAAGCACTGTGTATCACAACTGATAGTGTATTATATATACATACAAAGCATAACGAATTATTTATTCTATCCGAGGACGGACAGTAACGGATATTTATTGCTGAATCGTTCGCAGTTAATTCTCAATGATGTAACATTAGTTATAGTATGTATAGATATCTTTATGTACGATACGTCCACATATGTTTAAACTTCAATTTTTAATTAATTATATTTTTCTCGCTTATTATTAATTTTACCTATAAATAATGAACTTTGTAAAGAACTTATTATTTTCGAATTTCTCGTGCTTATCCTGCCGGGTGGGGAACGGTCACTTTTAAAGGCTTCGTATTCCATTTCATAATGTGAATTGCTGACTATTTTATTTTTGTTGGAGAAGCGGGCAGCTTCAAACATAACCTTTTGAGTACAATTTACACTTTTTCATTTGTATTTAAAATCATAATTCAAATGACGGAGTGTATGTCAATTTTTAATGCGCGCCATGCCCCATCTTCCCCTACCGTGTTTGCACATTCGGTCGAAGGGACGAGTTTTCTATTTACGGCCAAACGCCCTGCTGAGCCTAAACAAATAATACAAAAAGAAAATACATAAACGAATAGAGTTGAGCATCGGGATGAGAGGGAAAGGCGCTCGGAGAAGAAGGATTAAAGGATTAAGGATTATATATTTGCGATGATTAATCGTCAAAGATTTGGTTTCGAAAAAATAGCGATTCATGAACACGAAGCTCGATTTAATGTACACAGTCGATTTTCCACTATGTATATAATTATTATATAAATAATTACGCTATAGCAATATTCAATTAAAGGATTCATTTAAGCGATTTTCTCATAAAAAATTGGAAAAGGCACGGGTTTTTAGTACGAATACGTTCCTTTTTAGTACTTGTTTTATAATAGTCCCATGCGCTTTATTGTCCTCCACCATCTATCTCGGGAAAAAATGCCAACTCCAAGAATCAGAATATTCATGAAGAGGAGAGGAGTGCAATAATTTAAAATACGGTCAAAAATTACGCGTGAACATTTTTACATAATCTTACTACTCTAATTTACTTAAAAAAAATTTTTAATCCTTTTACAGAAGCATACTCGGAAAGTATAATTAGAGAAAATATTAACATCTATACATTATGCAACTAATTAGCTAATGTAGCGCAGTTTCCTAATTTAAACTATAATATATAAAGTAGCTTTACTGTGATTATAAAATTTTCGAGCAAATAAGATAAATTAGAAAACCTTTTTTGTTTTCAGCGCGCGTCATTAGTTTTTAACGGTATTGACTTTACTATACTCCGCGTAATATGTAGCTATATATAATTGCTTTTAAATTATTGAGACTTTTTGCTACCTACGGAATTAATGTCGAAATATTATACCGATCGCGCGCCGCAGCCATTCATTCCCAAGGATTAAGAAGCTTATACTTTTTCTCTTTGACACGAGAGAGCTTTGACGTGTACCAGATGCAGAGCAAGCGCACTCTATATATCTTCCTTTTTGCCATCGTACCGCGGTAGGCTTCAAATTGGACTTATTCAATTTATTATACAGATTTTACTTCGGCGGACATTCTTTTGAGATATCCCGTGCTCCCGGTAGCTTTTTTGGTTATCAGAGAATACTATACAATGTTTTAATTCAAAAAGCTTCTTCGCCACGAAAAATATGTAAAGATATCGATAATACTTACATTTATCAGATTAAAAACTCCCGTAATTGATTTTAAATTCGCCCAAGCTATACGTTATCATAGCAATTATTTCGTATATTTGTAGAATTTTTTGTTATCCGAATGATTTTCACCGAAACCCATTTAACGATGAGGATGATTAGTAAAAAGTATTTACCAAACAGAAGAAAAAAAAATATTGCGAAAGATGACGATGTCTCGTTAAAAGTTTGTCGTTAATTAAAATGTCTTTACTTATATTCATACACGTATGAGGGGGAAGTCAAACGCACTTTAGGATTTGATGTTACTAGGAAATGTAGCTCATTATGATCATTTATTTAATGTGTTTTTTTTTGGGATAATAAAACGAATGCTGACTCTTATACGTGGGACTGTATTGCAGCTTGAAATATTTTTTCCGTATTCTTTTCGACTCATCGACGGACTACAGCCATTTACCACCTAATTAGTGTTTCTAAAGTTCCCGATTCCAAAAGAGATTGATTTTGTTATTATGCCAATGATAATTTTAAGGTACATTGGATTTCTGCGTGCCCTAATATTCATATATGTAAGACGCCTATATATATATATATGGAATGAACACAATGTAGAGTGATAAATTTGCCCGCAAGATTTATAGAATACGAGTACCTTTCCTTGTAATTTATATCCTATGCAAAACTTCGGGCATTATTCAGTTGGAAATCGAACTATGAGCCAAAACGAATTGAATCTCTTGTATAAGTTATTAATTTATCACCCAACAATATATATATATATATATATATATATATATATATATATATATATATATAATATGAAGCAAAGTATAACAACATCATCTAATAAACCGTCCACATTTTGCGTGTATTTTTAGGTGCAGAGAACCGCTGACCAATAGAATTCTTCAGACCGATAGAACGGCTTCAGAGCCGTTGCAGCGAGAAAGAGAGAGAGAGAGAGAAACGCCAGAGAGGCACATCGTCCGACGTCGACGACGACGAGGACGCGAGAGGGGGAGCGAGACACATACAGCAGCTGTAGCAGCGATATGCAGTTCGAGCCGCGACGATGAACGAGCTCGCCGATCATAAGCGTCGCTTCAAGCGGAATGGGAAGGCAGTCAGGTGTGTGGTTGTGCGTATTTACGCTCGCGTGTTTGTGCGTATGCGATGTTGCACTGGGTATGCGGGATTCGCCGGATGCACAATGGGGGCAAATGGCACAAAAGGAACGAAAAGCTCGGTTTGCAATGAATTTTTATCCAATTTGGACTTTTTCCCCCAATTAAACCTCTTTAAATTTAGTTCCTAAATCCGTGTGCATTGATTAGTTAATTTTCTAAAAGTAATTTCAATATTTACTCTATGAAAATAGCAGTAGAAACATGGTTCATATTGTAAAACGAAATAATCGAAATCATTTGGCAAACTTAATTGGTTTTTCAGTTTTTTTGTTAATAAACTAAAAATTTATTAATGTACAAATTGAGGTAATAACGATGGAAAACCTAGAAAAACGAAGATTTTTAAAGCTATCTCCATAAAAATGAAAGTGTTTAAATAATCATTTTGTAAAAATTGCATATATCATTGAAAAGGATATTTATTTTTCCACCCATTATAAGATGAGTGTACTAATATTTAAATGAGTACGTAAAACATTAAATATCGTCTAAATAAATATGCTATATCTGTGTTTGGGTTATGGTATGGGATCATGATTCTGATGGAATGGTCATAGTGTAAAAATTCCAATAGCTGTTTATCGGAAAAATGGACAGTGCGAAATTGTCGATATCGATCTACTAAAGATAAACGTTACACGTAGCCAGATGTTTTTTCTACATAATTTTTATATAACACCTAGAGTACGTATAAATATTTAAATAATTTCACCTCGAAGTTGCAGTGAAGGCAGGTGCGATATTGGCAGTAAATTGGATATAGTCTTTAAACCGCGTGTTTCAAAACTATTCCACTGTATCAAATTTGGAAAAAACTTATAATCATAGGTCTGATACAGACATAAGCTGTTATATGGTTTTTGGGTAGAAAATTTCAAACAGTTGAAGAGACATAGATGTTTCGAATTTACAATATTAATAATTTTTTACTCCAACGCGACGAAGATATGATTAAAATTATTGACACATATGGAGGATTTTTCTTCCTCAAAATCTCCAAATCTTAAGTTGGCATTGGTTCGATCGTAAATCATCCCAATAACTTATCCGCGCGATGTTTCCCGAGAGCGATGCATATATATATATATATATATATATATATATATATATATATATATTTATACTGTTATTCGCCCTCTCGTCGAGACTAAACATTAAACGGACGTGTGTTTCCATTTTGATGCGTCTCCTAAGCGCGTGCGCGGATGCGGCGGCGTTTAATCGCTCCGCCAAAGCATCGGAACCGTGCGCATATCCACCGTTCGTACAAATTGCATCGCTTGCTCTCACCTTTATAGGTATATTTCGACGTAATCCTAATTACCGTATTATATAGTTATGCATAAATTCGCCTCGCTGTTCTGGATATTACACGAATCCGTGCGCTCGCGCACGAACTCGCGCGCGGTTTGCCAGTGCAACTGCGTTTACAAGCATCGACCAAAATGGAGTCGTAGATTCAAAGGGGTGCTAGATCTTCGGTTGTTTGCCATTGTTCTTCAAAATGCCCGTATTTACTTTGTAAGTGTGATTTCATCTTTTCAAGATCGCGTGTACAACGTGTATGCTTTATTCATTAAAAGCGCCACGCTCTGCAGATCTTCAAAGAGAGTAAACACTGAAATTAACGTAAAAGAATATCCCATCTTTACATTTCAAAATAAAAAAGAATTTGAATTTTTTTACAAATATACTATAAAAACTTATGTTTCCTACAATAAGTAGAAACTATTACCTGTTATTCGAGGGGTTGAAAACCTATTTATACCCACGTGTTTTGAATCTATAATAGGAAGTATAGCAGAAAGTAGAGAAAAGAAATATAAAAGGAAATTGTACGAAATGAAGTAGAAAAAATATTAGAAATATAAATGTGTGGAAATTAATTATTAATTAACTAAAATATCAATAAAGTATTGATTAAACTTTTTCTAAATGTCCAAATTGAATTCCCTCTGTTCATACCATTACAAATTATCAAATGTATTGGACGACACGTCCTCAAATGTGAGCTTATTGATCGTTCGGCTTCATTCGAATCATTCGTTTAAGGACTCTGGTTGTTCTATTTCTACGATAACTCCAAACCATGTGGATTGAGATCTTAAATTCCTCAAATTATAGGTGATAATGTCTACTTATTATAGAAAAGATAAGTTTTAACTATAATATTTATAACACATTTCAAATATGTTTATTATTTGGTAATTTAAAGGTGGTATGCCCCCTTAAATCAATTCAAGATAAAAAATTTTAATTCATTACTGAATTTATTTCCTTTTAGTTTTTTCCATTACATTTCATTTCTTTGTATAAAACTAACTGTTTTTTTTCATTGTTGAAAAAGCTTTTATCCATTATTTTAAATATTTATCAATGGCTTTCCGTATTTGTTTGTAAATTTATAAAGCTTGTGTTTAAATTATATGGCTTCATTAGTTACTGCATTCAGAGGAATTTATTATAAATTTTATAAAAAACAATAATACCTAGGATGTAAATCAAATCATGCAGCATATTAAACAGTTTTAAGTATAATTACTATATGACGGTATAAATTTGTTCTAATAAATTAATAGGTATTTTTTTCCAGAGCTTCCAAACAAAGTGCGTTGTATTACACAACGGACTGCGGTGGTGACGAGAACGAGGAATTCGATCAAAATCTCCAGAAACGTAGCATCTCACTGGTATGTTATATTATTCGTCTATTATATTAATATATCATTGCTTAAATTTTTCGGTCAACTAACACGCTGTCATTTAGCTAATATTGGATCCAATAAATCTATAATTTTATCTCATTGAACACGTTTCCAACTTTAGACGAAACAAGAATTTTGATATATGAATATAATAAACTTAATCTTGTTCAACTTTAAATAATAAAAAAATAAACAGAAAATATTCTATCAAATGTCTTAAGCATTACATGCATCCAATCCAAATTCTCATCATTTTTATAATATTTTAAGTTGTTCCTGATTATGATTTTGTCGATCATTTTTTGTGACGATTCATTTTTGGTTTTATTTATTTATTTTTAAAAATACAATAAAGTTAATAAATATTAATACGATAAAGAGCTTAGATTTATACTACACCATTCGAAGACCCTCAAATTTGCTAAGATTATGAAAGAAATAAAAAAGTCATTTTATATTATAAATATTCATTATTTCGAGAGATTTTCATAAATCTTGCTACAATATACAAATGTTTTCAGAGCCACTAATTTCAAATCCGTTAAGGATATGTCAAATAAAATAAATCAAATAAAGGGGACTCAATACGGCAGATCGAATTCATGCGCGTCGAATTCCATTTTTTTTAAATCAATAACAGAATCTATATCATCGACGATCAACATCATAAGTTTAGAGATAATTTCACGAATTTTATTTCTCCTCAAATTGGATCCGAATTGCACAAACCTATAACAATCTTTGATTCCGAAGATACGGTACTTACTTACTTATAATCTTACAAATTAGTATATACTTCCTTATAATGAAATTGGATATATATAGTGTTAGCTTTCAATTCTTTTGTAATGAAAACATTTTGCTTCTTCTACCATTTTCCTTCTTCTCTTTGTAAATTGTCTAATCAATGTAAATTAAGGTTCAGCCAATTTGGCCGTATATACTTGCTATACGAGCTACAATGGAGAATAACTAAAATACTATAAAACTGTTATATATTTATGTACATATGGGTTCATTAGAACTTTTTACTTAAAGTTTTATTCCTTCTACGAATTCGGACCAAAGATATGGGCCTCGTTAAAAAAATCGTTTTACTACACAGTAAATCTAATTTAATTAGAGACAGGAAGTAGTAAGTGTAAATGAAAGAACTATATCTTAGGCGGATCTTAGGAATGAGGGAGCGCTATATAGGATAGTAAAAAAATTCTGGACTTATTTTGAAATTAATCAGATTTACTTCCGCCAATTTGGACCAAATTCAACGCCCAATGCCACCAAATTTTGCGATCTCTCCTTAAAGATTGATATTAAATTTTTAAGCTAAAACACTAGAATAAATAAATACTCATGAAGAAAAAAAAATATTTATATATATATATATATATATATATATATATACATATGCAGATGCTAAGCGTAAAAGTGCGCTTGCAATTGATCATTAGTAATAATGATAGAAATAATTCATAACAAGTGGACTTCAATATTAATGCTATTGCACAACGAAAAAGTAACAAAGCACAATCAGTAATATAAGGCTGATCAACAACGTTCGTGCTGGCGCCTATGTGCGACCACTTACATAACCATCATTACGCTTAAAAAGTAGATGCGATTATATATTTTTCCAGATTATTTAAACAAACTACAAATGGAAAATTTTATTGCATAACTACATGTGGAAATGTTCAATAAAAGCTATTCAAATTCACTATATAGTGTGTGTGTGTGTGTGTGTGTGTGTGTGTGTGTGTGTGTGTGTGTGTGTGTGGAAATAAGAAATTGACTATATGTAATCCATACAGGTGATAACAGATTTATCAAACTCTTGCCTTCGAAGTAATATTCATTTTCCGTAGATAATTTGATCTACCGACTCTGGCCACATTGAAGCTGCAACTCGGTTTCTTTCAACTAAACAACAGAGGCTAGAACTGCACTTTCATTTAGATTTATTTATTCGCATTTAAAACTAATTAAAGACCGAGCAAATAAATCTCAGCCATGGAAAATCTACGTTATTGCCCATATATATAATCTCTCGCATAAGATTTGTACACACACTCGATCCTCTTTTTGTCAATGAGTAAATAAAGTCATTATTTATTGGGCGAGTTGGCAAAAAACTTTTAATAACCGGCCATTAAGTTAATTTTATGCGCGCGTACAGTTTATGCATACCTCTTTTCCCCTATCCCTTCGTCAATGTTGTTCTTCTGGACTTCGGCAGCGGGACAAGTGCACGCGGTGCCTATATATTTATATCTTATTCGGTATGATATTAAGTTCTGGACATAAATCTGCGAGCAAAGCACGTTCGGTGCGCGAGTCGCGCATCAGATGTAATTTGTCCCGAGTTCGATATAAGAACACGATGATACCGGATAAAGATCGAATCGGAGAAATTATATGTCTTAATTGATGCGGGCGTGTGCGAGTACGAAGAAGACTTTCGTTAAACTCGATTTATTACTTAACGAAATGGGCTCGATATTTTTTATATCGCGATTCGCTAAGTATAACACTTATTCAGATTTTCTGAAGAAATAATTTTAATTGAAATAACATTATTTATTATCGAATATTTTTGAAACAGATGTTATTAATGAAAAATAGCTCTTAAAAACTATATTACTTAATAATGTATTTTTTAATATTTTTATTAATTTAGTTGGTAACTCATAAATATTTTATCTTATATATCTTTATAAAAAAAAAACTAAATAAATATCCCCGATAAGTATTCTTATCGCTTCTGCTCTATTTTCTTCTTACTTTCAATATTATATATGAGCCGAAGAAAGCTTAGAAAAAAATATAGCTTTATGTAAAAAATGAGCATACACGTTATCCTTATCTCCGGCACACTGAATCGCCAAAGATAATCAAACTCGCTTTTATAGAAGATGTTTGCGCGTAAGAGTACAGTAATGGTCATCCCAACCCCGAGTAAAAGAAAAAGAAGAAAAAAATACAACATCGCCCACTTGCGGTATACCCTCGCAATAGAGTAATGTACATATATAGTGTATATAAATCTAGCGAGAAAGAAGAGAGATTAAGAGGGGAGAGGGGAGGTGGACCAAAGAATCGCAGTCGTTAAGCAGATTAACGGAGACCGATGATAGGTTAGAGCCAAGGAATGGGGAGGGGGGTAGTGGGTACAAGCTGATGGAATCTTTCTCTCGCTCGTCGGCGCGTCGAGGAGAGGGAGGGGGGCGGCTACGCTCATGAAACACGCGGCCCTCCATTTCTCTTACGTAACCTCCTTCCGGATCACCTCCGGCAAGAATTGCGCGCGCGCGCGCGATGGATGCGTCTTATGTAATATGTCTTTCGATCTCTTCCATACGAACGATTATATGTATATAGCAACTCTTGAGGAACTTTGACAAACCAACGCAAACCAACGTATTTTATATATATATATATATATATATATATATATATATATATATATATATGCTTCTTGAAGTGCACGGGATGCACTAGCGCCTGATGAGTGTAAGTCCTGTGTAAAATAAAGGGGGAAGCTAAAGAATTTAAATAAAAACGTGACTGAACCCTCCTCCTCCTCCCTCTCTCTCTCTCTCTCTCTCTCTCTCTCTCTCAGAAACGGATGATTAACGCGCCTCTTTATATATGCGGAGAGGGCGGAGTTACAGTTCGTGCAACATGCGTACGTACAGCGAAAGATATGCAACCGCGGGCGATGCTCGCGTGGATTTTAATTGCCCTGCGATTAGATTCTCAGAGGAGCTGAGGGCAAGAGAGAAGAGAGAGCGAGAGAGAGGGGGAGCGAGTGAGAGGCCGAGCTAGCTCGCCCGAGTGTTTGCAATAGACCATCGGCGACTTGCGACAGACATTTATATGTACATATATATAGCGATGATTCGCTGTACTCGCGGATGAATTCCATCAAATTATACCTCGACCCCGGCCTGAAAAAAAAAAATTAAGCCATTGAGCCAACGTATATGCGCGTGCGCGACTTTGATCCGGATCTAAAGGTCGGACTGTTGTTTAAATGGAATTAATTAATAGGGGGCTACACACTCATCGTACCACAGGCGGCAACTGCGACCCTCGGGTATCAGAGCATTCAAGTGCGCTTCTCTCGACCCTTCCTTTCCGTCTAATAATATTCCTTCCCCGATCCACGCGCATGCAATTATAGCCGTTTTATATATATATATATACATAGTATTTTAAATTTATCCGTCAAAACTAAACGTATGTAGGTATGCGTCTGCGCGGTTTGTTGTCTTCGTCCTTCCGTTTTACGTGTTTTATAATCGAAAAGAATTTAAAAAAATACATTCAACGCTCTTTGTTTTATTAACTAATAACGCATCTTATAGATGTGAATCATTCTCAGTTTATTTCTATAAAATTTTCAAAGCTAACAATTATTTTATTTTTAAATTCTGTACATGAGCAGTGAGTTTTTTAATTACCGCACTCAAATTAGGACGCATGTCGATTACTTATGCGTCTTTCTGCACATTCTTCGTGTAAAGCAAAACTTCTTAGAAAAATGTTCAATAATAAATTATAATGCTGCGGTATTTATTGTGATTATGGGTGGTGAAATGACATTGCAACAAATATAATTGTGGGAAAAGAATTATTATGTTCCTTAACATTCGATCATTTGTCTCGAGACTCACTTTCACTATTCTCATGGAACATGTTCCTGAAATTTCACCAGAAATGCTCGCTCGAACATTCAAACATTTATCCTGTAAACCTTTATACTACAGATGTATATAAATTTATAATTAAGTTTTTAAGTGTTAATATTATAAATCATATTATAATGGTTGTTTATATCAATGGAAAAATACATATTTTTTATTTCACTTCATCATTGCTATTGTTTTATAATCATGGGCATTATATAATAACTAAATATTGCGCACAGCTCCAGCAAAAAAATTGACTATTGCACCTACAAAGTCTGGCTGTATCTATCATATATTTTTGAGGCTGCTAAATTTAACTTTAGGATTCCTTTGATCCCATCGCATCAGGATTTTTCACGGCTCCAAAAAATACATCCAAAACCCGATAAACCCTCGACCCATCGATCACTTAATCCCAAAAACTTCTTAAATACCTATATATGCATAATGGGGTGGTAAAAGCGCGGTAAAAAATATACGTTTCAGGATGCAACAGCCTCTTTCTTATCGGTTTTGAAATTCTGGAATCGAGGGCTTATATCTTTGATATATTATTTTGATTGAATAATCAATGGATAAAAGATTTACTGTATTTATGGGCCTATGCATCTATGATGTGCAAAATATAGGATTTTTCAACCTCAATAACATATATAATAAATATAATCATAGTCATACAACAATTAATCTGAATTCTTTTCTAGAGCTTTGTTATTCAAGAAGCAAAAAATTTTTGAACATTCTATAATTGGTGTAATGATTCTTTTTTGGCATTAAAAATTGTGAATTTATACGTAATAAACTGTAGTACATATATATTTATGAATATGTAAATATTAGACAATAGATTTTTAATGTCTAAAGGTTAGCAAATGTCTGGATGTAACATCGATTTAATTTTGATATATTGAGTATTGTGTATGTAAGTTTGTCTTATAAAATTTGACACTGCAACACCTTCGAAACGATTATAATTTACTCATTTAAGAATATCAAAATAATTTGTATAAATTATGCTTTACTATAAATAGTCCATACTGTGCGATACATTGTACAGACATTTCTAATTTTTTTCATAATTATCAGAAGTCCTTTATTTCGAATATATGGAATAAATTTTAGATAAATGTATTGTTCATGAACATTTAATTAAAATGTCCAGCACTATAGATGAATTTATTTCGACGAGGATAGGCATGTCATGTATAGATGTCAACCGTGAGAGATAAATGTTCTTCTCGCACAATCGAACACTCGACTGCAAAAGAAAGACGATAGCCAATCACCCGGCTTTTTTATTTGAACTTCGAGGATTCTCGCGGCGTGCAAAGGAAGAAAGAGAGAGAGAGAGAGAGAGAGAGAGAGAGAGAGAGAGGGGTGGGGAGTCCTGACGCTCTATCTTCCCTTTTCCATTGTATTTGATTCGATTAGGCACTGCTACATATGTATAACGCTTGAGAGCAAACATTGTCTTAACAGCGAATACCTCTTGCGAATTCAGCTGAGACATATTTATAAAAATGTGATACTATACTGAATTTTATTTTATATATAAATATTTGTGTTCGGCTTTAGAACTACGTTATTACTGATCATTTCTCTTCTTATTATATATTATTTAGCAAACAATTTAATAGATTAGAATAATCGATTAGAGTCATTTTCGAATTAACTGTTATCTCAAAATCAATATTATTCAATTATAAATATACTCGAAAATGCATTCAATGTCCTAGTTATATTATGAAATTCTAAAATCATAGTAAGCTTCTTTTAATTTTTCTGTAAAATAAACAATGTAACTTTGATATACGGTTTAATTTGATTAAAATAAAATATTTAATTTTATTGGAATTATACATGAATACATGAATAAAGAATTGTATCATAAATTATAATTGCTTTATGAAGACCTTCAATCTTATTTTTAAATAACAAGAATCCAAGCAAAATCTTTACGATGAGATCTTCTTTATTTTATATAGTCATGTTTCCTTGAAAAATGTCATATTATATTTCATCAGTCTTCCCGTTCATTATTCTTTACCTTTTATAAATCATTGGTATTTTTTAAATAAAATTGATACGTATTATTTTACAGACATAAATTGCATATGTAATTATATAAATATGATTTACAAACCATACGTTTACGATAAATATATATTCATATGCATATATTTATATCTTCATTATATTGATATATATATATATATATATATATATATATATATATATCCTATGCCAATAGCTATATAGTTGTACACATGTCAATAAAGAGCACTGTATGTTTAGATTGGTTATTTGAAGGAAGCAAATTCATTATTATTAATTTGTGAAATGTTACAGTGTAAAATTTAGTTTTAATTTATTTTAATTTAGTTGTTATACCGACCAACTTTTATCTGTTATAACAATGCACAAATTGTATACGCACTTTCAAGGCAGTGCACGTTATT
Source organism: Sycobia sp. Sy_11 (assembly GCA_018907035.1). Taxonomy (NCBI): domain Eukaryota; kingdom Metazoa; phylum Arthropoda; class Insecta; order Hymenoptera; family Epichrysomallidae; genus Sycobia; species Sycobia sp. Sy_11. The sequence goes on along the minus strand of JACCIC010000059.1, from coordinate 564,832 downwards.
TGTGCTCCTGATTTCTGTTGAAAAAGTTATGCTCGAATTCAATTTCATTGATGCCTGCTCGAAGTGTATCATGCATGCGTCAGATAATGTTTAAGTTTAAATCTTAAAATTGAAAAATTTATTGAATAACGGATCGAACATAAAAATCGTCAGTCGCGCTAGCTGTAAATTATACGAAACCGATGTATTAAATTAGAATAGGCGCCCAAGTCAATCTTATCTGCACAGAAACGACTGTAACTGTCAATATTGTATATTTCAAATCTTTTACGAAGACCTATATGGATCTAGACAAACGTATAACTGATCATTTTGATAAATATTCCTTTGTCAGTTTTTGTTTTAATCGATTTGAATTATAGCGCACCGTATACTACACATACATGCGTTTGCTTCGTCGTCTTATCTTTTTCCGTTTATCGGTATCTGCAAAAAAAAAAATGATTCCATCACTTCCAGACGATGGAACGGTTCGCGCTCTTTTTTGAACAAAATCCATCCCTTGGGCACTTTTCGCAACTTTTTTCATCGGGAACTTGCAAGAAAACATTCAAGAATCATTATCGTAAAAAGATTTGTTCAAATATATATATATATATATATATATATATATATATATATATATATATATATATATATTGTCGATCTCAAGCCAGGGAGGACAGCATCTCCTTCTTTTTTCAGAGACTTTAATTTTTCACGTAGCATATATATGTCAAGGGATGAACTACGCATTATATATAGGAGTAGATTACTGCTCGACGTCAGTCATGTCTCTGATCTCGATTCGACGATTATCGAAGCGAACTGGTAAATTTTTTTTTAAGTCACGAGCAATTCTTGCACACGACCACGCTAACTGCAAAGGCCATAGATATTCAGCAAGTTGATGGAGTTCAAATTTTCAGAAGTAATATAATAGAGTTAGCATTCTTCAAAAGCGATATCCAATTTGGTATAAATTCATTCTGCACGTGTCCCGAAGAACTCGGTTATTTTCTTTATTTCTTTATATTTTTATATTTATATAGTCTATAATAAATTTTATTTATTACAAATAAAATAATTTATTTGAAATTTTAAAATAGCTCTCGTAAATAATATTTATCATTTTTTTAAATGCGTTTTATATAAATAATCTATGAAAAAATATTTTACAAAACTTTGAAATATTATTGAAAACCCTTTGAAATAGCAAAATTAATTTTTAAACCAATTGTTTAATTTATTATCAAACATATTATTTCATATTTGGCTCGATTTTGATAATGAAAGATATATTAAATGAGCAATACAAATAGTTTAATTACGCGGTTTGTGTCACAATTAGCATATAAAGCTACGTATTATATCTAGAAATGTCTTACATTACATACCTCAATTTTATATTATATACCTTACATAATTTATATGTACAGCATATTTTAATTAAATATGAGTAAATAATAAAATAAAACAAAATTGATTCTACTGCTTCATAATATGATACTCTGAATTTTTTTGATTTGTTAAACTATATTTCCAGTAACTAAAATTACGTTTTTAAAACGTATAGTCGGATAAATAAAAATAAACATCGTTGCTTACGATTACATTAATTTTTATTAATACAATTGAGAGTAAAGATATTAGTTTTTATTTTACTTAATTTTATTTATATTCTTTGATCATCCCTTCGCTACACGCTATTTCGCACCTTTTCCATTATAAAAAATAAATTCGTCGGGTATACTTTTTCTATATACATACAGTGTATAAAATCATATAAATTAAAGAAAAAAACTATTTTGGATTCTTGTGAACCTCAATGCTTTTATATTCCATTCATACATTGTCGAATTGGAGGAGGCGAAGTAGGTTACATCTGTCCGGAAGCTATCTATACGGCTCCAGAAAATTACCAAAGATCAAAAAGGAAGTGGGCTGATCAGGACTGTCCGCAGTTGACTATATATGTATATATATATATATATATATATATATATATATATATATATATATATATCTACACACAAGTTTTCCCACTATACCTTTTATCGGCCAAAAAACAAAAAGAGAGAAAGCTTTAACCGAGAGTGGACGAATCTCGTTTGTCTTCGTCACCGGGAAAGAGCGATGGATGCCGGGGCCGAATGAATTAGGTCGTCGAATTCGGCACACGGTATTTAATTCTTCTTTGAGGAAAAAACCAGCTTTTCCTCCAAGTTTTGTTTTTCTCGAGACAATGTAATATGTCCGTTCTTCCATTTCGTCGATGCATCAGCTCAACCAACGTGTATATATATGTATGAAGTGATTCATTCGTTCGTGACTCTCGTACTCGTACTAGTCATTTTTATATATTTTTTTATCTCACATACTATATGGTTCCATTTTTCTGTGATGTGTTTTGCCACAGTTATTTCAGGAGAGTGGTCTGTCAAGTAAAGTGTAGAATTGTTTTAGTGTCTACTAAAAGGTATTTTACAGAATAACATATATGAGAGCATCTATGAAGCTGAAATGATTCTTTTATTAATCACTTTATTAATTTAATTTAATAACGTATATTCTATATCTTCTATAGAATGACAATATTAACATAATTATACCTTACATATTATCTATTTTAACTATTGATAATTATACAAATATTGCTAATTTCAATTTATATTTATGTATCGATAAGGTCCTAAGCTTTAGAGTTAAGTACTAATAAGAAATATTATGCATTAAGTGTTTTCTACTTTACGATTAATTAAAATAAAATACTTTCATCAAAATTGGATTTAGACGGATAATTCAACTAACATCAGTAATGTTTTCATGCAAATATTAATTATTAAAAAACAGCAAAAGCTTTGTGGGAATGGGCCTGGTTATACTTACTTTTTTAATAATAATGAATTATCAGAAAAAATAGCAGAAGAATTTTCACCTAAAAACATCGATGCTTCAAGACAATTAACTTTTTTTTGAGTCCACATGTGAACCAAATGATGTGAAAATAATCTCGGCTATTGTTAAATGATCTCATTAATACTTTATTAAGCTGCATTTCCGTTAAAACTATTTATTCTTAATATTTTTTTAGAGTTTTAGATATATTTTTGTAAACTGTACATACTGATATATGTGTGTGTGTGTGTATATATATATATATATATATATATATATATATATATATATAGTATTTTTGTCTTAATCTATTACTGAATTTATAAAAATATTTTATATAAATTTTTTATAAAATACATAAGGAGATGTATTTAAAATTCTTACTATGCGAAGGCACATCAGATTCGCCTAACTATTACTTTTGTTAAAAGTTATATATTCCTAATATATTTATAATATATTTTTTTTCATAAAAATGCTGACTAATTAAAATAAAATTTTTATTCAAAGAGATATTATGTAAAATATAAATATATTATTCAATAAATTATATATTTTTTACACACACATACATATATATATATATATATATATATATATATATATATATATATAAATCGTATATTAAAAATAAAAACACAGAATATAAAAACCCCCCTCACAGATGCAAGTATTCTTCAGTAATTCGTTAGATAATAATTATTAATTAAATTAATCAATTATTTAAGTTATTGCATATAAATGAAAGATATAATATTTTTTTAGAGTATAATATTTATATTAAATATATATTACTTAAATAAATATCAGCAGTGTTTTTTAAAATTCTGTGTTGAAATTTTTAATAAATTTTAAATTAATACGAATTGATATATATGTAAAACATACCAAAAATGGGACGATGAATATAATTGTTTGATGGAAGAAGGAAAGTCAATCAAAATACATCGAACGCTCGTGCATAACCTCATATTATTAAACTAAAGCGTCTTACTATACTATACACATGCTTAGTGCTGACTTTTACTACAGTTTGGACGGTCTTAGTGCTGAAATTTTTGTCGTGTATTTGCTATTACTATACATATATATATATATATATATATATATATATATATATATATATATAGAAAAAAGTGTTTCTGACTATTTTCTATAGTCACACACAGAATTTTATATTAAAAACTGCTTTTTAGCCAAAAATCCCAGCGGGAAACGATTCCTTAGGTCAAAAATAGTAAATATGTTTTGGAAAATTATCGATAAAGAAGTGATAAATCATTTTTTTCATTGATTGAAAATTCGAAATCTCAATTTAGAAGTAAATAGTGTAGCGGCCGCGCCATGCCGGCGGTTCTCAAACTCGCCTTCGTGGTGCTACCGCACCACATGATCTAGTGCATAATGTATACAAAATTTTTCATTGCATTGACATATATGATAAATAATCCTTAAATCTGTATTAAATTTACAATATTTTTTGACAGTGTAATATTGCTAAGGCCATATTTTTTACTTTTTATTAATTTGCTTGCTATTCTAAGAATTTCTGAACGTTTACTACTATATGCAAAACTTCATCAGGGCCTGATCCATTTCATGAGTACACAAACAATATTGTTAAAAATCATTATCAAACTTAAAAAAGAATCGAAATCGCGAGCCCCGCTAAAAACAAAAAGAGCCGTATCGTTGAAATTCAATAAAGTGGCTAAATTTATCACGCGTAAACAAACTTGGTAGACAGAAGGAAATAAATTCCAAAGGAGAGTGCGAAGTCGAAGGTCCATGCGCATTTCTCGAAATTCATTCTGACGGGTAAGCCAATTAAAAGAATCTCACGGATGAGGAATAAAAATGGGAAAAAAAATAAACGCCAGAGGGAGAAGAAGGGGTCGCGCGAAACGAGAAGGATGGAGCTGCTAATGCTTTTGCGTATGTGCGGATGATTGACGCTCCTTCCAGGCACAGGCAGACTGGTCTTGTTGAATAAAACGATTTTTAAATAAGTAGGTCATAAATTAAGCGAGCCCAAGAATTTCTGCTATTTTATCATCGGCGAATTCATTGTTTCCTTTTTTGGCTTTGAATTCCAATTCAAATATTGTTAACTTCATATAACTTGTCTCTATCGTATTGTTGTCTTTAAATCTATGCTGTAAGAGTTAAGTTTTTAGGAAAAAAATCCACGTAACAGGTATCACAGTATTAACAAAATAGTTTTTCTGTGTAAGAAAAATACTATTTTGATTAAAACTCTTTTAAAGACGCGTTACTACTAAAACAAATATTTGTATCTAATGGTTACGAATATATTTGCATTTAGCGAGTTTCGATTAGTTTAAAACTACTTATTTTAGATAGATTCCCATACTAATTATTTTTAGCTTTATAAGTTACTTCTATAATAATTTAAATAGATTAAGTGCTTTACTCTAAACATTTAAGAAATTTTTAGTTTGAAAAATTAATAAATAATAACTAATTTACTTGAATATACATCGTGTACTTAGATTAATTTTTTTAACCCAAAACTTTACTTTGGCTCTAATTTGGAAAAAAGCAGAAGTACGTTTGAAGAAGAAAATTTCTGACGAAGCTATGTCCACAAATGTTTAGTTTACAGATTATTGTTCATTTGGTACGGTTTACTTGACACGTGTAAATGTTAGCATATAGATACTCTAATTACCTGGTAAAGCGTCAAAAAGTAGCCGAGCCTCAATGGACAGTCACTATGAAACTATAGAAATTTGCCGACATGAATCGAACTTATATATGCTTGACATATTATTTTTTCTGCAAACTCGGTACTAAAATTATGAAATGCTATTTAACTAAAGACAAATATACAAATTGCAAATAAGAAATAGTGTCCGACCTTCGGAAAAGGGATAGCGTTGGAAGTCTTAAAAACGTATAGGGTTTATTATTTGAAGTTCATAAAAGTTACCTCGTCCAGTCTGGAACAAATTTTTTAACCATATTTAACCTACTCTACTTGACAGGAAAACGTTCCTAAATTTCAAATTATTTCACAGTTATTATTCACAATTATAATTCATACGTAAATTCTATTATAATGTATCATTTTTAAAACGACGAATTCTGACTAGAAACATATAATTTTTATTAAATTAAATTCTAATCTGTGGTAAATAATTATGATAATCATTGACGCAATATGCTTAAAAATATGGTTTTTTGAAAAATATATGATATCCACGAATATATATATATATATATACGTAAACTGTTCAGAATGTGCCTCTTATTTCCGCCAATGTCGATTGAATTCTTCCAATTATTGAATTTGCACAGGCAGCGAGCCGTTACCCTTGCAATTACCAATACTGGCAATAAAGTCAGCGATAAACCTTCCTCCCAGACGCTTAACTCTGTTATTTTTTTTCTTTTTTTCTCTCTTTTTTTGGCAACATGTTTCCAATTTGTTGGAGGAGTGCAAGTGGTAAAACATATATATATATATATATATATATATATATATATATATATATATATATATATATATACAGTGCGCGGGAGTGCACGAGCAACGACGACACCCAGAGATCGTGGAACAGCCGCGACGAGTGTATACACATGGCTGCCCTTGACCCTTAAAAGTGTACTGATCCCGAGGGCAGCTCGCGGGTATACCTGATGGGAATCGTGTACAGAAATACAGCAAGACCGCCATTCCAATAGTCCGAAAGGCATGATCTATCCTCTCTCTCTTTCTCTCTCTCTCTCTCTCTCTCTCTCCCTCTCTTTCTCTTTCTTCTCTTTCTCAAGACCAAACGACTATATACTGTACCCCCGCTGATGGGTAAAGAAAATTTAAAGCATAACTGCATGAGAAACGTTCTTCACTTTAGCTGGCCATTATAAAAATTTTAATGTCCTAAAAATATTTCAATCATAATGGCCAAATAATAATCTATAAATAATTGACCGCAACTCCAGATGAAAAATATCGTACAAAATGTCATTATCCAAACCACCACCAAATAAAATATTAACTTGAAATTAAACATAAATAAACAGTGTGCATTTTTAATACCCGAATTTATTGGCCAAAAATTGAAACGACTAAGCAGTCTTTTTATCCCTTATCAATGATCAGGATAAATGTGCCAATAGTCATTTTTAATTGTCAGAAAGGTATATAAAAAATAATATTTCAATTATTTAAAAAACTTGTCCAAGTGTGTCGGCCAATTTTTGGTATCAAAATATTCTCGACTTCTATCGCAGGGAAACAGGGAAGGAGTATTCCATAAAATAAATAGTTCTTGTATATCAGTGTGCTAAGCCTTAATTTTATAAGATTACTTAAATCTTGATCGCAAGAATCTTTACTCATTTTCTGAGAAGAAAAAGCTAAGGCAATTAATTTTGTAAATTCTAATTTAAACTTTTCTTGTGTATAGAATTCGGTAGAACTGGTTACACATATCATTTTAAGTATATAAGTAGTAGAAGACGATGCTTTATTTGCATTTAGAAAAACTCACGAATTCGTCATTGGATTTTTGACGTGAAAATTTTAAAGCATTTTAATTTATACTCTGGCCGCAATATTACCTATATACAATTTCCGTATAAAATATCTTTTAAAGCTAGTACTTATTTGCCAAGGAGCTACGAGTTTGATTTCTAAAAAAAAGTATCCATTTATGCAGGCGTAAGCCAATTTTCTGTAGAAAATGGAAATTATGGCCAGTCGATTGAAAAAATTATTACAGCTCGGTACGCGACTAAAATATTTTAATTTATTATTTATCCAAATTTTAATGCATCGGGAAACGCGGTCGAACGTTGCAAGGGTACAATTTCCGTAAATAAAAATGCTGGCAAACCTATGCACTACTATTTCTGTGTAAAAGAGAAAGAAGCGCTGTATGGAAAAGCAGTTTCCCTTTTTTTCTCCATTTTTTTTCGCATACATTTATAATTCGTACTTTGCCCCAACTGTCACGCGTATCCGCAGGCGCGCGCGTTTATGTAGCCACACACGCGTACATAGATCCAGTACGAATATAGCGGTGTAGCGCTGGAAGGGCGAGGTGGCGTTGGAGCCTATAATAAACGCGCGCTTCGCCCTCGGTTGTATATCCAACGCTGCGCGCGCACGGCCTCGGCTCTCACCGCGCTTTTCTCGCTCTCCGTCGGACGCTACGTATACATGCGCACACGTGTACGCGCGCGAGCCGAGGAATGGATATACAAGCTCCGGGGGCTGCCCTATGTTCCTCTCCCCGACCACGACGACGACGACTACGACGACGACGACGACGCAATAAATATCCTGCCCACCTTTGGGCTCCTCGGCTGTACGCGCGCTAGCGAGCGACGCGATTAACGACCAACGGGCAATTAGTCGCCTCGGCTCCGCCGCGGCTATCCGGGAGACTAGTCCGCCGCTCTTCTCCGTCCTACTCCCATCCCTCTCTCGCTCTCTCGCTCCCGCTCTCGTCCTCTGGAGCCGAGGCTCCAGCGCTCTATACGTGCACATCGGATTCTAGTCCTCCTTTGTCTTTCTCACGGTACGTATGCGGCGCGGCGACGACCCCGCGCACACGGAGTCGCGCGAGATTTCCTCTCCGCGGCACGGCGCCGCTTGCTTTTGCCCTCTCTCGTCGCCGGCGCCGCCCCCGCATCCGCGCCGCGCCGCGGCCGCCTCGTCTCATAAAGCACCGCCGAGGCTGAGCGCAGACAACGCCGCTCTACCGTGTCTATATATATGTAGAGAGAGAGAGAGAGAGAGAGAGAGAGAGAGAGAGAGAGAGAGAAGGGAGGGAGAGCAAAGTCGATCGAGATCAAGGCGCGAGGCACAGCGGCCGAGATTTCCGAAAACTATAATTCGACTTTAATTGAACGTAAATTTCGCGGGAGGTGGGGAAGGCTGATATCACCTTCGCCGTCTGCTGCAGTGCTGCAGCTCTTATATAAGACGCTGGAATTTTTCCTTTTTCTTGTATATTTATATCACCCGAGCCTGGCCGACACCGATTGATGGAACGAATACCGGATTCGATATTAATTCTCTCCTGACTATGTTTACTATATATATGTACGTGTAAATTGGTCAAATCTCCATTGGATTTCGCTAGATATATTTGTTATACACAATTATTATCCAAATAAATATATATTTATTTATTTGGATTAATCGCGCATCCATAGAACCGCCACAAACGCGTTCTCTTAATATGTATAAGGCAATGAGGCGTATAAGATTTAGTTGAACGAGGAGTCGTACGAGAAGTGGTATTCAGCCTTTCGGTTGGCGCCTATATTATAGACAAGGAGCATTCAGTCGTGCCCTGCTTTCGTGTCCACGCGCGCGCGCGCGCGCGTGTGTGTTTGGACTTGTGCGTTCTCTATATAATGTATGTATAGCAATAAAATTTTATAAATTTATAGCGTTTCAATTTGAAACGGTTAAAACCATATGTACATATTTAAGTGCATGTCAAATCTTCTCCGTCTGATTGAACAGTAATAGACGAGCTTCGGGTATTTTCGAAAGACTGTTCTGTTTGATTCAAGTCATCGAATCATTGTAAAGATATTTTTTGTAAAGTAGGCAAACATTTAAATATTTTTTAAAATTAGTACTTAAAATAAAAACGATATTTCTTATTAAAAATTTGTTACAAGCAATCTTATGTCCTCCTTTTTTCTAAAATTGATATTCTTTTTAAATAGTCAAATGGCTAACCAATGTAAAATTATACGTGTATAAATGTGCTAATCAATATAGATAAATTAGATCTCAGGAATAATATTACAGAAATGTGCCATTTTGAACGAAATGAATTACTATTTTTTAATTCAATAAATTAAGCTTGTACGAATAGCTTGAATAAGTATTGCATAAATATTAAATACCTGGATTATCGATCAAAAAAAAAAGAAAAAGCTGTTCTATTACTTCAATTCTTATGAAAGAAGAAGACATAATACGTTTTTTTTTACAACCTTAATCGAGCATGGACAAAAAGCATATTTCAAAAAATTATGCATTTGAAACGATCTATATGATTATCATTATACAGATTTTATCTGAAAACTGGAGTCCTTTAAAACGTATTTACAACGCTATAAAATATAATGCTCCATAGCCGGAACCGCTCGGGCGCGATGGCATCCTCCTCGATGTAAAGCTGAAAATGTCCGTCCGTATACTGTACGGTCTCGAACACGCGCGCGCGCGCACACACACACATTTACACAAATTCACGCGCACACGTGCAGAATATATTGCTCATCCGTACTTATAGTAGTGCCTATTAAGTCCGTATACCATAAGTTAGGCTATTATATAGATTGCCGCATGGCCTAGTCTATATAACGGAATCCACATTAAAGACCGTGCGATGAAAACTATATCTATATATTATACGGACTAAGGATTTTTTCGATTCGTATTGAAAATGAATAATGACTTATACTGTAATAGTATTTTGTCGCTTATGATGAATATTTCTGCTTCCTCGCTACGTCTTCCTCGAACAATATATACATTTTATATCTGTATTCGTATTTTGCATACACCGTTTAAAATACTATGCGCTCGAAGTTTATTTAAGAATTTGTCGATATCAATGTTTACCGACCGTGCCAAAATTGCCTTTTTTGTTACCAATTTGTTAGAAGTATATTTTTCGTTACGAATAATAGAACGCGTAAATATTAAATGAGTGAAAATCTTAATTAATGTTTACGTATAATAATCACGAAAACAGAGCACTTTTTCAGCAATCGGTATATAAAGGCAATTGACAGCCTTTTTTAAAGTAGATTAGACCAGTGCTAGGTTAAATTTTTCGCTATCGATAATCTAATATGCATTCGAGAATCATATAGCCATGAAATTATATATATATATAACTTTGTATTGTATTATTAAATAAATATATAGAGATCGTCAAAAAAAATCAAACTGTATCCAATTCAAATACTGAAATAATACGGCCGCAACACGAATATTTAATATAAAAAAGATTTCAGTTGAGATGTTGAAGCTTGATGATTTTAATAAAAAATTGTCAGTAGTATAATGTAGGTTAAATTTTCAACTGAAATCGTTTCCAGTCAATGTCTGAGTTGGAATTTTTTTCGTTAAAATTCAGAATTAAGATCGTTTAGTTCAAATCTAGTTTAACGTTGATTTGATTCAAAATTGGAGTTTTCAATCGTTTCCAATTAAAATTTTAAAAAGAATCTAATTCCTTACAATTTCAGTTGATATCATATTCATTCAGCATTTGAATGGGATACGTTGTTGGCCTCAGGTGTCAATACATGTGCATGATTGAAATTTAAAATGAAAAGATCTATTGTATATATAGGATGAAAATAGATTGGATGGAAATGTGTGATATATGAATCATTGATAGGTTCACAATATCTATCTATCATATATATATAATAGTATGTCTACGAAGTCAAAGGAGTCCACAGTTCTTCTTCCCTCCTCTTCCCGTCTCCTCCCCCTCTCCTCCTCTTTCGCTCCCTCTCTCGCGTGATTCTTATTTCTCTCGTGATTCACGCGAGGTTTTTACCTCGCATGTGCACTATATACTACATATATAGAAGACGTTCCGTTACCAACGCTATATATGCAGAGAGAAAGATAGAATATTTCCCTCCATACACACCTTCTAGAACATTCAGCGATGCTCGTATATTCATCGCATAGTATATAGGCTCACGCAAGGGCCTCTTAAAACACGTATACGTAGTACATAATCTTTTCAATGAAGAAATATTTCATTTTTCAAGCGAGAGTCGAAAAGAAATATACAGTTTTTGATTAACTATACACGATGAATTAGGAGAAATTCGATTATGAAGTATCGGAGTAAGACATCTCACGTATTCTCGGTAAATATCAGTTCTAGAAGAAAATTTTATAGAATATAAAATATATGCGTTGAGTATTTAGTAATAAGTTCAACTTTCATTTTAAAATATATTTATTAAAATCATAGAACCTGTTCGAAACATCGTGATTTTTATAAATGTTCATGTGCTAGTAAAGTGGTAGGTCAAAAAAAAAATTAGCCAAGCGAGAAATAGAAAACTCTCGAAAATTTGAATAAAATCAAAGACAATAGCTAGCTAAAATTTTCGACGTTTCTATTACAACATGAAAGAAAAAGTACGTTCACTATTTTATTCATTTATAGATTGACACGAGGAGGTTTTATCCACAATTTTACTATCGCGCACTCAAATTTGATGATTTTTGATTTTCAACATTCAAAACATCCGTATAGAGTAGATGCCCATATAATTATTAATTATATTTCTGTATGTAGCATGTACTCTCTATGAAGGTGTTGCGACATTAGGCAAGGGGACTAATATATATATATATTTAGAGAGAGAGAGAGAGAGAGAGAGAGACACAGATCCTCGAATACTCGGCGAATCGAAACATCCCCGCAAAGAGTCGAATATGCATGCGCATGCATATAGATATATTTATAAGCTTATACGCAGTTCGCGGCCACGCAATGCCGGGCGCAATGGATAAAGAAACAGAGGCAAAAAGAAGGAAGAGTAGAGGAGGAGGAGGAGAAGTAGGAGGAGGATGTTGGAGGAGAGGGAGAGAGAGAGAGACAGAGAGAGAAAAGTTCGCAACCGTGCCTGTGGGCATTATCTCTCCGACGTCGACGAGTATGTATATATATATACTCCCTGTCTCGCGTGGTCTCTTATTTGCGACAACTATACGTCGAGACTTCTCCTACTCCTCCTCCCTGCAGTGCTTGCGCCTTTTTCCTTTTTATCCGTCGTGCTCGGCTGTCTATATGCTGGAGCAGCTTTGAGACTCTGCACTTCTGCACATATATACGTACATGTGTGTGCATATATATATATATACAACACATACGCGTGTGTATGTATATAAACGTAGCCTGCGAGTATTTTCCTTTTATTTTAGCCCTTTCGCTTAACCGACTCGCTCTTCCTCCAATCCCTTACTGTATATAGTGTGCAGTATATAAGCAACCCATAGTACACTCGATACTATTCCCACACGTGATCGTTTATGCATATAAAATAGTCATCATCTCATCGAATCTTTTAATCTAATAGTAGAGAATTTTTGAAAGATATGTTCAGAATCTAAATGTCAACTATTTAGAAGGGTGAATGTTATTTTTGAGAAAAATTGGCTTAAAATATTACATTTTCTAGTACTTTAGGTTGTAACAATAAATGTCAGATTTTTAAAGATCTTTTTCAGGTTTTTCTTCTTAAATACTTATAACTATTGCTTTTAGCATTTAATATATACTAAATACCTGTCTATCGAAATTCTTAATACTCAATTGAAATATTGCTTTTTCTTCAAAAACAATAAATCACTTGACAGATTATTTTCTGTATAAAAGTGCAGAATATAATAAAAGTAGAAAATGTTAATTGAGGCAAAAAACCTCGGGAAGAACAGTCTATATGAAGGACAGCATGGAAGCGAAACGTAATTAAGAGGTTGAATAATCGCACCAAAGTATATGTGGCACTCATTATTAATCACCTGGCAGGTAGAAGCCATAAAGTATTGGTGACGGATTCGGTCCAAATCGATCGAGGTAAATCTGATTATCTGCGAACGAAATGCTGTAAATATTTAAACTCGAAGATCGATATTTTTTTATTTGTAATGAATAATTGTCAATAATGAATCAAATTAAATCTTTTACATGAACATCCGTACTTTTAGGACTGAATTTTAAGCTAAAGTAATTTAAGAGAACTCTATCAATGTAGTTGTATATTTAGTTGTATACATAATTTCGTCGTGACTCTTAATTGAAATTCGGTAGAATGAACGTGCATCAGCACTGTCTACTTAAAACGAACGTATTCACGGTTATATATATATTTGCATCCTGTACACAGGAATCTAAAGGTTTGTAAAATGTAGTCAGAGAATCGGTCACTACAAATATAATTGTTTTAATCGCTTTTGTAAAATGACACTAGATACTGACATGCAAAATATATAAAATGAATTGTTTGTCCAAGCATTTTTTCTGTTTCTATAAAATTTCAAATAGTAATTAACAGTAAATTTATTGCAATTTTCGTGTCATAAAGTTCCGAATCTCCTATTGCGACGACTTTTTTCAATGCTATTTTTTTAATTCATATAAATGTTTAAATGATAAATATAAATTTTTATAAAAAACTGATTTGTCGCTATTTTATAACATTTATTACAATTCCAGTTCTACTGAACTTTTTGTAATGTTACAAAACAAAGTTGAGACTAATTATTATTATAAAAAATCATTTGATGCACTCTGTATTTAAGTATTTCAGTATTTTTTCTGAGATCGAGTTGAGCAATCAAATTGTGAATAATAAGTTTCTGGACTACATTTCTTCTACTATTTGATAGATTCGCAATGTACAATATAGGGTACAATATAAATATAGGAAAAACATACAGATTGCTCCAAGACTATAAATATAGTTGGCCGAACTTTATAGATGACAATATATAACCAAGAAAATATATATCTAAGGTTTTATATATATATTAGATTCGGTAAAAGTTTTTTTGCTTTAGATATTATCTCTTCTTCGAAACTCGCATAAAACGTTCAACAAAAAATTGCTCCGATTCTATACGCAGTATATTCGATAGGAGAAAGTGATTTTTTAAACGAGAAAATATCAGATTTGAAAATGTAAAAACGGTGTATCCTAAAATTTTTCACAGTTTATTTTATTAATTTTAAAAAAGTTATGAAATTTCCGAAAGCACTCTTTGTTAGTTTAACGAATTTTCTTTCAGAATTTTGACGGAATGTTTGGTCTTGCTCCAACGTGTCTAATTTAGTAGAGTCTAGCAAGAATTACACCGCAGGTTTAAAGAATAAATGTACGAAAAATATCTCCATCAAATGTCCCCTCGTTGCATGACCAGAGAGCATTGAAAATGCACGCGCTTGGTTGCATCCGCGCTGCTCGATATAAATATGCGAGGAGAGCGCGATTCAACTGCACGCCTCGCAATAATACACATACAAACACATATACATGCGCCCTCGTTATGGCGCGCAGTAAAACACATTACGTCTATGCATCTATTGCGTTAACGCCCGTCTTAAACATTTACTTTTCTATCGTTTCAGACGGCTTTGCACACCAGCGCGGGCTCGCCCCAGCAGTTCCTGGATCCGAGGATGGCCCACTTGGACACCCTGGAGGCAAAGGTAAGCTAGTGTGCGAACCGCGCGCACACGCAAACGCACACGCAAACGCACACGCAAACTTGCAGGCCATCTTCATCCTCCTGCTTTCGCTTTAATCTTCCGTCTATAATTTCTCGGAATCGAACGCAGGAGGCCTACGCGTAGTCCATACGTATAAGTAGCGCGAGGGGGGCGGAAGGAGGAAGAGAAATTTTTCAACGCCGAGGGCAGGAGGCAGTGTTATAGGTTAGGATTAATCTTTGCAGCGATTAGCATAATACAAGCTATGAATTTTCTTTTAGAAAGGTGGATGGAGGGTTATATCTCGCCTCATACCGCTCGCACTTTATACACGTTATATGTTAGAAAGAAATATTGAGATTCGAACGTTGAATTATTGAATATATGAACGATACTAACATAAGTTCTAATTCAATATAAATCTATTTCGATGAACAAACCATTGTAAATTAATCTGACGAACCTGTGTATTATGAAAACTCGCTTAGTTTTAATAACAATCTCAAATGCTCCGTTAAAACCCAAAAAAGGAACAGAAAAATTACCCATTGGGCTCATCCATTTAAGTATTAAATGCGAATAATTTTACATTCCGAAATTTACTTATGTGTATATATATATATATATATATATATATATATATATATATATATATATATATTACATATACATGAGTGAGGCAAAAAAATTCGTAATATTATGCAACACTCAAAGCGGGGTCAAAAGTTATATACAATAGGAAGAGCTGCGCCTAGCTCCAACTTATATATTATACAATTCAACGGTCAGGTATATTGACAACAAAAAAGGGAGGCAGGAAACAGGAACTTCCAACGAATAGTACATTTTCTTCCCCCGTAACCCAACGCGCCGCGTATAACTGCACAACCTATTCAGATACTGCGTGCGCTCGCTCGCTCGAAATATTGTCTTCTTTATAACGCTGCTCCTCCCCGCGTTCGCGTGCACTCTGTGAATACAAGTACTACGTGCGGGCGCGCACCGACAGTCGGCGAATGAGAGTTAATATAACCGCGGGGGAGGCAGGAAGAGGTGGGAGAGGAAGAGAAAGAGAGAGCGAGAGAGAGAGAGAGAGAGAGAGAGAAAGAATATTCAAACAGACGCGCGCGGAAAGAAGAGCGAATAAGAGGAAGATGAACTTTTAGCTGGCTCGCTCGCTCGTCCGCTCGCTCCTCGTAAACCAGCGAATACAGGATAGGACTGCTCCTCCTCCTCCTCTTCTTCCTCTTCTTCTTCTTCTTCTTCTTCTTCGTCTTCTTCGTTTCTTCCGCCGTTATATACATCAGACGTAAGTAACAGCTCGACCTCCGGTCCGCTTTCGCGCACGAGCTGATGTAGAGAGCTAGCGATGTGTCGGTAGCGTAGCGATTTATATATATATATACATAGCGTCTTTACATGGACAAATTCATAGAATTTGTAACTTTTAATGATGTAAGCCTATATATATATATATATATATATATATATATATATATATATATATATACAGACATAAAATATCTTATTTACTTACTTCTAGTCGCTTATACTTATTTATCGAATCGAATCTAAAAAAGATAATACTCAATATGCAATACTTGACATGTATAAGTTATGTGAAATTTTCTATTCTTAACGAATTCTTTCGGAGAATAAATCAAAATACATTATAGTATATTATTATATATCGTTTGATGAATTCTCACCTATAGAAAGATTTAAGTGCCTCTCTTCATAAAAGTTATGACCGTTTAAGTATGTTTAAGTCTATGGGTTTGATTCTTCAATTAACAGTTTATTATATATAAAGCAATCGACTTGGTTCTACTAATAAAGTAGCGAGATGAACATTAGCAACTTAAAACATTAATATTTTAGTCGTGTTGGAAATATGGGCTAAGACAATATTTTTAAGGGTTGACTTTTTAAGCGTTATATCAGCTCACGCGATAAAACTATTGTCATATATAAAAGTCTCTATATAGTGATAATTTTAATCTTACCTAGACCATTTAAACTTATACAATAATTATCCTCGCGTATGCAAGAAATGTTTATTTATTATAGATATTGAGGCCTAATTTAATTGGATCGTCAATGTATACTCTTCTAATTATAATGAATAAAATTAAAGTTTTTTTGGATGATAATTGGAAATTAGTATGATCAATGAATTTAACATTTGAATGATGCATATTGTCTTGTTAATTAAATGAATAAATTGAAATGTAATTGTAAAAACTAAATAATATATAACGTCTATGAATTCCAATAAAAAGAAACATTCTTTTTCCTTGATGAAATTTTGATCTTGGTGTCGTCTCGAGCACCATCGACTATTCACCATATAAAAAAAGTTATGCAGGTGTGTTGACATTTACAGCGATTAATTCGAAATCGATCGATCAACATTCAATCGGAACCTACATATACCAGGCTAAATAAGTCTGCCCAACTAAACCACAAAATTTATTGATTTACTTTCTTTGTGAATAGCAAAGGTTCTATAGATTTTCCCATACCAGGAGCATCGCGCCCGGCGCTCTGTTCCCGAACCTATCGGCTTGATTTTAATCAATAACCGCTGATTCACGCGCGGACGACGCGGGACGCCAGAGCCGCGCGCGTCGCCGAAGTATCGCAGCCCTCCTCGTCCACCTCCTCCTCCTCCTGCTCTGGGTTCCTTTTCCTGGCCCCTACCACTACTGTCGCCGTCTACGCGTCGCAGCCCCGCGACCGCGGCCGCGACTCGTCGCCGTTTTACCCGTACACGCAGGTATGCGATGCACCCTATACTCTGCGCCCTTCCTTGCCCCCCTCTCCTGTCTCACCGCCTATAAATACTGGATTCGCTCGGGAGGAACTGCCCCGAATTCACTCTCGCTCTCAGGTCGACCGTGTCCCTACCCGCCGCGCTGAACGCGCGCGGCTACCATTAAAACGGCTGGGCGCGCGTTACATATATGTATGTATGCTTGTATGCATGTGTGTATATATATATATATATATATATATATATATATATATATGCACGTCCACACAAGGCCACGCGGCGTTAAGTTCGGGGCAAAGCCTTAATTTTGTGTCTACCCCCTTCCTTCGCTGTTCCGGCCTCCATCCCTCTCTCTCTCTCTCTCTCTCTCTCTCTCCCTCTCAAGAGGCACGTTCAGTGGCATATACCTCGGTTGAGCTATTTTTTTTTATTTTAAGCACCCAGATGATTTTTATCGCGTGTAATCTTTGGGGACGGCCGGAAAGAAATTGCAACTCAGGGGAGAGACGGTCGGAACGCCCGTATAACCCGGCCGTCTGCTCCTCGACCACTTTCTGACGAACATGCGTGTAGAGAGGGAGAGAGAGAGAAGGAGAGTTTTTGCGGTTCCCAAGAGCGTTGGAGCCGGTTGGAGCAGCCTCTGGAGGACTTAAGTGATATTGCCTAATAATATACGCGAGGCATTCCTCTGAAATTTCTGCGGAGATCCTGATGAATAGAGTGCGGAGCGCGGAGCGCGGAAAGGAGAGAGGCTTCTTATCCGCGGTTTTATTAAATACCGAAAGTGCATTTGATCGATTAATTTGATCGTATTCGATCGCATAAGCGCAGTACACGTGCATATCCTCGTAAATTTTCATTTGTAAGTGACATACTATATTATATCTAACGAACATTTTTTAATGACATCATTGCCTGAGATCAATACACTACGTAAATAATTTTGAGATAAAAATGTCTGTTCCATCCTACGTATAATAATAGCAATTATATATTGACATTCAATAATTATTTATGAATTTTATCCAAGTGTTTAAAGAATTAATATTATAATATTCGTTCGAATCTTAATATAAATTTAAATAATATAGGTTTACGAGTAATTTAGGACTTTTTACACAAATATAATTTAAATTAATTAGCAAGAATCTTCAATGAAGAAGATATTATTTAATTACGCTTCTTATTTTTTACCAATTAACTAATTTAATAATATTTAACGAGCTATAATCGTCCAATCATTGGGGAAGCATTAAGTCAGAAAATATTATATTACGTAGTCAAACATAAATCAATCAGTCTGTCTTGAACATCGCTATAATGTAATATGGTAAGAGAGGGAAAGAGAGGAAATTTTATATACGTAATAAAGTATTATAAGTTGGACTCGAAGAATGAAAATCAAATATAAGTACGCTCTGGCTCTCCTCGTAAGCTCGCACAAGCGTGCATATATATATATATATATATATATATATATATATATATATATATATATAACGAGTTTTCCATTGTTCCGCTGCGTAGCCGGCAAAAGAAAAAGTAAGAATATATATAGGCGTAGGAGAAACGCGTGGCGGATGAATAATGAAGGGACTTTGAGCCTCGGGCAGTTGTTTCATAAAACGTGGAGCCACTGAATTAGCCAAACAAGATCATAGCTATCGTTTCCCTCGCTTTCTCCAATAACATTTTTGTTTGCTGTTATTATCAGAAAAATAGAAATGCGCGACTTATTTGATGCATGCGTCTCCTACCGTTGATCTGTGATTGCAATACACAGTATAAGTCTTGTTAATAAATTCATTTGTTGCGTCATAATTTTGAATAATAATAAAAGGGTCTATAGTTATTTTGTTACAAATTAATCTATTAAAAAAATATAAGATGTAAATGGAATATTTCAAAAATTCAGCTGCAGAGTTTTAGCATTATCGGCTTATGAATTAATTTCTATATTACACTTCCAAACATAATATACCTTCTATGAATTAGTATTAAAGTTAATTTTTACAAGCCGGAGCTTGACTCTAACCCATTTAGAATGCAAAATATACGTGATTTCGATATTTCGACCCGAAATGCGCAAAACGGACACTTTACGCACAGTCCAAATGATAGAATCCAATATTTTTTCCAGTCGAAACAGGTTTGAAAGGCCAACTATAGAATCAGCGCACTTCGATTTAGAATTAGTACAGATTTGAACACTATTATAGTAATTATTTGTCCCGTGAATGAGTCACCTCCGAGCCAAGGACATGAAATGAATTTTCGAAAAGCATCTTTATTCGATTTTGATCAAAATTTCTCTAGAAAAATGATTATTTTACGAATTTTTGTAACAAATTTTTACAAAAGTTGTAGATCTTAACATATATTAGTTCTAATTTTCTGAAGAAAAAAAACAATGTTTGGTGCTCCTCTACTGCACACATCGGCTTATTGTGTTAAAATGTATACACTTATGCTTATTTGAGGTGCTAATTATGAAAATCGATCGTAGTGGTTTTGATGGAAATGCAATTTTTATAAGAGCATCCAAACATCCGCAACCAACAATCATTCGAGGAACCCGAGGTGAAAATGGTGAATTTTTCCCTATAGAAATATTATTTGTCTGAAAAAAAACGTGCCGATAAAGATAAAAAAACATCCGAAAAAAATAAATACTTGAATTAGATCTATAACTTTTGGATTAAATATTTTTTCTATATTCTTGTAACTTCTGAAATAAATTAGATAAATAATCATTTGCCAAAATTCAATTTTCGCACACAGTCATGATATTAATCATTTGTAACCTTATAAACATAAGTACATACATATTTTAAGCAAAATCGTTGATGGGTGTTTTTGGAAGTCTATTCGAGTCATAGATGTATCCAAATTCGGTCATTTATACTCTCGCATAGCTATCACTATCTATTTAAAGAGCATAATAATTATTTTAAAAATGCACTATTTATGATTATTATTCATATAATTATTATAAATTTTCAAATGAATAATTAAACATAAATTTGTTACAGTAGTAAGTAAAAAAGTAAAGTAAAAAATATAAGATACCGTTACCCAAACGCATTGTTTAATAAACTCGTGCATTTTGCATTAATAATGAAATAAAGTCGCGAGAAAAAGAAAAAAAAGCTCTGACAAACCATACTAAAATACTAATATAATATAAGCGTGTGCATGACAACGTATATATATATATATATATATATATATATATATATATATATATATATATTTATATACGGAGATTTGCGCGTGCACGTGTATGCGAATACTTGCCTAGAACCAAGCACATACGAAGCATGGAAAGAGAGGAAGCCGGAATAGGAGGCGGGGAGAAAGAGAGCGCGCGGGCGCCGCGCCGGTCGCCGTCGCGCTGTTTCGCAATTGCATCGGTCGAATCGCTTTTGCACTATACCACCGCGGGGCATTGACGCTCGCGCGCGCGATTGCTCCGATAACGTCTTGCCCTTCCATAGTCCGTTCGGTTTAAGAGGGAAAAAGGATGAGCGAGTGGCGGCGGGACGGGGGAGGGAAGACAGATCCGATCGTAGAAACTGTGGCCCTCTCGGTTGCGCCAAGCCCCGCGCGCGGAGTCACTGGCCTTTTATTTATATATACCGATGCGTCGAGACGTCTCCGCTGCGCGCGCGCGGGGGCAAAAACGAAGGACCGAAGGCCCACGCGGCTTGCCACAGACATGTACGCCCAAGAAAGACGAGTAGACAGAAAGAGAGAGAAAGGTAGAAAAGACGAGTGCATATATATATATATATATATATATATATATATACACCTATGTATACGGGATACACGGACACGCGAAAGCGATGGTAGGATCTTGTTTCAGACATCGATCCATTAGACTATTAGCTCTTGGACTCTCTTAGATTAATGTGTCGGTATATGGAGCCTCTTGTTTAAGGAAGCCCTCCCATTTTCCAGAAATCCCATACCGTGCACGGATACTTCCGCTCGATCGAGCGATTTTCCCGACGGGATTGAAACTTTTTTTTATTATTCACAGGTTTACATACATTCATACATACACACACACACACACACACACACACACACACACACACACACACACACACACACACACACACACACACACACACACACACACACACACACACACACATATATATATATATATAACCGCTAGCGAAGTGCATATAAATTACTTTCATATATACATCTGTTCTCCGAAAATTCCAATTGAAGCGCGTACCGTCGATCTTTTCGGAAGATCTTTAGAAAGTTTTAGAACGTGTCCAAAATTTGATCACTATTTGAAATTGAAATTCGAATTAATCTGACATCTTTTCCATTGTGCGCCGGTCATATATCTAACGGTTGGTAACCGTTAAGTTAACTTTTAGTCCACATCGCATTCGTTGAAATTCCTTGACATCTTGAAATCGATCGATTTAAGATAATACGCCGATGCTAGGGCGACACACGACGGTCGTATGAAAATTTGGAAAAATAAAATAAAGGTGAACATCAAGGAGTTTTTAATGAATTATTCACGAAACTTAGCTTTTCTTTTATGAACCTTGTGCAATTTTTAAGAGCGAGCTTAACTTTAAAATGCCCATCGTTAAAATGATATTAAAAATAAAACGTCATAAGATAACCTACACCTGTGTGTGTGTGTGTGTGTGTGTGTGTGTGTGTGTGTGTGTGTGTGTGTGTGGTTAAGGAAAAGCTTTAGTAGACACATTCGCATTTTATACGTGGTATATAAATTTCTGACAGTATAGTCCGGCTGGCAACTCCCTGCTTAAAATGATGCAATGTCATCTCTCTCTCTCTCTCTCTCTCTCTCTCTCTCTCTCTCTCGTACAGACTGGACTCGCAAAAAAACGGTATCGCCCAACTGTATAATGATATCGAGCGAGAAAAGCCGTGCAGCAACACCAACAAACTGGATGTGTTTACAAAGAAAAACTGAGATATATATATATATATATATATATATATATATATATATATACACGCGGAAAAAGTAAGAAAAATAATCTGGAGTCGTGAGGGTGTAGAGGTACGAACACAGGTTAGTGGGAGTGAAGCGAGAGGGAAAAGAAGACGAGACACGGGGAGGAGGTGTGTCGAGGCTGTCGGAAGAGCTGCAAAAAGGATTCCCGCCCCCCGAGCTATCGTTAAGCGAACTCTCTTGCGGCGTAGCGGGAGAGGTCGGGGGGTTAAGGGGAAAGCCAAAGAGTGGAAGGAAAGCCGAGAATCTCCGGTGACCACCCGATAAGAGATGCAAGATAATGCAGCTGCGCGCGCAGATATTACTGTGGGAATGTGCCATGTGTGCAGACACACACACACACACACACACACACGTGCGCGCGACGCACGCACACACACACCTAAACAATGTGTCAAATATGATTGATATGGTAATGAGCGGGGGAAGTTGAATACAATGATAGTAGGAATTTTGGAAAATTGTAATTATAGTTTATGGGCTACGCGCCAATGTCCCTCGTCGAATGACCAACTGGGAATTTGATAATATTTAAAAAAATAATGAGCAGCAATGAATGACCGCGGCATAAACTAGTATTTATGAATAAATATAGATATGGTTCTTAATCTATATTTTTATCTTCTTAATGTTTGTTAGCTATTTATTTAGTGTATCCTCAGTTCTCCAACACGTACATTATCTGGACACAATGAGCTCTATTAGCAAATCCAATTTCATCTCTATTTCCCATTGGAATTGGTCTTCGCTTTCTTACCTTATATATATATATATATATATATATATATATATATATATATAGAGAGAGAGAGAGAGAGAGAGAGAGAGAGAGAGAGAGAGAGAGAGAGAGAGAACGAATCAAAAACGTCGAAACTTCGTTAATGGAAAGTTACGTTCATCAACGTAAACGGATCGATGCCAAATAAATCATTAAAATGTAAATTGAATTTCTCGAATTGACTTGAAATAGCGTACTTGTTTAACGAATTGCTATTAGTTTTGATTTAAGCAATGAATTACATTTAACTAGATAAATATGATTCAACATAATGCGGTACAACCCAATCGATTAAATATATGATCTTGTAAATGTATAAATCAATATAATTAACATATACTTATCAGTCTCACATTATGATAATTTGAATAAATCTCATGTCCGTCGTTATTAATCTTTTAGCTGATTTTAAATACGTAATGAAGGATTGTCAAATTGTATACCTTTAAAAAAAGGATCACAAAAATATTTAAATACAGAAATATTTGCAAATTATAATTCTATGATATATGTCAACTACTGTAAACTTAAATTGTTACCTGGTTTTAAATTATATATATTATGGTATGATTTTTCGGAATACTTTCAACGTCAACGGGAAATTTTAATAAAAATATTAAAATGTTCTTAAATTCACTATCAAATATACTAGCCCATATTCTAATGATAAGACTTATTGTTCATTAGCATATTCGGAGAAAGTCACTTCTGAACGAGTAATTTTGAAGATTATAATTCCTTGAGGCGACACTTAAATTGTCCGAATTTCTTATTCAGCTCTTGAATGAAATTACACGAATGGATTATTAGATTATTTTAATCTTGTAAGTCATTCATTCGCCAATTACTTCCATCTATCATACGTAATTTGATGCATGAATAGATTCTTGATGATAGGTTTATACACCCCCCCCCCAACAATTCAAAGTATATTTTTAAACACATTACATGACGCAATCATCAAATATTGTGAAAATATACAATATAACCATGTTCAAGATATGCGTACGAATTCAATTTACTATCAAGATAATTGCTACTCAATAACGTGATACATGGATACTATATGAAAACATCCATATGGTTGATGGAGCATACATTGAAAAAAAAAATATAATTGTTTTTTGTTCCTTAACCTCGATCCTTAATTTATCTGATCCCATAAGTAATTTTACAGATCCTTTCATTTTATCTATCGTGCAATGGCTCCTATGATATGGGAAAAGTTTTTCAAATATATATTCTATTTGCAGCTAATCTTTAATAATAATAATGAGACTGTGGCCTCAATTATTATCGAATAATATCACAAATTGCTATGCTATATATAATAATATCCTAACGAATAAAGAAATTGCAATATAACATTTAACTTTAATTTTTAATTTCAAAGAAATATCCTTTTAATCTTGAAAATCCAATCGAAATAGGTATATAAATATAAGAAAAACGTTGCAACATCTTTCTAGCATTTTTATTTTAGCTTTACTCTCAGAAAGGTCTGAACTCCAAAAATAATCTCCTCAACCAAGATAAATATCTTTTCGATGAATATGCTTTACCAACCTAAACATATGAACAATAATTCCTATAGGAAAAGAGGCAAATATAGAAAATCTACCCTGAATTTAAAGGTAATTAAGACGAGCCAAACTGTGTCAATTTGAGGATCATTATTATTAACCTATGACATAAAAACTACCTGTTTTTCTATTAAAGGCCACTTTTTTGATTTCGTTCTTTAAACACAGGAAGAACATTAATGATGTATTATTCGCTATAATTGCTTCTTTCCTTTTCATGATAATCGATAAATATTGTACCGTTCTGAGCCGAAAATGTATCAGAGGCCATCAATTTTCCGGTTTACTTTCAGGTCTTTTGAAGTTTCAGGTGACTTTCACCGGATGCTATTCACTCAACTGACCATCTTATTGATTTTTACGACATGTATTAATTAATCTGTGCTTGATCCTCTACCATATATGTTGATGCGTAAATTTCACTTGATAAACATCAGCATTATTACTTTTTGGTTGATAAGTGCAAATTCGGCAATTCGAATAACGTTAATTTGAAAGCGAATTTGGTTATAGGCTAATATTGGTGCAAAATAACGAATACATTGTCTTCTTATATCTTAAAAGTATTAGTTATCCGATCCTGCTTGAAATTTTACAATCTATCAAAACTGTTTTGTGAAATTTCTTTCTGCTTCTAGAACAACTACTTAATATATTTATATCTGTATTTGAACAACTATATTTCAAATCAGTTAACTATGTATTCGATTGTTCGAGACCGAAAAATATTTCGACCATTCCAGGTGCATAAAATTTTAAAGAGAT
Source organism: Sycobia sp. Sy_11 (assembly GCA_018907035.1). Lineage (NCBI taxonomy): Eukaryota > Metazoa > Arthropoda > Insecta > Hymenoptera > Epichrysomallidae > Sycobia > Sycobia sp. Sy_11. The sequence continues at coordinate 538,785 of JACCIC010000059.1, read as the reverse complement.
GTTTCATATAATACTAGTCAAATAACGAAAAAGAATATAATGCTATTGAGCGTAGCTTACGGTGTAATTCAGAATTAAACAATTTATGCAATAAAATTCGATCCAAAATTATTGTTAATAATTTTTCTGCGGATGTACGTGAACTAAAATTCTAGTTGAAATATCGTTACAGATTCTAAAATTTAGTCCGAGCTTAATATGTTTATATAATATGTTCATACATTAATATGTTAAGACATTTATTCACATTATTTTAATAGTTCGAACAAACATACAAAATAAAAGTCGAGAATCAAAACATTATATAAGTTCAGTTCAATTAAACTTAATTTTTTTATCTTTTTATTAATTAACTAAATTTCTACGAATATAACGTCGACTAATTAAAATGGAATTATCTCTGTTTTGAGCTGAAATTGTCTCGCAGAAAAGCACCGAAGCACGAATTGGAATCATATTGTAGGTAGAATTATATTGCACTGAAAGTGGAATTATCTAGCTAATACTTTTGAATATATTTTTACTCGATACTCTTTTTAATTAAATTTATGTTGAAGGCTATTCTTACTTCGAATTATCTTATCCTTCTTGGTTCTTTCATTAGAATCATAATAAAATTCGCCTAGGAAATTTACCATCCGCCTAGAAGAATTTTAAGCATGCGGGAGGAGTCCGGTTTGTTAAGTTACTGATTTGCTAGAATTTCGGAAACATAATCGTTTCGGAAACACAAAAGGTGTAAATATCAGATTTTTAAAATCGTTGAAATTTATAACTATAAAAGGTTCAACTAAGAATAAGCATTGTATAAAATCACTAAATATTAGGAAATCATGTTATATTTTTTAATTTTAATATTTGGGAAAATATATGTATAGTAACTATATTAATTACTACAGAATCTGCTGAAACAAATAATTGAAACATCTCTTTATTCGCACAATATATATATATATATATATATATATATATATATATATTTATAATTGTGAGCTGTATAAATATTAATTGGTTAAGGATAGTTTTACTTTAAAAAGTGCACATTTGTCATAGAAGCATTAACCAAGTAAAGTTTAAAAATTCAGTTGCCTAAAAATAATATATATATAATTCAAAGCGTGCAAGCGACGGGTGGCTTTAAGAAATCCAGCTTCAAACAACTTGTTAACGTTTCGTTCTTTAGCCCGGAAGATTGGCCTGAGTTTTTTACTCTTCCCTCCGGCGGCGCGGGCGTCTGGTCTTAGTGCGCCTTTTGAGAAACAGGCGGCCAAGAAATGTCTATAGGGGAGGGAACGCGTCAGAAATCTGGGAATGCGCACGGTAACGTAAAAAAGGGGCTTATAATAATCTTTACAAAGAATTTCTTTGTAAGAATCAAGATATAAGTGCTACGCAACGAAGTAATTGGTCATTATAAAAATAGCGGCTTGATGGTTAATTTAACGATCACCATATAGTTTCATGAAAATCTATAATTAACTTAAAAAATGAATTGGCATTCGTAACATATTCATAACAATTTTATCAAAACAACCAGATAATGTTTGATATATATATATATATATATATATATATATATATATATATATATATACATATATGATAGACAATTATTCTTGTAAATAAATATTAAAATTAACAATGTACTATATAATTTAATGTAAAAAGCTTCAATATTCCGAATTTAAGAATCATTATGAAAAAGCAAAGTTTAAACTTTTTTCATGGTACAAAATTGGAATATGGTTGATAGATTATCATAAAGAAATGTATGTATATATATATATATATATATATATATATATATATATATATAAATTTATATATGTATGTATAAACCATTGAAAAATTGCAATCGTGAAGTTTAAAAAAGCATTAATTTTTATACATTCCAATAAGGAAGTAAAAATAATACAAATAACAATTTGCAACTGTTAAATGAAAATCATTTCCTGAAATAAAAATTCTGAAGACTCAAATAACTCCTAGTATGGATATCGCCGGTTGCGACGAAGCCCAAAAATTCCCCCGTGGTTACGCCCTTATTGTCGAGGTATAGCTTGCGGGCGCGCATATATATACGTGCGCCGAGCTTTACTGGGAGAATAATTCAGCCGCGGCGCGCTTCTACAAAATTGAGCGCGGGTGCCCTTTCGCCGGTCGTCCTCTTTATTAGCCGCTCCATTTAGAGCTATTTGTAAACCAACCCGTCCCTGCCTCCCTCCATCGTCCCTCCCCCGTTTCGGTACTTTCCCACCGACATTTACTTCGCTGGAGGATTTTCTTTTCGTACTTCGGCTCGATACGTATATGAAAGGGTAGTTTTTATTCTTTTTACGCGGACGAAGGATCTGCCTTCGATTAGTATACGTGATCCGAAAATCCGTTTTAATGGAAATTCTTATAATTTTAAAATCTGATTCGTAAATCGACAATACGGTGGATAATAATTTTCAAGATTTTATAAGAGTTTAAATTCAAATAAAAATTTTTATAAATTCCACGGATAATGCCAAATCATTGGAATTTAGAAAATAAAAATTCTGAATGAAATGAAGAAACGTATAGAGAGAGAGAGAGAGAGAGAGAGAGAGAGAGAAGGGAAGAAGGGTTGCCATAAAATTTATAATCCCATCAGTTCGATAATTTAACTCAAGCATTAATATTTGCGTAATTTACGTCTAACAGGCTTATATACATACACAGCTAAACAACTGTAAAATAAGTATAAGCCTCTCTTGCACACATACAGTGCTTCTTCACATACGAACATCCTTACGTGCATATATATATATATATATATATATATATATATATATATATATATATATATATATATATAATACAGAGAGAAAAAGAGGGAGTTGTAGTTGCTCGTTCATTAACCCGTGTGCATTCTCCCAGTACCTCAAGAAAGCCGCAATCGTTGTAAAAAAACCCTATACTTATTTAAAGAGTATATAATAGGTATATAATACGTACATACTTTTAAATTAATCATTGATGTTAGCTATAATCATATCTGGCTAGACATGCTTTACAAAATATTAATTTACTTTTGTAACCGTGGACTTACATTAAAGAAGTAGATTAAAAAATTTTTACACACACACACACTATATAAGTACTTTCAATATACTAACAAAATTAATTTATCGCATATCTTGAAACTACTCGGGCATTTATTGGAGAGAAAAAAAATGTTCAATGCATCATATAACACGAGATTTTTTTTAGCGGGCATAAATAATATAATGATTAATAATTTTCGCCAATACAATAGATGACAGGCTCATATACGCATGTGTTAATTATTACCTGAAACGAAGAAAAGGGTGAGTGGGCGGTTGAGCACAAAAGATACGTATATGAGTCGGTATGATTATACTTATTGGCTTTGAAACTTGCTTTCGTAAGAAATGCATTTGTGTGTGTGCATATATATATATATATATATATATATATATATATATATATATATATATATAGCTTATTATACTTTTCTCCCGTTATGCAACATGCACTGTGTGCGCCTTGAGTATATATGCAATATTACGTTATGCCCTACCGCTTCCTGTGCGGCTATTTCGTCAGACGTGCTGCTATTATATGTGTACGTAGATGAACTTGCAAGTTAATATATATGCCAAAGTATGGGGACGATTCGCAAAAGTCAAAAAGCAATGTATTGTATAAATCAAAATGTATACTAATATATATATATATATATATATATATATATATATATATATATAATCCCTTAAATAAAACATTCAATATCTTTGGTTGGTTTCTAGTTTAACAAAAACATTTCTGGTATGTTCGAAAGTTTCGAAACTTAGGCTTCACATACTAAAGCGATCGGTTGTACAGATAATGAAAAGAAGTCGCGCGTTGGAAAAATCACACACTTATATATAGGGAACCTGATATAATAGCAGATAAAATAAAAAAGAAAAAGAATAGAATTGGACATAAGCCGAAGATGTCGAACGCGATAAATTTGTATAGGGACGCATATGTACGGAACGAAAGGGGAGCTATACGAAGAATCATTAATAAATGAAAAACCGTAAAATGCGTGAACGACCGAAGGAAAGCTATAAAAGCAACCCATCAGCGCTGCGCCGTGAGAAAAATTGAGCTAAAAAAGAAAATAAAAAAAAGACCGAAACGAACGAGGGGAACCGGAAGGAAGGTTGTACCCACGAAATTTAATTTGCACTTAGCCGTCTCGCTCTCCTTATATATACACAAGTAGAAAGTAAAGGAGGAAAGTAACAGACTTTTATGTACCCTGTTTTGTTGTAATATACCGAAAAGTCACATGGATAAAAATATATGTAGGAAAAGGCATGTAGATAATTGTTCGTACGGGTGAAAAGAATGAGTATTTGTTACTGGTTAAATTCATTGCTCACGTAATTTCGAACTTTGAAATCTGTGCAGAAATTTCTTTATAATGGAAAATAAATGATTCGTGTCGCTGTTACTTAAATTTCAAGAATTGATATAATCAATAATGAATTACGGAATTATTGGAAAAGTATTAAAACAATATTTTAAGTCGCTTCTTTAATATGTTTTCAATGTTCTTTATTTTTTATATCTTATCTATATTCTTAATAATATACTTATTACTTAAGTTCGAAAATTATTTTTTTAAATGCTACTATACCAAATATTACATGTCCGAAGGAACTGCATATTATTAAAACATCGATATATCGATGCTTGTTAATAAATGAATATATATTTTAACATATAGCTAAAAAAAGCTTAGAGGAAAAGTTAAATCTAGATTACTTATAGTCAAGTTTTTAAACGCAAATTACATGTTGGAAAGTGCAGAATATTAAGAATGCAATTGTCCTATTTCGTACGTAAGTAGTTCCGTTCGTTAAATTCGTCTCTTATTCGTCAAGCTTTATCTCGTCCTCTTCAAGGCTAAGAATTATTTTTAGCAATAAATTATAAAATATAGCATCTAGGTGATATATGATGTTTAAAATTACACGCGGATAATGCAAATACGTGCATCGATTACAAAGGTATGTAATAACTGTGAGAAAAATACACTTCATTGCAGAGACTGACATTTGCCGCAATTGGAAGATTCCATTTTTGCACAAAAAGCACCAACGCTTCAATCTAGAAATATATATTTTTTGCCATTTATCACTTGCCTTCGAAGCAGTATAGGGAGAATCACGAGTGAAATTTCTTTGCGTCATCCAGCGTGTTAATTGACGGCTGGAATTTCCCTGCAGCTTTTTTCATCCACAAGCATTGCACGTAAGCGAAAATAATTTCGAGTTAAAAATCACGAATAGCCATATCTGCAGACTTTTGAAAATATTGCCGGACACTTGAGAGACAGAGAGAAAGAGAGGAGGGGATGATCGACGTGGCATCACTGTGAATTTCAAAGTATAAATGCAATAAAGGCGACAAAAGGATGTATTGTGAGTATATTAACAAAGCAGAGGACTTTTCAGTTTGGAAAAGCCCGAATGTTCGAGTACCTGGCAAGAAGAGATATATATCTTATACAGCGTCTATTCAACTTCGTCCTCTCCGACACTGCCATCCTCGAATCGAGAGCCGTACGCTCGCTGGTCGCGTTGCTACGAGTATATCCACACACGCGCGGACCTATACCCTTACCTTACACCCGCGCCTTTGTTGATCATCTATATATACACATTTACGTGTATATATATATATATATATATATATATATATATATATATATACACGAATATACATACACTCCTACATACATATGCATACATGTATATACGTGTATCTGCGTGTACTTACAACAGCTTCCCGATTAAAATGAGAGGGTGCCATATACAATTTGGATTGTGGGCGCAGGGGATTACCTAAATATGTAGGGGTACATGCTCGTTCACGCGGAATAATGGGATTGCGCAGGGTGCCGCTCTTACCTGATCTGTGGACGCGCAGGCTATAACAGAGCTCCCGAGTTTTATCCCGACGGCGTCCCCCCTCGCACGATGCTTATTATATATAATATATATATATATATTGAGCGCGAGCGTGATAATCTCAGAAGGGCAATGCCGCCGTGCGCATCTATCGAACCAGGTCGAACGTGCCACCGACCCGAGAGAATAGGGAAAGAGAGAAAGAGAATAAAGAAATGTCAGAGCGACTATGAGGTGCGTTCGTGTTAGGGATGAGGAAAGAAGAAAAAGCGGAGTGGCAGATATGTTCCGAGTAAGTGTGTATGCGTGTGCACCCACAGAGAGAGAGAGAGACATACCGTGTGTGCTATTTGTGAAAGCGACTATCTCACTTCTCCCCTACGATCTTTATGATATGTTACGCAAAAAAAGACCTCTCGACAAAAGGAGACGATATACTAAATCAGAGTCGTCGCCGGAATCGCCTCCTCGCACTCGATGGCATCCTTGGCCGATGTGAAATCGCCCGCCGCCTCTCGTGGCCTCGAGACCGCCCGGTCGTTCTCTCGACGTTTATCTATACATACATACATACATACATGCATGCATACATACATGCGTAAATACATACACATGCATACAGACACGTACTCTTTTAGTTTTGGTCCTTGCTTTTTACGAGATAGCCCCCGCGGGCAACAGCACGGCGCTTGCACGCGCGTGCGTGTATAGCGTGTTTCGCGCAATTATCCAAGGGCTCCCTATCTCTGACAAATTCAGCGTGAATACTTCTCTCCTCTGGCGCAATACGAAGGAAATCTTTGTATGTATGTATGTATGTATATATACGTGTATATATATATATATATATATATATATATATATATATATATGTATGTATGTATAAACTGTGCGTAAGAAATAAGAAGAAAAATAAGTGCAAAGGGAGACTTCTATAGATATATGTCGAATGAAAAATGCGAACGAGGGAATTTCAAACGAGTGGAAATATAAACGACAAGGATTTTTACAATTTTGAATTTTCTTTCTCACCGAGTTTGCCAAGCGCGATGCATAAAATTCAAGGACCGCACGAAATTCAATCGAAATTACGTTAAATATTTATTTAAACTAATTATTATTGAACGCGTGCATCGATAATCTGATAACGTGTGCGCGTGCATATGTATGTAATATATTTTTTCAATTATTCCTGCAGAAGAGTTGGTTTTTAAAATACATTAAATATATTCCAATTCGATATGCCTCCGGTATTAATTAAGAGCAATGATAAAATATCAGTATCGGGTATACGTATAAATTAATTTTCAATAGGATGAATTTGCTATCTCTTTGCCTCGTCCCTTTTTACAGGTATGGGTAGGCAGTATAGATAAAGCCAGAAAGAATATGTTTATATAATAAACGCTGTCCCGATAAGCGCGATTACATATGAATGAAGTTGGCAGAACTGTCGCTTACTTGGCTAATAAATAATAAACTGAATTATCAAAAGCTTTGATTAAAACAATGGGAGAATATGTGTGTGTAATATGTTCAATATGTAAATTGCATTTATTTTAAACTGAAATTAAATGAAGCATTCATTAATTATTACGTATTTCCTACAAATTAATATTTATCAAATAGAACTAAAGAGAGAAAAATCAAACTAATAAAGAGAGAAAAAAATTCATATAATTTATTTTCGCATAATAAAATGCTACGAATACAATCTGTTAACGTGCGTATCGACGTGTTACTACTGCTGATTTTCATAGTATAAGTGCTGTTGGAAAACTTCTCCATAACTGAATATTATAGTGTTAACATTTACGGATTTTGAACTTTTGCAATGGAAAGAAAAAATGAATAAAATTTAATTACTATATACAAAAAAATCAGATTGAACCTTACCATTTGAATCTATATAATCTTAATAGCGATATAACCATGAACCGGTCGACAGCACTGTCCAGCAATCGACATTAGAGAAAAATATACTTGAACCTCGTTCGAACCTGTCTGTATATATATATATATATATATATATATATATATATATATATATATATATATATACAGATGTACCGTTTTAAGTGGCGCTGAATTGATTCTTTTAAGTCATTCTGCAATAGCGGCAAGATCAAATTGTACTTTTCCTTATTATATACCTGAAATACACGCCGTAAGCGCGCGCGCACAGTCACAGAAAGAGAGAGAGAAGCACACACATAGAAGCTCACTCACATAATGTACATTATATAGAAACATTCTGTGAGATTTCATCGATACTTGAACGAACAGAGAAGCCCTGTGTGAGCACGCTTATATTTTCCCTACATTTTTAATACGATTTCCTGGTTACTGAAGAATTTATATCAATCTTCTTCTTAATCGCACCTGAAGCGCCATTGGGAATGCTACACGTTGTTGCGAGGAATGCCGAGTGTCTAGAGGCGTGGACGTGCGTCCGGAAGAAAACGGGATAGATCACGAGCGAAATTTAAAAAAAAAGAAGCCAAGCTGCTGCATTTTCAATGTGGTAATCGCGCCCACCGATACAAACAGCTAAACGACTTATATTTTATATAGATTACAGATACACGCACAGCCGTGGTGGTCCATATATCGCGTTATTATTCAGCAGGCTCGCGAATAACGCTAGCGTCCCGACTCACTCCGACATCGTATATAACGAGTCTCAGTGTACTCTCGCCTCGACTCTCGCACCTATTCTAGCTTGTCTTATATACATACATTTATGTATGTACGTCTGAATGCGAGGGCTGCACGCCCGCGTTCGTTTACAAGGTCAAAGCCGCGCTGCCGGGATGAGAGAATGGGAGAGAGAGAAAGGGGGGGGGGGCGAGAAAGAGAGGATAAGCTACAAACCCTGTTCCCGGTTGGTTGATATGCTTATATATGAGCTGGCCTTTTAATTCTATTCCTAGAGTGCAGTGATCCCTGTTAACTTCAGTGTTTTTTTCGAAGAATATTCATATATACATATATATATGTGTGTGTGTGTGTGTGAACAATTTTTATTCTTCTTTTTCGAAATCATCGAACGTTGACATTATGCTCTATTATTACTTGTTCCATATATATGAGCACGATTAAATTATCATACATTTCTGATGGTAATATTAATATATAGTCATTGAATTCAAAACGTGATTTAATTAAATTGTTATTATACATGTATGAAGGTCGATATTTTTGAAATCCCTTGAATTAGAATTGACTTTCCCTATTTCTGTATAATTAATTGTTCCAGAATCGGAAAGTCGAAGTCTGGGAGCAGGAATTTTTATACGCGCTCTTTAACCCAGGCATTCCTGTATCTTCAATCTTTTATACCACTTACTTTACATAATTCGTCTATTATAGACAGGCGCCCGCGCCCACATTCCTTCCTTCCCCTATTATATTAAAGCATCCAAAATTTATGCGCTTCGATCTCACGCCGGAGCCAGCGACTGACAAAGCTGGGCGGGATATTTATAACTCCGCGCTGCTCGAAAGTTGCCGCGCGGTGCGATGTAGGCGCTTTCTCGACTTGCGCGATAGCCCGTGTGTATAATTGAAATTGTCGCGCGCACAGCTCGTCCCCGCGAGCGTCTAAAACAATCGGCAAAAGCCACGGGGGCGAGCGCTCGTTCGTCCAGAAAAGCGGCATCGCTTAACGCCATACGAGCGCAAAAAGTGCCCGCTCTCCCTGCGAACAACAGGTGTGCGAAAAAAACCTTTTGCCACGCGCTGCACGACTGCTGCTGCTCCATTGTCGGGACGTTATATCCTGTTCGTTTCACTCGTCGTCATCGTTCCGTTCGTTTTTTTGCGCGTTACCTTACTTCCTCCCCCTTCCTTGAAGAAAATCAAAACTCAAGCATATAAATATCCCATGAACGCGTGTTTGCGAATTATTCGTATATGTTAAAAAAAACGGGCCCGGTTGAAAAACATTATTAAATTACGAAACAAAGCCCTTGAAGCCGATTAAAAAAAGAGAAGATAATTTCTGCATGAAATGTACGTAAATTAAATAGAAAACAGATTTGAAGCAATCCCAGCGAAGTTTCAAAGCAGAATTCAAATTTTGAATCGGCAATTAACACATTTCATATTTTTCAAGCAATTTTTTGTCGAAAATCACGTAGAATTTGATTTGTGCTACTTTGCGCGGTTAATCGTGATCTGTCTCAGTGTTTTTCCATCGCAGAGATCGCAAGGTGTACTCGTTTATCTTACGGGATATGTATTGTGCTGCCTTTCGTCACAAAGTTTCAGTTATGCTACTTTTCGTCGCAAATATTGAACTGTGCGATAGTGTGAATATCGTTTTTGTTTTCGGCATCGATACATATAAATGCATGCATTGTTGTACTAAAAGATCTTTTTTTCCAGATGGCGAACATCGAGGTATCATTATCAGCATCGCCGAGGCGAAAAAAGGGAAGTAGTCATCATTCCGCTGGAATAATCTCGCCGACAAGTCATCGAAACCGAGATTATTATAAAGAACTGGACTCTCTGCGACTCGCCTTGCAAGATAAAGAAAATGTTATCCAAACGTATGTAAAATAATATTGATTATTTAGGCATCCGTTACATAATATTAACCACTCTACATATAATAGCCTGTTCGCAAATGCGTGCATAATAATTCATTTCACTCGTAGTACAATAAATTATTTGTCAAATAGTATAAAATCATTATTATAAACGTAATTAAAGTAATATCAAATACTAATATCAAATATTAAAATATAGTTAAAAATCAAGCCAAAATTTATTTTGGAATAATACATTTATTCTTTAATTTTAAGAGTAAATCTTGGTTATTAAAATTTTCTAATTTTAAAAGTAAATCTTTGCATTATACATTGTAAAAAAATCGAGGAAAACCCTGTAGACTTTCATAACGACCTCGCGACCTCGTAATTAATATGAAAATGCTCATTTTTATTTTGGCTAAACTACATTTATTTAATTCAAAAATCTAAAATTTTTATTTGAAACAAGTTGATTGTGTACTAAATGAAGCACAAAATTTCTTGAATTTATGATAAACATAGTTCAGAGTATAATCCTGCAATGAATTAATTTCTGGAATAATGCAATTAATATACCATTGAGAAGGTATATAGAAACCGTTTTCTAAAAATCGCGCGTCTCTGCATAACGAGGGAAATTTCGAGAATTACGATTAGCTATCGTTTAGCAATGATCTAATTGATAAATTTTCTCACTGTCTCGCTATGCAACGACTAACCAATGAAATTAGCATTTTCATGAAACACCAGCGAGCTTGATGGAAAAGCTCGCGAGGGGAAACACTGGATATTCTTGATGCAAACGATATGCGTATGCAAATCTGAATTCTAACTTCTTCTCCTTTTCTTCCTTTTCCATGCATATGAACCGTGTGCGTCGACGCTTTCGGCGCGCATCAGTCTGAAGGGTCAGCTGTGCAGCAATCTGAGCAGCCGCCTAGCGTTGCGAAACGGGGCTCCTCCCCTGACGGAGGCGGACAGGAAAGCCACGGAGGAGCGCCTCCAAAGACTGAGACGGGACGCGGACAATAAGAAACTCGCCATAAAGAATCTGAAGCACGCTCTCGAGCGCCTCGACATCACCGAGTAAGAACATATAGACACTCTTTTTTCTATTTTTATTTATTATTATTTTTCTTAATACTGTTCTTATAACTTTTTAATTAATTTGAAACATCTCTATAATCATTAAACGTCAATCATGTCTAACAAAAACACGATGCATAGACTTGCAACAAACGACGTTTCGATTATTTTATTGGAATTGAACGTGCTCGCTTAAATGATTATTTTAAACAGATTAACCTATTAATAGTTACAGCGACACGATTTATTTTCGATTCTTTATCTAGAGTTTGTTTGTATATCTTGATTTTTGGATTTTCCATTTCATAATGAAAATATAGTATATGGATTATATTTCGTAAAACTAAGAACGTAATCATTTTCAAAATTATTAATTTTGAAAAGAAATTTTAATTCTAACAGAGTATTTAACGAGTTTCGTTAAGTTCCACATTACTTAGTTTCTGAGATGTCGGTGTCATGGTTCTATAACTGTTCTTGTTTTCAAACACACACTAATTTCTATTGTCGGAAACGAGCCTATAACCTGCTAAGCTTTAGATGTATATCGTTTCTACATAGAACAAATATACTATGTGCTAAAGAATGCTGTATTATATAAATATATAAACTATCTTAAATAAATGACTTGGTGTTTTGAGATCTATTTATTCTTTGTCGAGGATACTTGAAGACCGGCCCGCAGGGAATATCGACACCTCTACCCCTCAAGGCAGTGTAATTTATTACGAAACTAAATCACTGAACATTCATTTACCTCGGATGTATTGGCTTAATTTATATTATTAGATTCCCAAATATCTCACTAATTCTTTATGATTGGAATTAATATATTATACTAGATAACGAGTTTTATTAGTCATCCTATACTTCGAATAAATGAAAAACTTGTCGAGCTATATTAATGTCAATATTAGTGTAGAAGAAGTTATCGCGCTCCTCACTTACATGAAATCTAATTTGTATTTTAATCGTAATATCAATTTTAATAAATTTGTTAAGGTGAATATATATTATAGAAATATGCATTATAATATTTAGCCGTTGTACTTTCATATGGTATGAGTTGAGTTAAAAAAAAGAGTTAACGATAGTATTTTACTAATACTTAATTATTTTTTTCTCATATATAATTCTATTCTTCATTGAATATTATTTCATTCATAAATAATAGAAATTTATCTGTTACCAACTATAGTAAAAATATTTTTCTATTTTTTTAAATGTGGAATTAGTCCATTACTTATGAGATTATATGTTGAACGAAATTTAATGAATCTACTTAAATAGCTTAATGACTTACAATTGGTATTTGTTAACAATCCAAATAGAATAAACATTAGTTAAATAATTATTATCAAAACAGAAAATTCAAATTTTATCTAAAAAAAAAAAAATAAGTTTTATACAGCCATTAAAAGACTTCAATAAATTATGAAAGTATCCGATCTGATAGTGATAATGGCAAGTAAGAATTGGAAAAAAAAATAAAAAAATCTTAGTAGAATTAATGTATTGCCTGTTAGAAAACGTTCAAACCTCTATCAAAAGTAGAATTCCCCAAATTAAAATATAAGTACATGAATAGGACATGGTTATTGTCATACATATTACCGATTTCTCATAAATCCTTGATAATAATTACTGTTAATGAAATAGAAAGTGAATCATCTTTTATGATATAAATTAAACTACTTTTTAATAATTGTTATTCATTTATTTAAGTGTCTTCATTTTAATTACAAAAAATGTAGAATAGTATTTTAAAAATGATTTAGGTCAAAACAATATAAACAACACTTGGATAGTTTAAAAAACGAGAAAAATGAATGACAAATTTTAATTAATAAATACCAGTATTTTGAAATTGTTTCTCATTTAATTATTTATAAATTAATGACTAATTAATCAGTGTTTATAATTCATGCCTGTCAGATTTACTCAAACGAAAATTCTTTGATATTTCAAAACATTAAAAAAAAAGAACTTATATACCGCTTTCGAAAATAATGGCTCATATGTTTAAAACTGAGATACTTAAATAGCTTTGGGTGGAAATAATGTTACACGGTCTATTATAGCTAGAATACATTACTTTCACTTAGCTAACTGTTCCACGTATAAATAAAATAATTTAAAATATAATCAACGACGATACACGCAAAAAACTTATCCAATTGTTTTATTATTTTCGAGAATCCATTCGGCGTGAAAAATAAATACTCGTCAAACGACGAAATAGACTAAGTATTAATTGACGAAAATTATCGATGTCTAAGGAATTTTCCGGTACTCTTTTACGGGACATAAAAATAGCTTTGGATTCAATTAGATCAATGGTCTGTTACCGGCTTCCTGCAAGAATGTCCTATCGGCATCTATAAAGAGATTAATACCGACCATGACTCTTAATATATATCTTCTATATATTAACTGTGAACGCCTATTCCACCTCCACTACGGATATGGCTGTACTACTTGGACTTATCTTTTATTTAAGTTCTAAGTGAAAAATGCGAGATTGGCATTTAGTTCCTGGTTTAACGTATTTCATTGCTCAATTTTTTACATACATATCACACGCGCATCGTTATTTAAAATGTTTAAACAATCGGGATTAAAATTGAATTTAAATCCCCGGTCCATATAGGATCACTCATTCGTTATAGTATCAAAATATCTGAATTCGTAATTCGAGTCCGATAAAATTTATATCGAAAATAATTAATCTTTATTCTTGGTCTCTAAATACGTGATTTTGGACTATCTAATCCTAACGGTCAAATGCTCGTCATTGCACAGATGTGCTATTCTTATATTCCTATATAGATCTACATGTCAAGTAACTATATATGCATAAATTCATAAATAAAATAGATTATATGTTATAAATAAAATACATTATAAATTACATTCTATAAAATACGCGTCTATTTCTATTTAGATTCGTGATTCATATAGGTATCGGTCAAATAGATAATTGAAATACTTGCAATTATAATATATAGAAAAACGTAACTCTTAACAATCAATAGAATATGCGTAAAAATATATAATCTAATCCACTTAAATTCAAAGTTAAGATCAAAAAATCTATTCATTGATACAGATGTTCGCGAATTTGAAAAGGAAATCGGAATCATTCAATTTCTTAATATTAATTTTAAAATATAAGAAGTATTAGAACCGTATTGTAATACATCTTTGTATAATATTCACATAAACTTTTAAGTTCACATAAACTTTTCTGAATTTCAGCAATATCGATGTTCGAATTCAACAAGCAGAACTTGAATACAGATTAGGAAGGGAGGAATTGGAACTGCTTACACTTCGGGAGGAAAGTAGGGCTCTTCAAACTGCTTTAGAACTCGCAGAAACGCAGGAGAAGCAAAAGAACGATACGATTTTCAGGTTTGTAAAAATCTATTTTACTTAAATCAATGTACTTGTTTGTTTTGATCTGCATACTTTTTATGATAAGTAAATTATTTTTTAGCGAGTACGAAAATGAATACTTTTACTAGGTCATACATGTTGGCACTTATATACAGCTTAGTGAACGTAATGGGCAGGATTAGTTAAAAAATTTCGGCTAAATTTTTAATTTTATAAAATATTGATACATATCATGACAAACATAGGCTGATTACAATTATTTAATATAAAATTTGCATTACAGCTGCATAACTGGGTCTACACAAATAACAATACACGCCATAGAAGTTAGCGCGGATCCGAAAAGTCCTCGTTTCGGTGCGGGGCCCCGAGAAGATGCTGCCGGATTGTACGTTGACTGGGCAGTTGAAGATTCCGGTCTCTGTAAAGGAGATAGGTTTGTATTATGATGGTTATTTAGACGACTGGATTTGACTTCCGTCTTGAGCCTACAGTTATTTTAATTAATCAATAATGCCGCGGGGTTGATGCACGGCGAAATAGTACATTTGTTTCGAGAAGATAAATCAGCGAATGATCCGAATTTTCTGAAAGCCTATATGACTTATTCCTAGAATTTCAGCTAATTGTAGCGTATTGTCTAAAGAAAAGGGAATATTCGTCATTGTTCGTTTGCAATGTAAAAGTTTAATAATTTATAACAAAGCAGCGTTTTAAGACTGTAAGTGACAAAGTTAAGAATTCACAGAGGGAGTGAGAGAGAGAGAGAGAGAGAGAGAGAGAGGGAGAGAGAAAGAAAGAAATGCTTATATAGCATTCCATATACCAAATTCTGCTGATGCTCCCGCATACAAAGAGCGTGCGAATTTCCCTCGTGTGCAAGCTATGCATATATACCTACACGCACTCGTGGTATCGATGTAGATCAAACTAGATACCCACAGTATTATATAGAGTTAGGCCAAACTGTATACAAAGGTGCGGTTATATACTTGCTTCGCTTGTTGTGTATGCCCACGTCGGGTGCGTTTATATATATATATATATATATATATATATATATAGAAACTTGGATGCCCGCAGTGCGCGTGCGATGACTGTGCGAGTTAGCGCAAGAACAATGGTCAATCTTCGTATTCCGTTCCCAAGGGGGTCACCGTAGCGTGAAGCGCGCGCACCGCGGCCGGCGGAAGTTCGCCGGTTGCCCCCGCTAATTGCACACACAAGAGCTCGTCGCTCGGCTCTGAGTGTATATATATATATATATATATATATATATATATATATATATATATATATAGTGTGTGCCGGGGTAGATGCGCGCGACGCGTCTAAACCCCCGTCCGTATCGCGGACGGTAACCGCCGCTATTCCAGTCGTGCAATCGAGATTCCGACGCGCGCGCGCGCGCGTACACAGAGCTGTTTTCGAGGGTTCGGCGGTTGTATTTGGAGGGGGTGCAACGAGCAACAACCATCTTTCCGCGTAGTGGAATAGGCCCATCAGGAACTCGAGAATTTTAAACGATTGAGTTGGGGAGGGGATTGCAGTCATCGATTCAGTCCTTATATATCATTGGATTAAATATTAAAATTATTTAATTAAAAAATAAGTCCCAATAAGATCAATATTTATATATCAGTTATCATAAATAATCGGTTATGCACAACAGAATGAGATAGAATAGTAATTTTGATTCTTTTTAATTTATTGGTAGCGAATTTATAGCGAAACTCACTATCTATACTCTAGACAAATAATTAATGTCTATCATTCAGGAAATGTACATTTCTGGGTATGTGTACAATTCGAGTCATTTTAGATTAAAAATGGAACAAATTCAATACTATCTTAATTTTTCGTATTTTTTATAATCATTCGCAAGTATGTATGGCAATTACGAGCAATTGGATCGAAATGTAAAAATTCCGGGCACTAAATCTATACTAAGTTTTAAGATAAATAATTTAATATTTTGAACATCCTATAAATTATAAATAACCAAACATTTGTTCCTATATTTAACGAATTAGTAATTTCTTTAACATTACTCTATAAAAAATTCAAACCATTTCTATAAGAAAATTTTCTCTCTGTTCATTTTTGGTTTTTCAATAGAGCATTACAGGATAGAAGATTCAACCCGGAAAAACTCTATTTAATATAAAATATAAATAATAAAGCATGCAAGGGAAATATCAATGGACAATTAATTGAAAATTCGTAATTTTTTATTAAAACATTTAATTTATTAACAGGGCCCTAAGCAACCCTTGGCACAGAGCGCCGAACTCTTTACAGACAGCACTGCTTCTCCGATTCATGTATATACTAGTTTCATTCATGTATATACTAGTTATTTAATATTTCAATTCAAATTTAACAATAATAACGATAAAATTAAAATAAGATTAATAAATGCTATATTTTTCGTTCCATTCCCAATGAAGTCAAGGGATTACGGTAAATTTAACGCCTTGATTATCTCGAAAAAAATCAATTCCAAACGCCTCCCCTAATACACAGAAATAACTTTTCTACCAGAAAAACGAAGTTCTTATAGCAATGCACAAGCGACCATGGCCTAAATGCTTTTCGGTAATTGGAACATATGCATATGCCGTGTCAACGTGGACAGCATATGTACCATCTGCTGGCGTGTTAATGATATTTATTCTATTTAAGCGATGATGGGCATATAAACGAGCTGAATACTAATTGTATGCTTCGCTATATGACAGACGTATTTTCAGATATCCGGATAATTCATCTTGAAAATTTATACAATCTATAACTTTTCTATAAAGGTACGTTTACAATCCATGTGGCCCGTTTGAAGTCGGGAAGGAGATAAGGAGATGAAAAGATGAAAAGAGGGGAGAGGGTGGATTGAAATAACGGACATGTGATTATAATGAATT
Organism: Sycobia sp. Sy_11; assembly: GCA_018907035.1. Classification (NCBI taxonomy): domain Eukaryota; kingdom Metazoa; phylum Arthropoda; class Insecta; order Hymenoptera; family Epichrysomallidae; genus Sycobia; species Sycobia sp. Sy_11. The sequence continues at coordinate 520,887 of JACCIC010000059.1, read as the reverse complement.
ATTATTATCATTTATACTGTATCCTATATATTTAAAATTTTGGAAATTTGGCAAGTAACATTTTTTATCAAAAAAAAGAAAAATACAGGACTACTTTGAAAAATCGATTTTAATGTTTTTTTTTAATAATATTGTTGTTTGTTGAGTAGCAAAGAAAAAATGATTCGTCGCTTTTGACTAACGTCTTGTCAGCCTAGTTAGTTTCACCATTTACGCTTACCAATGGATTCGAGACTATAAAACATATTATTATCGTAACCTTAAACTTACACTTAAAAGAAAGCATTAGGATGTTATTTGATAAGATTAAAAATCGCGTGCTTTGACATGGGGATGTTACGATCAGCTTTTAGAAACTGATAGGGGTTTAATGAGCACTGCAAAACTGATAACCTAGTTTTTAAACGTTCCCCGAGAAAGTGTCCACGAACGGATAGCTCTCTTATTTAATCAACCTTGTAAAAGCGTGCACGTCTCCCCTAGCATCTCATCTCGCCGATCAGCAAATATCATCGTTTGCTCTCTCCTTTTTCAGAATTTTGGAGGTGAACGGCAAGTTGGTCGTGGGCGCGGGTCGCAGCGATTTGGCGCGCCTGCTCGCCGTCGCCCCGGACGCCGCGCAGATCGTCGTTCTCAGGAAGAACGACTCGCTCGCGGCTCTGCGCACCCTCAGGTCCGACAATTTGCGACTGACCCATCGGATCAGCTATCTCGAGGAACAGGTGCGCGACCTGCTCGCGCCGAGAACCGAGCTCGCCGTCTCTCCCCTGAACGACTCGCCCTCCAATAGGCAGGATCACGTTCAGGTATAGTGTATTATATATATATATTGTATGCAAAGAAAAATTATGTGTTTTCCAAATATCAAAATATCTCATTTATATAAGCGAACCAAAATCTGTAATGGCGAGCTTTTAATTCTTCTATACAATCGCATAATATATTTCCCTCTTTGGAAAATCTAATAAAAAGTCAAAAATTCGTATAAAAGCTTAATCTATAAGGATATATAAGTATATATAAAAAAACTATATGTTCTATTAAAAGTTTGTATATCCAATTTTATATTGATCAGTTTACATTTTCGTAAACTCTCTTTATACATTTTAATTTAAAAATAAAATTTTCTGTTTAACAAAATTTACTAATAATGTTAATTTCTATGTTTACATTTTCATACTATGGATTTTCACATTACTTTCAAAAACTTTCATATCATAAATGGAATCAATTAAGTGAGAAGATATCGTTAAGCTATAAAAATGTTGTATTATAAATCAATTTGAATAAAACACTGCATTCCAGAAATAATATGAATAAAAAATAATCATAAACCTCCGCAGTGAATATCATTTATGGATACTAGCTGGCTCTTTATTTGAAGAATACATTAAATTTTAAACTCCTCGAGAAGGGGAATATTTAAATATGATAAGATTCTACGTTTTATTATTCCAATCGAAATCTTATATTATATTTATAATATATTTATCATACTTCATTTAGTGAAAACGTTTTGAATCAAATGTTAAATATGTGGTTAATTTGTATAAAAGTTTGGAATACAACCTTGCTTCTTAAACTTAAATTTACATTACTTTAACAAGAAGCGGCCATAGTACTTTCGTATTAACATGAAGAAATTATACGGCATTTTAGTGAACAGATTTGCTCCAGATCGAGCGAGATTAAAAGATTTAAGACTTCACACTTTTCCTATTCCGAAGACACCATACCTACTTGATTACAATCAGTACTTGTTTCTATAATTAAATTAGACGGACGATTTTTTTCAAGAAATCCCGTTTTTCGACATGGAATTCGAAGAAAGAACAATATTTCAAGCAAAAACGTCGCAATAAATTTATGTCCCCTGTGTGTACTTACTTAAAGTGTTATCAATTTAAATTCAGTCTATTTTACGATAAGCAGACAATTGTGAAAATGATCAATTGACAATAAATATTTAACTGCATAGTTGCGCACATAGATTCATTAGAAACTTCGCTGATTGAAATGCTATTCCTTTTCTGAATCTGATCTCAATAATTCATATATTGGCGTTAGTAGAATAAACTAGACGGTATAATAAAATTCATTAAAATAATCCCTCTGATAATGCGTATTCAATATCAAATTCAAACAAACTGGACGAAATCCGTCATCGAAATGTTAGTTCTCCTCATAAGAGTAACATTTTTACTGTTATTATTTTTAAAATACATTCCATTGTTAAATTGGTATATCTACTTTAATTATTTCTATTACAATTCAATGCTGTTGATATTTCAAGAAGAAATTTTATAAGCTCAATTTATTTTGCGAATAATACGTATTTTTTAAACCTACCAAAATAAATAACTCTTGCAATTAATTGCTTTCTCTTCGGTTTCACGCCTGAAACGTACACAAACATAATAATAATGAATCATTATGGACCTCTAGATAATCTCGATCCTAACGCAATTTTCTGCAAGCAGATATTCCAAAAGGGACCTCAAGTGACGCTCGTGTCAAACGTGCCGGGCCTGTCGCTGAAAGCGCCTCTGGAAACTCGACAGAGTCTGCCCTGCGTGAAGGCCTCGCCTCGCCACCACGGCCATCAACTGGACTACTCCTCCACGGAGGCTCTGTCCCAGTCGCGTTCCTCTCGCAGCAGGCACAAATTGCAACAGCAGCAACAGCAGCAGCAACAACAAGGACAGCTCCACATGGCCAAGTCGACGGCCAGCCTCGACCACGTGCAGCAGCATCACCACCAGCACTATCCGCTTCACCATTCGTCGATGATCGCTGGCTCGCCCCGCCGACGAGCCTCGAGGCTCGAGGAGCAGATGCAGCAGCAGCAGCAGCAACAGCAACAGCAACAGCAGCAGCAGCAACACAAGCAGGGACGCAAACAGCAGCTGTTGCAGCCCCTCGACTTCGACTCCGAGCCGACGTATTACAGGCTGCAGGTAACGAAAAATGCTTCTGAATTTGGGGAGAGTTTCTCTTTATGCTGTATACACGGATTATAAGGAGATATAAGGACTGGTGGCTGGCGTCAACGGAAATTTCCTTTGATTTTACGCGATTCGTCATGGGTGTCACGCGAGCTTTCTCTATACGGTTCATTAGTCTTTTGTCGGTTCGGGGACAATTAGTCAATGATACTTTATTACGCGTTGGCTACTGTACATTATATATATATATATATATATATATATATATATATATATATATATATATATATATATATATATTAAAAATAATAAAATTGTTATGTTTTCTGTTATATACATTTACTCCTTCTTACGTTTTGAAAATATTGTTAATATATTTTTTAATATAATTTAATAATCCAAATAACCCAAACAGCGCAAAAAATTTCTGCAATATTTAGTTTGACACTGAAATATTTCTGTAGTTATTGCCAGCATATGGTAAAAATATTTTATTAATATCAAAAAGGCTTGACAGAAATATTTCAATGAAAAATTTGATCTAAATATTTGAAAACGTATTATTTTGTTGATTAAACTGCGTAAAAGCTGCTAAGCTTTTATAGCGTAATATATAAAGATTTTAAAAGAATTTTTTTTAAAACGTTAAAAACATAAAAGAAATATTTTATGAACACATTTTAAAGTATTTAAAAATATATTAACTGAAATATATGAAACACATATTTTAATAATATTTTATAAAATATTTTGAAAATATTTTCAATGCTATATTTATAAAACTTTCTAAATAATCTTATCTAACTGTTTGTCGAAAATTTCTCACGGTTTTTTAAAAATATTTTATTTAATATTTTATAAACATTTAAAATGAGACTTGCATACTATAGTGATCGAATATAATATATATTATTGTTAAAGTAAACAAATAGAAATCTAAAAACAAAAAAAAAAAACATTTTTATAATTTTCAAATACTTTAACATATTTTGTCCGAAACATTTTGTCCGAAATATTTAACAAAATATTCTAGAGATCAATATTCTAGAGAGTCTTTTGGACTATTATGTGCTGTGCGAAAAGTATAGAAACTACAATCATCAAAATATTAATATATTATAATTGAAAGATCGACCGTTCCTAGGAATTCGATTGAAATTAATCAGCCATCGCACACTGCTTTTCAGGACAGACAATCCCGCACTCCCGAGCAATCGGACACCTCGGTGACGGTCCACAGCTCGCAGGAGTACGGCAGCAGCAGCAGCGGCAAGAGCCGGCCGGCACCGCCGAAGAAGCCGCTCCGGCTCTCCCTGCACCGGGCCACGAGTCTACAATCGGTCGAGAGCGCCCCGCCCTCCGTTTCCACGACGAGCGGCCAGCTGTATCAGGACTGCAGCTACACGCCCTCGAAGAAGCCGACAAAACGAAATTATCGCGGCGACCCACCGCTAACCGTCGGCGACAAGCTCAACGGGTTCCGGGAGAACGGAGACGGGGCCGGGGCGGCTCAGCAGCAAGGCGAGTCGTCGTCGGTGGGGGCGGGGGCCGGGGTGGCCTCGGTGCCGCAACCCCCGCCGAGGACGCCCTCGCGCGCCGAGTCCTGCCAGAGCGCCCTGAGGTGGCCCTCGCCCAAGCCGAAGCCCCATCTCGCTCAGTTGTCCTTGGAGAAGTGGTGCTGACGGTTAAAGTCCACGGCGGTTTAGGCTGCCGCCGGTGGATTTTAATTGGACGATTCATGCTAAATTCATGACGCGCTCCATTGTGTTCTATAAGCCTATTGTATATATACATAATGTACATATACTTACTCGATTGTAAATTTAAAAGCACTACAAGATTAAAGAATACAATTCTTTATTAAAATATAGTGGCTTGTGTAGTTTCAAAGTGCTTTATAAAATATTAAGAAATATTTATTCACAAAGTAATAAATATTATCTTTGTTCAGCAGCCATGAATGAATATAAAAAACTTTGACGGTTCACTTTCAATGATGTGTAATACTCCTACAAATAAAAATGTAAAATATAAACTAAAACTAATATTTAAGATATGTGCATATGGTTTATACATTTTTTAAAATCGAATGTAAATACAAAAGAGAAATCCTCCGAATCATAGATGTCAGTTTATAATACATATATAGTATGTTATACAATAGGCGTAAAATACGTACGAAGTTTAGACATTGTGGGTGCAAATTTGCAACTTTACGTTTCCCTTCGTAAATGTAAATTTTATAATTGTCAAACTTTACTTTTATTATTATGATATAAATGTACATATTACCAATATTTAAAGTAACATTTTAACTTTGTATGATAAAAATAATATTAGCTACTAATTCTGCAAAATGAGCAGTAAATTTAATACTATTAATAATAAATAAAATTATGTAAAAATTCAAACACATTCAATTCTATAAGTAATCCTTATTAAGAAAGTATTTTAAATCCATTTTTATACTAAGCAATTTTTTATCAAATCCCTCTTTCTGAATATAAATGCTTCTTTCTTTAATAAAATTATTATCATCTAAGATTTAGGATATTAACTTACAAATGTCAATATTGAATTTGAAATAAAATGAACATAATTAAATTTATTATCATTAGATATAAATTGAAAATACTTTTATATTTTTCCTTGATTTGTTCTTATAATTTACGAAACATGTGTATAAAATTAACATTATTTAGTATTTAAAAATTATGTTGTTTTCTGCTCAAATTATAGAATAAAAAGAAGATATTTAGTACATTTGTTAATTGTGCTAGTCCCATTTTGCAAAAGTATGCCTAGTAATGCATATGAACTCTTGTATTGAAATTTATTTAATTTAACCTGAAATACTTCTACTTACATAATTAAATTTTTATTCAAGAAATTATAGATAATTTATATTAAATTTTATTAAAATCAACACACACACGCGCGCGCGCACACACACACACACACACACACACGATATATATATATATGATATATAATTTTTAAAAACGAGCAAGAATGTTTACATCCATATAAAACAGTATAGGTAACTTAATATTTTAAGTTGGTATTTTGTATGCGCATCAGTGACAGATCTAAGCAATTGGATTATACTTCTAATTTTATATTTATTCATATACATAATAGTATCTTATAAATTTCTGAAGATTATTTTTTTACTAATTATTAATTAGCATTTTATAACACTTCAACAAATTAATTTGCTAAATTCGTCTATGGTAAAAATTTTGATGTATATATATACTTTTTTTCGTACAACAAAGTATTTTAATAGAAATTGTAAACTCGTACTGTAGTTTTATAATATTTGTAAAATATTACATTAAATAAGTAAATTAGAATTATAGAATAGTATGAGATATTTTGATAATTCCGAATATTAGGTTTGGTCACAATATTTTCAGTTTATTTTTTAATTTTAAGTGTATCTAATAGAAGAATCTTAAATAATTATTAACTTTTTAAAAAATTATAAACAACTTTATTTTACAATATATATATAAAATTTACATGATCTAAAAGATATTTTCATCTGTATAAAAATTAGGGATCTGCAATTATTAGAATGGTTTCTATAGTATGACTTGCAATAAGAAAAGAATATGTGCATTATGTCGATCTCAATAAAGAATACGCAATTCAATTCGATGTAATATAAAATTCTGTTATAGATTTTAGTTTAACTGTATATAAAATCTTGTATAACTATTTATCTTTGTTATATTCTGTGCTACACAATCTAGCAAGAAGACTGTTCAGCTGTAAGAGACTACTAACTCCATTTATAATCCCCATATGTGTAAGTCCAATTTGCTGAAATAAAATTTAATAATTTTAATTTATATAAATTACGTGATGTGTTATACTTAATTATATTTTTGTCCCTTACTTTAATGAATTCAAGTTTTAAATTTTCTTCAATATCCAAATTTTTTGCTACTCTAAATATATTCGTTATTATATCTTCAGGAGAATATCCCATTTCCCATAAATGCCTCAATATCTAAATAACATAAATATATCATGAATTATTGATGAAATTAATGAAATATATAAAGTATTAACTACATTTTGATTAGCACATACGTCATAAGCCTTTCGAATGTCTGATTCAACGCAACATTCCAGCATACTTTTAACGTGTAAAGGATGTGGTTCATCACATACTTTAAAAACATTCTCACTATTTACATGATTGAAACCATTTACTGTTGATTGTAAATTATTTAGGGCTTGACGCATATCACCCTGTGCAGTAAAAACTATAGCTTCTAAGCCATCATCAGAATAAGACACCTGAAAGAATAAATATTAAGTAATGTTGAATTATGTAAAATTTTATGTTTAATTTACAAGTTTATAAAATCTGTATTAAAAAAATACACACATTTTCTTTTCCACAGACATCTATAATTTTTGCAAGAATTTGTGCATCTGTTAGTTTTCCATAACGCACCATAGCACAACGAGATTGAATAGGTTCTATAATTCTTTCACTGTTATTACAGGCAAGAGCAAATCTTGTAGTATCGCTATATATTTCCATTGTGCGACGCAATGCCTGCTGTGCACCTTCTGTCATACTATCTGCTTCATCTAAGATAATAATTTTGTGTTTCCCTGGTGCTAAATTAACCTAAAATATAATTTAAAGTATAAATTATTTACACTGAAAATAGTACTTACATATACAAGATTTGGTTCATATAACAATAATTACTCTTTTCTGAGCAAACATTTTAATTTTATTTCTAACAACGTCAAGGCCTCTATCACTTGAAGCATTGAGTTCTAAAACGGCTTCTTTGAATGCATCTCCTAAGAGTATTTTAGCAAAACAAAGAATCGTAGTTGTTTTACCCACACCAGGTGGACCAGCAATAATAATATTTGGTGCATTTCCTTGCTGCGAAAATATTGATAATCTATGAACTGTGTCTTCATTTCCAACAATATCAGAAAATACTTGAGGTCTATATTTTTCTATCCTGATAAAAGATAAAGAAAATAAATAAATTCCATAAACATTTTTCAATAATTAGTTTATTTTACTTTCAACGTAGCTTAGTATAATTATCATAGTATAATTGATGTCTTAATTATCTTTTAATTACTAATGAAATACTATTGAAAATTATAAATTAATTTAAGACATTGATTTAACACTTTTCATCCAAATTAAATTATCTAACCTTTAATTAACTAAACTTACCAAGGTATATTAGATTTAGATGATTTTGTTACAGGTAGACAGCTTTTGCTTGTGGAAGGACCAGCATCAACTTCCATTACTTCCGTGTCTGATGTTTCAACCATTTTTAGTTAATAAAAATAAAATAAGGTGCATTCGATTTTTAATCACGTTACAGTACAATTACAGTATGTAAACGAGAGCAGCTCGGCTTAAACCGCGCGGGAAAATAATCATACTTTTGTTCGCAAGGCGGCAAGTGCTGCTATCTGGGTGGATATAAGCTAACTCCTAAACATCCAGTGAGCACGGTAAAGTAGTATATATAAATTATATATATATATATATATATATATATATATATATATATATATATATATATATATATATACATATAGTTAATTTATAATTAATAAGTTTTCCAGATAGAAAGATTTATTTCTGGTTATATTTTCAATATTTAAGAATAGATTCTGTTAGAAATTGAATATATGGAAACTTTTTAAATAAAACAAAATATTAATTTCTGCTTTCTCTTCACAATTTTGTTAATAATGTCATCAATATAAATTTTACTTTTTCGCTTCTCTTATATACCTGTTCCAAAGACACATTTGGAAAAATTATCTTTAGATTATAATTAACATATACAATTTAACAGATTTAACAGATCGATGTATCGGTTGTTGATTACTTAAAGTTTTCTCTTTAATTTTCTTTTTTCAATTTCAAGAAACAATATCTGATATAGACTAATATCGTTACAATATGAATTTGAGCTTGATGTGGATAGTCTGGATAGTGGATCATTTAGATTCCAGACTTCACTTAATAGTACGTAACTAGGAAAACCAAATTATCATAGATTGTAGTACAAAATGGAAGTAAAGAATTCATACCTTAAAGAGCAACCTTTTTCCTACATAATGAAATAATTAAATAAATATAACAATATAATTAAATTTTAACAATGATTCGTTAAAGTACTATCATATATGTCATTCAGTGAAGGGCTAACTCAAGCAGACTCTGATTAAAATGCCATGCGGGCTTACACCATCAGATCAAATTTGACCCGGACTGGTGCATTTGAACTCCGCGCGTAAACTGAATTGATAAATTTTTTTTCCTATATTGGTACAGCCTTTCTTAATGTGCGTGTGAAATTTGAGCGCCATATCTCCATTAGTGTTTGTTTATCAGCTGTTTGTTTACGATGCAAAAAGTTTGTCTGGCGATATTGACGTAAAAGAGGCTACCGACCTCTTAAGGAAAGGGTGTATTAAAATCGGGTGGGTTATATCAAGAATAAGAGCAAGGATACGCGTCTCGCGGTACTATAGATGCCTCGGGTTCGGTCATGTACGGAAAGACTGTAAAGGACTGGACAGACGAAGCTGCTGCTGGCGATGCGGCCTCGAGGGTCATTCCCACAAGGACTGCAAGAGTCGTGGGGAGTGTTTCCTGTGCACTGAGGATAATATCCGAGACAGGGGACACTTACCCGGCTCGTCCTCGTGTGCCGCGTTCAGGATAGCACTAACAGAACAGAAGACAAAGACAGTCACACAATGACGACGACGATACTCTAATGCAATATGAACGGGAGTAGCGTGGCAGACGCACTGCTCCCGCAGATTGCGGCGAAACTGAACATCGACGTGCTGATTATCAGTGAGCAATATAAAGACAGACGATTACCGACTTGGCTCACACGCAGCTCGGGCAAGTCCACAGTTTGGTTACGTGGAAAGGGTGCGTCGAATATCGTACGCAGCGAGACTGAGGAGGACTGTGTCTGGGTGACGGTCGCTGACATAACCTATGTCAGTGTTTACCTGAGCCCAAACAGCAATGCCTCCGAGTACACGGCTAAACTTGGAAAAATCGAGGACGCGTTGCGGGAAATCCCTGGTAACGTGATCGTGGCGGGCGACTTTAACGCGCGGGCGATCGAGTGGGGAATGCCCTTGACCAATAGACGGGGAAGACTGCTGCTGGAGATGGCCGCAAGGCTGGACCTGGCAGTAGTTAACGAAGGAACGATACCGACGTACAGACGACCGGGGTATGGTAACTCCATACCAGACGTAACTCTGACCTCGGACAGAATTCGGACTAGGATAAGGGCGTGGCGGGTGATCCAGGACTATACGGCCAGTGATCACCAGTACATTGCCTTCAAACTGACAGACGCGACGAGACAGGCGAGGAGACGGGGCACAAGATCTACGGGGTGGAACCCCAAACGCCTAGACATAGACGAACTCTAAAGATATCTGCAAAATGCAGAATCTCCCTTACGAGAGGTGCCTCAAGAGTTGACGAACCGGGACAGGGTGGAGGCGTTAGCGGCGGCAACGACTGGCTTTCTCCAGCGCCTATGCGATGCCACATTGCCCAAGAAACGGAAAGTACGAAACAGACGACAAACATACTGGTGGACAGCCGAGATCGCGGATCTCAGAAGCAATTGTTTGAAGCTGAGACGGAAAGCTCAACGAGCCCGAAGTCGAGGCGTAGTGGGACTATACTCTACGGAGTATAGTCGCGCTAGACAGCGACTGAGATACGCGATCAATGACAGTAAGAAACGGTGTTGGACAAAACTAATCGACGAGGTAGACTCGGATCCCTCGGGCAACGGTTATAAAATTGTCACATGCGCCCTGGGAGGTCGGGGTCCGCCGGAACTACGAGACGCGAAAGTGATGGAGCGGATAGTTGAGAGACTTTTCCCAACCCATCCCAACAGAACGGACGCGACAAATGAAATGACAGATATAGAGATCCCTCTCTTCACGCAGGAAGAGCTCCGCAAAGCTTCGAATGCGTTGAAGCCTAACAAGGCCCCGGGTCTCGATGGCATACCTAGTGAGGTGTTACGGGTGGTCGCTTCGCGCCGCTCGGACATCCTTTTGAGTTTGTACAACGGGTGTCTGGTGGAGGGAGTTTTTAGCAGGCTCTAGAAGGAGGGTCGATTGGTTCTCATCCGTAAGTCTAAGGGGAACCCCGATTTGCCTTCTTCATACAGGCCTCGCGCTGCAAAAGACTGAGTTGTTGCTGCTGACTCGCAGACGTATACAGACGGTGACATGGGTTTTCTGTCGAGTCGCACATACTCCGGTGGTCGTTTTTCAGGACGATTCTTGCTGAACGACCATCGGAGATGCATAAACAGCATTCACAGACTCCGTAAAAAAAAAAAAAACCTTAGACTATATTCATGGCATCTTAGCGTAAATGGTGTAAAATTTACTGAACTTTTTGCTATGTATTTACTGTATATATATATATATATATATATATATATATATATATATATATATATATATCGAAAAATTAAATGTTTCTAAGCATTTGCTATCGTCATACACAGAGTTTTATATTAAAAACTGCTTTTTAGGTAAAAATTCTAGCGGGAAATAATTCTTTAGGTCATAAATAGTATAAATGCTTAGGAAAATTTGGTAACTAAACTGTTTAATTAATTTAATTTAATTAATTTAATTTACTGAGGATGATCCGCTGCGGTTCGAAACGTCTGACACTAAAAGTGAATTCAAATTTAATGTGTGGGGGTTAGTCAGGTTGTCCTTTACTAACATCTAATTTATTTGTAGTAATAAGTTCTATTTCAGATCCTTCTACAATTTTAGTTAATATATTATATTATAAAGGCTATAAGACCGATAAAAATCTTTATTTATTGAATTCAATATGAAGTAAATAGTGCAGCGGCCGCGCCATGCTGGCCATGATTCTCAAACTCGCTTTTGCGGCGCTGCTGCGCCATTTGATTTGTAAGGCAATTAGACGAACCCCTTCTACCTACCTTCTGCAGTTGTAAATCGTTTGCCAACTTTGAACATTGTAAACGAAAAAAATTTTAACACGTATATTAAAACAAAAACAATATCTATATATATATATATATATATATTCTTATTAATAATAAATTTTCCTCATGCTGATCATTGTGAAAGAAATTCATAAATATTTTTATGAAATATTTATAGTCTTTATACAACAATCAACTTATTTGGTACTATACTAATATAATGGCAGACTATCCTTGTTTATAATCATTCTCGTAAAAGTTTAAATGGAAATTATTACTAAAAAATAAAATAAAATTAAAATCTATATTCTATATTAGTAACGGACAATCGGGGTGCTTCACCAACTAAATTTAAAATTACCTTTGATGCTAAACTATTTATTAATTTTGTTTTTAATTGTTAATTTTTAATCTAATTTATTTTTAGTAATAAGTTCTATTTCAGATTCTTCGGGGGTGATAATAAACACGGATAGTCTGACTGTTATTATGTTAGTATAATATATTATTGCAGAAAGACTAAGACCGATAAAATTATTTGTTAATTTATATACTTATTCGTACAACTGGTCTGAATTATTTCCTATAATTTTCAGTGGAAATGCGCATAATCGATTTTTAAAAATAATTTATTTAGTATAATAATTTTTGAAAGTCGAGCTTTCTTCATTGTTTTTGTGACATCGTTATTTATATTTTCAATTATATGTTATTATTTAATAGTATACATTATTAGGCTCTTGAACTTTTATGATGCACATATAATAACTGTATTTTTCGAGCTAATTACACACGTGGAGGATAAAGTGTTATATTTTATATTATAAATTCCAAATGGAGAATATACACTGAAATTATTTCAAGCACACAGTATTGTATACTGCTCTGCGATTTCACGTGTTAAACAATATATTTTTTCTTATAACATATGTAAATTACTAGTAAGATATGTGAAAATCATAAAATTAAATCAATTTTCTTCACAACAGACACTTAATGCGTACTAGAATTTCACATAAATATTTATGTGCGAATACACGAAGGAACTAAACGACATTTATTTCGCAACATGTCCTTATGTGTATTATTTATTTTCAGAAACATACAATAGTAATTTCAACGCATCTCTTGTTACGTAACATTTTCTTATGATATGGGCGGTTATATAGCAATATCTTTTTCCGATCAGGGCTATAAATAATCATAGGTGAAATCTCCTCTATAATTATCGTACGCATTGCATCGTCTTGAAAGCCCCTTGGATCCCGAAGAATCGGGAAACGACGAAGCCCAGCGATGGAATTCCCTGAACGTTGCAGTGAAACCGTATATGCCAATAAATATAACTAAATTCATTCATTATACATTTTAACCTTACTTTTCCAATCACCCTTTTTTGGCAAACGGCCCTTTCGGAAAACTTATTTCAAAATTATCAAAATTAGATCAAAATGTAAAATTAATCTTCGGATTAAAAAAAAAAATATTTTCGCACAAACTAAAAAACTAAATTCAAGATGTTTGCGACTTATTATGTGGAGACGTACAAGACAGGCGTTGATTGATTGCTGCGTTTTTATTGCAAGATGTGGAAGAGACAACGCCAGTGTCAACGGGGACTTTGCTGAAATTTTGGCAAATTTAGAGGATGCAGCGGATGATCTTCCAGGTGCCAATCTCAATAAATTAAGATTAAGATATTTTGACAAATAATAGATAACAGCATAACTCAAACATTATTGTGAAAACTTATAATATTTTTAATTATTTTAAACTACTCATATGTATACCTTTATCCGATATCGCAGCGTCAATTTAACGATAACCTTATATTCTTTATAGTGTTGGGATAAAGCACGTGCTTTATATACTTTCTATAGTTTAAGAAGAGATCAAATCTCTATAGTGAAACACCTAATAAAAATTTTTTTTAAAATTGCCTCTACAAATTTGAGTCAAGTATCTCTTAAAGAATCCTCAAACTGCTTTAAAAGAAATAAAATATATTTTATATATTTTTTTTAAGTAGGTAAAATGGAATTTTTTATCAGATTCAGTCAAACTGATAGGTTAATTTTTAATTTCAGATTTACTCATTTAAATACATTGTTAAAAATTTTGACTATATTTGTAATGAGATATATTTAGTATTTTTGTCCTACTTCTTCAAATCACATATTGTTCAGATTTTCACGGGGAAAAATTTGTTCTTACTTTCGATTGTTCAAATGCATTATTCTTGTTATATAATAATATTGTAACATAATATGTTTGATGTATTGTTAACTTGTTAAAAAATTTGAAAAAATAAGTACAAAAAAATAATATGTATTTTGAATTTTTTTATACTCAGCATTTATCGTATGAATTACCATATCAAGAATATTTTTTTATACGTATTTTTGATAGCTCGCCAGATAAATTTACTTAATTCGCTTTATCACGCACGGCAGGGCGCATTTGGATGTATATATATATATATATATATATATATATATATATATATATATATATATATATATATATAATATCTATGTCTATAACTATGCGCACTTCGCGCTTACTTGGTATGCAAGACAATGTAAATAATGAAAATTGATTTTTTACGATATTTGGTAGAGTATTTTGTTCATGTTTTCTTTTTTTTTTATTATTATTTTGCAAAAAGTATTAATACTCCAAGTTTTTTATTGGCTTTCGTAAAGCATTATTTAACTCAAACTATATACTATTTTTGTAATTTTATGGCTCATCAATGTCTGCGATAGGTATCGTGAGTCGAACTATTAAAATAATTTAATTTTCGTTCAAAACATTCTTTAACATGCAGCGCGTATATATCGACGCGTGAATACGCAACGGAAGCGTGTTATTATATATTATATATTACAATAAGGTTAAAAAGCAAAAATATCAGATTATGATCATCAATGAGGATGCTGACTTTCTATAAGCTCTGAACAAGTTCAGAGATGTCACATTATTAGGGGCGCCGTACAATAACTTCTAAATAAGATCATTCACATGCTTTGAAATAATTGCTCGAGGGCAGAATTAAATTTTGAACGGCCAGGGAATTTAAATAAGTGTGTGCAGAATCAAAGTATATTAATGTGTATTTAATATAGATGTTCAATTTATTAACTAAATAACCAGTTTATCTCAGTTCTTTAAAACTGTATAAAAACATCCTTGGTTATTTTGTTCTGAAAAAAGAACTAAAAACTAAATATTCTAAAATGTAATATAAAATAATAAGTATAACACGATCTATAGATTCTAGATTATAATACACGATATGGTAGACACGCGGAGAAGATTTTCTTTCGAAAATTATAATTTTTGCAATTATCTTTTTCCAAAATTTAAATTTTATACATTCGGGCTTTAAGCATTGAAAGCGTCGTGCGTTCTCGCCTTAAAGAGGGAACTTATTATAAAATCGTGAATGAATTTATAAAATTACTTAAAATTACAGCAATTTACCATTGATTAATTATCATAATTATTATTATTAATACTTATTATTCCTGAATCGATGTATTAAAACTTTTCTTATTAGTTTTTTTTTTTTTTTTTTTTAAGTTGACAGCAAATTTCTACATGTATATATATGTATATATATATATATATATATATATATATATATATATATATATATAACTGGTTCTGGCAAATATATAAAAATCGACGAACATCAAGATTCGCGTGTGCTGCATATACGTATGTAGGCAACGTAAAAGATTGCATGTAAATTACACGTGCGCGCCGACGTTTATTATTTTTACCCTGCCGCGCATTATAGGTATAACCGACTGTTCGCCACTATGTGCACATCAGGGCGCGTATATTATAAAGTACGATCGATGCCGGCGGTGACGCGGTGGACGACGCGACCGCGGCCCGTCGTACTGCCACATACGACTATTATATATATATATATATATATATATATATATATATATATATATATATATGCCTACATTCATTAAACTCCATCGATGCTCTAGATTCCGCGGGTGATTCGTGATACGAGCTCTACATATTATACGAATGCGTAGATGTAATGTATATCTATATATATATATATATATATATATATATATATATATATATATATATATATATATCGCGCATTATACGCACGGGAGAAAAGCGCCCGCGCGAGCGCGCACGAAAGAGCGATGGCTAATTGGAAGCGCCTTGGGCGCGATGACCTTTTAGAGCCGATCGGGCCGCAGCTGCCCTACTACGCGCTGGTCGCCGCGCGGCACCGGCAGCCCTTCCACCATCGGCCCGACGCGCCCTGGAGCAGGAGCCGATCGCCCCCCGAGGTCGTCCTGAGGCTGCGCGAGGCCCTGCAGGAGCTCTGCGGCGACCGCGAGGCCCGGGCCTGCTTCAGCGGGGCGACGATCGCGAGCACGGCGACCGGGGCGAAGCAGAGGAAGGCGCGGCGCGGCGACAGGGACGGCGGCAGCCTGCCGGCCTCGCTGTCCGGCGACTCGAGGAAGCTGATCTACAGCAACGCGTCGCGCCAGAGCTCGGAGTACGACGTGGGCGACAACGAGAACGAGGAGGTCAACGACGACTACGACTGGTACACGTCCTGACCGAGGCTCACGTCTACATGATACGTCTACACGACCACGCAGTGTCCAATAAGTCGATCATTTTTTTCTTTTATCTATCGTATCTATCGTCCAAGCATGTAATAATTCATAATTCTACGAAGACCCGAATGCATCAATAAATATCGTCAAACGGAAACTGAGTCCTCATTTTTTTTTTTTACTTTAATCACCGTGAATTGCATATACAGGTGGTTCAACTGGCTAAAACTTTCTACAGAATCTATGTACACTAAAAGGAGAAAAATCTTTGTAAAATATTTTTTTTTGGAATGAAATATCTTTGGAATCGTTGCAAGAATTTTAAAGACATTTTATAAATATTGAAATGACAGAAATATAGCTGAATGTTGTATTATCTCGAATTATTTCAGGAATTCCATGAAAACATTTTTTGAAACGTGCTCGTGAGTAGTTCTGAACTAGGAAAATATTAGAAAACAGTGTTTGAGCATTTTCGAAAATCTTTATAGATATTTGTATTCGAATGTCTTTATGAGTCTTTATATTTTTTAACAAAAGTCGAGTTAGTAATTTCGGACTTTAGGAAATTATTAACAAATATAAAAAAACCTCTTTTCATCAAATTGGATCGATAATATCCTTCTTTAAACGATTCTTGGTAATATATATTATAATGATGAATCCACGCGAAATCTATCGAATATATACGACAGAGAAGGTCTTCGTAATCTAGTGGAAGAAAAATTTTTCTTCTCCAATATTCCAGTATCCAACGGTGTAATATCTTATAGTAATAATAATAATGATAATAATAATAATAAAGTAATAATAATAATAAAGCTTTCTTTTCAATCTTTAAATACCTAACAAAATATTTTGTGATAACATGTTTCAAATATTTTAAAATATTTTTCTGAAGTTGATGATTTTATAAATATTTATACGAAATTTTTTCTGAAATTTTCATAAAATGTTCACAAAATATTTCATAAATATTTGGAACATATAAATCTTGTTTAGGATACTAGATATATTTGCTGCTATTAGGATATTAAATTCTTATTTTATTTTGAGTTTGGAGTCAGTATATACTTATATAATAAATAACTTTTATAACCATTTCAAATGTCGTATAAATAATTAAAACATGGCTAAAATTCATTTGATTCAAGCAACCTGAACAAATCATTTCACAACGTACAAAATTTTATACATATTATATCTCTCGTTCAATAATAATTAATTCATAAGTCATATCGATACAATATTATTTTATTGGAAGCGAGTTAAAATTTTTTTTCGTATCAGCAAGCATAAAACTGACCTTTTCCTTTACTCCTTTAATTTATTTTTATTTGAGTTCAAGCATCTGTACCTTATAAATAAGCAAAGTTCCATCTTTTTATGTTAAAAAAATATTTGCAACACGAGTGTAAGGTTATATTTATACTATAAAAATACAAGCCGCTATTAAAATATAACATCCACTCGCTCGAAATGTATCATCTTGTAAGGTATTATAATATAAAGAAAATAAAACCTGTTTTCGGATACTGAAGATATGATTATAAACCAATATAATTTAACTACTCGTCAGATCAATTTCAACCTATATGATAACATTTTGGAATATTATGTATTACACTTTCCAAAAGGTTTTTAAATTAAGAACGGTATTGGTTATGAAACAGCAAGTCAGACAATCTTAAAGAACAATGAAATAATATTAAATGACCAGCGAAACGTGCGATTACTCGCCGAATTTATTAAAGTCAGCGCGTTGTCGATTTCATCCTTGTAATGTTAATTATAATAACGTAAGTCGAATAACTGAGAGAACTAAAAAATAAAGGAGACTAAATAATTCAATGCATTGCCGTTTCAGTTGTTATGGTCGCTTCTTTGGTTTTCGCTGGATTATGTATCATTTATAAATAAAGAACACAATTTCACACTTGTTTAATTAAATGAGATCGGTTTGCTGTATAAAAATTCAATAACCCAAAAAGAAGTAGTCATATCGAACGATTTTAAAAGTACAGTCGAAGAAATAACTAATAAATTATTTTTATACACGACTTACATTGATTATGAAAGTTTCTCGCTTGAGCGATCATCTTGGACTTTCGTACAAAAAACGTATTCGTATTATACTATAAGTAAGTATAAAAACTCAGAGCATCTCTTATGAAAATTTTGCACACACCCATAGAGATTAATGTTTGAAAAATAATTAATTTGTTGCTTTCGTACAAGAGCGAGTAATAATGCATAATTCTAATGGACTATTAAATTTTTCATCAATTTCAATTTTAAAATTACAAAAACACCGGTATTACGTTCTTGTATAGTCTTGGTAAAATTGCGAATACCTACCTGGACTAACTTGCGATTAATTGTTGAAAGAGGCCAAACAATTTTGGATTTTCAGCTTCCCCTTCATTTTTAATATAACTATTTATTAGATAAAGGTGGAAGGTAACAATATAGAATAGTGTTTCAAATTAATTCTTACACGTTATTTTAATAATTTATTCGATTGTAAAATTTCATTAGGATTTTTGTACAGTACATTTCGTGGACTCGTATCGTAGATAATTTCCGAGTCCTTTTTTCTATACATATAAAAATTTTAGTTAACAACGTATAAATGTAATAAATTCGATCCTTAATTAAAAGACAAATTTAAAAATAAATGTCAATGTTAAATCTATGTATCATGCCGAGTCATCGAACGTACATCAATTTTTCTCGATTTTTATGACAACAATGAGGAAGCGCGTGTACGTCGAAGTGTAGTAAATATATATATATATATATATATATATATATATATATATATATATATAAATGTAATATATGTTCTACGAGCTAAAACACACGCTCGGTCTGAAATCGGATGATCCGATGATCGTCATGTTGACTTTGCCGTATGGTGAAAAAAAATGTCTGCATACAATATGTATAGATATGTATACACGGAAGAGTGCGAGGAAATACTTGGCCGACCGCGGCGCACGATGGGCTAGAGCGATAAGCTCGTCGATGGACGATGATGGGACGCGTGGGAGGAGGATGAGTCGGGCGGAAAGGGGGGGGGGTGGGGCAGTGGGAGAGCTCAAATGAAACCGACGATACCGCAGGCGAGACGAGCGCCGGCCGTTCCAGTTTTGGCGCTCTCCTCGGTGCCGCCGCGCCCGAGGTCGTCCTGCTTCTCGTGGATGACGAGCGTCCGGCCGATGGCGCCCCTCACGCCCGTCAGCGTCAGGTAATGATCGACCCCGTCGATTTGGGCGACCCCGTCCTCGCCGGCCTCGATGTTCCCGAGGTCGCCTACGTGGCGCAGCGGGTCGTTCGGCGCTCCGTGATTCACCTGCCATTCAAGGGGTTGGGGGATGAGGAGACGCGCGGAATAGCGTCAAAGCCATTATGATATGGAGATTGTTACATGTGTCCTTATTGTTTAACGCTTCATTTACCGCGTCGATTTCTTGGGCTCGAATATACGTAAGGTATTTTGAAAATATCCGGGAAACTGTATTCATGTTTATATACAGGGGCGCAACAATCGGAGGTGTCAGGACAATTCTAATTGTGAAGCGACACGAGAATGCATGCCGCGTTCAACTTTAAATCGTTAGAAGTTAATTGTTGCATCGCTTTAACGCATTGATTATTACAAATGAGAACGTTGTAGCTGCATCTTATGACTTTTAGATTATCAAGTTACTAACCCGACATATTATTCTTGGGCGGTGAATTAATGTCGAGAGATATGTTTTTAAACACTACGAGAAATATATAAAACTGTATTTGTAGAATAATAAAAGATTTAAAAAATCACCGAATTGATTAAATTTCTAGAAAAAAATCTTTTCCAATGTTAAAATTTTCATTCAAAATATTTTAGAAGCCACTTCAATGCCAAGAAATTGTTGTCTTTTGCAAATATTTACTACAGTAATGCGCATAATACATTATCTAGATTCATCGTAATTTCAAAATGGTATAAAAATCATTTTTTTGTAAAATTGTACGAATCTTTTACTCCAGCTAAAAGATAGGCTATTTGATGAAGGTATGACTATACTTTTATAAATCTTGAAAATCTCCTTTTATTTAAAAAAATCGACGATATATTTATAGATACTATCTCAAATTGAAGTTATATATAAAGTGCGAAATAAAATATATGAGTTTATAATACATGGATTATTATATAACAATTCGCCCGCAGATATAATATAAAGGTTGATATATATTTTGGCTTAGCTACTTATTTTTTGTTTTTCAAATCGTTTAATAACATGCCCGGTTTCCTTCTGTGAGGTAGCGAGAGGTTTTATCGCTTTACGACGGTTAAACGCTTAAGTACGAAGCATAATATTATTAGAATACTTAAATAATTTAGCAGTGTGTCACGTTCATAAGAACGTTTTGGACAAAGTCAATTATTGTCGAAAAAGAATATAGAGAGTGTAACATTTGGGAAAATAAAGAATGTAAATATTTAATATAGAAACCATTCCGTTGACGGCTCTTTTTTTTCTTAAGTCCTTGGACACCCCTTATATCTCTAATAAGTTGTTGCGCCACTGTTTATATATGATACAGAATCAGAATTTGCTATAGAAAAGCTTTGCTGATTTAGTACGGACCATTAATTAAATGTCTTTTTCTTTTTTAAACAATTTTTCATAGTCAAGATTTAAAATTTTAAGATCACCATCCGATTAGCCTATGAAATTCATTTTTGAATATTAAATGCTTTATAAAATCCGCAATGCTAACGCGATTAATCATACGATTTTGTAAATCTGATTGATAAATAAGGATACACTTTGAAATTTTTTGATTGATAAAAAAATCCTTTTACTACGATATGTACATTCGACGATAAATGTACCGTTGTTGACGAAATTCAGTAACCTCTATGGTGTCAAAAAATACCTACTATAAAATTTTTACAAATTGCAAATCGATGTAACCCAACTCAAAGCCGCCGCTATTCAAAAGACCATTAAAAAATCTTCTAAAGGCTACACGTGAAAATAAAAAAATCTATTCATTTCTTTTTGTCGACGTTTTAAGAAAGGCACTTTTTTAATTTCTTTCAATCCGACCATTCTTTCGAAAATTCTAAAGTTTTAAATAGAGATAGTTTTTGCACTAGGGTCATCGTAAATCACACCGGTGTACATATAACAAAAAACAAGAAACGTTTCACGAAAACTGTCCGAACAATTTTTGTATAATTTTTTTACAAACAGATGCGACCATTAATTGCAAATTAAAATTTTTATTTGAATTTTTGTGGAATTCCAAAGATAATCGCTAATAAATTAAGCAAAATTTACAACAACAAAAAAATGCAGCAAAACTTGCTAAAGAATGGCATTGCACCGAAGTACGTTCGTGCAAAATCAAAAATTTACATAAACGATTCCGTGAGCATTACAATTGTTTTATCAATCCTTTATATAATTTTTTTTTTTTTACGGAACAAGTCGCTCACCAGATAAGGATTGAAGTGCGGACCGGCGGAGCCGCAGCCCTTACTCAAGTCCCCCTTTTCGTGAACGTGGAACCCGTGGAGGCCCTTGGCTAATCCGGCGATCGTGCCGTAAATTCTTACTCCGTTGGGAACTTGTTCCAGTGTCAGGATACCTCGAGGGCCGTCGACGGTACTTCCGTCCTCCCCGAGAGCTTTAATCTCTACCGTTGCCTTAAGACCTACTGCCTTGAGATTAATAATACTATTACTATAGACAATTGATTTATTTATTTATTAGCATGTAAAAAGTTAAAGTTTTGCATTTGCAGAAATCCATTCGCGATAAATGCATGTTTACATTGAAATTATCTAAAGATAACTAAAGAGCCAAGTCAAAGGAGAAGGAATGCAAGAGTAAGTTTTATCGTGTAATATAAAAATTTAATAATTTTAAATTTCAAATATCTATTTTGGCATAATTTTCTTGTCATTTATATAAAGATCGATATGAAAGATTACTAGAGAAAACGATTATTTTGCTTCTTTGTACATATTAGTTACGTACGAAAATAAAATTTTTTTTTCATTACTAACTTTTATTTTATTCAATATATTTTTTTAATTCTTTGAATATTTAATATTTATTACAAAGCCTGTTAAGTTCATTATGAAAATAAATAATTTATGTTTATTACATTTATTACGAAGAGTATAAAATATTATTCATAGTCGATTATCGTATTGTACGGGCAAATCAATATTTATTATTTAGACATTAAAAGATATTTTGCTTTTTAACTATTCTAAATACAAACCTTGTACTATTTGAATACAAGACTCGACTAAGGATATTTTTTTTGTATAGATAAATCAACATTACCTATAGAGACGAAATGAAATTTATAAGCGATGATGTATCTATATGAAATATTTAAACCTGTAAAAAACCCAATCCAATTTAAGAATATGTATGACGTAACTATTAAAACAAGTACTATATGTATTGATTAGTCTTATAATTTGCATAAAAAAGTGATTTTTTTGGCCAAAAAATATGCAAATATTGAATATGGGACTTAGACGTGTCCTTCAATCGTATATAAGTAGAAGGTAAATTTGCTTCGTTCCGCGCTGGTGAACGGCTATATGCTAAAATACCCAGCGTAAAAATTAAGAAGTCTAAAATTGTTTCAATGTATATTCGTATGAAAAATTAATTCATCTGATTGAAAAATCCACTACTTGAAGATGAATTGAACAATATATGTACAAAATTAAAATACATAAAATACCAGGTAATTGAAAAACCTTCAGGATTAATACGTCCAAATATAAATGTTTAGTTATACATTTTTCAATAACTCTTTAGAGATATAATAAAAATTGAATAAGATATTCTGATCAATTTTCGAAAAATAATTTAATGTTTGCAACAAAAAGTCAACAATTAAATTTCAGTAAATTTAAATCAATTACGCATTAGAATATGCAATATATATTTATTAAAAATATTGAGTATACATTTATTTCATATGTTGTTGTTATTGTTATTTGATTGTTAAAATGACGATATTATTTTCGAACATTTATTGCTGGTGAAAATGATTAAAGAACATGGATCGAAATAATTTATTAAATTTCAAAATATTAAGAAAGCTAAAGTAAAGAATCTTTATTCTTAATAAAGATTCTTTATTTTTACGCTAATAAATGCTGAATTTTGTCTGTTAAAAAAGATTTTTTAATTTTTAATGAAAGAAGATAACATGTACAATGACGTTTGAACTATAAAAGTACATTTATAGAATTGAAATTCATTATTAAAAACCTTATGTATTTATAAGATCCTTTATGTTCGAAGGCAAGAGAGAGGGGAAAAGAATATCTTGATTATTATGTATGAGCTAGTATATTTTCTATATTATATATGAAAAACTGGAAATAATATTTGAAATGTACTTTAATATTAAAAAATGTAACGATACTAAATGATAAAAAATTTTCTAAAACTAATACTATAAAACTAGTCTAAGATACTACTTATAGTTCTAGTGCACTGGTACAGAAAAAATTAAAAATTATTATGGATCACTACTACAATATTAATAAATGATAAAAAGTACAAAAATACTGATCGATGCTGATAAATGGTATAATAATTCTTTAATACTATATTAATTATATGTATGAATTCACATATATAGACATACGGACTTAAAAAATGTTCCCGAGCTCCAAATGCAGTATACTTTTTTATATACAATGAGTACAGAACAGTAAATCTTAAAAATTCCTATAATATTTATAAGCACGAGCTTTTTATACTTTTTATCTTATAAAAAGAAACAAAATAGCAAAAAAAGTCTGATATAATTGAGGGTTGGTGCTCACAAAGAGATACGGTTCCATGTAAACCTCATAAAGATTGCTCCTCGAGCCGGGATATCCCGGCAGGCTTCTGATAAAAAGCGTTCTGTCCCTTATCGTTCCCTCCTCCTTATCGCCGTCGGCCGGCGCAGCCGAGACGGAGCAAATCAAGAAAATTCCGCTGATCCATCCGATCGCAGGCCCCATCATCTTCGCGCAAGTCCAATGTCAGCGTTGATGCCAATGCCTACGTAAAAACAGAGACGCTCGCCTCTTTTGGCAGCGCCGAGCAGGCGGGTATTCACTTTATTATTATAAAAAAAAAAAAACAAAACAAAACAACAATAACAAATACGAAAAAAATCCCGCTGTCGATAAACCGATTGATTTTTTGCCAAAAGATTATTATATGCAAGTGTAGCAGCGACGCCGCTGCACGAGTTCACGACGGTGACCGTAATAAATAAAATATATAATTTGGCTTTTGATCTTTACCCGCCAGCCGCTCTGTCTCTCTTTATATACCGCGATTCTTACGTAACTCGCCGGTATGGAAGAGGCTCGCGCGAGGAGGTTCGTCAAGTAACTGGCGATACGTTTAAGCGTAAAGACGCATAAATATACGCACGAGGAGAGGACGCGGGGAGTATATATATACATGTATATATATATATATATATATATATATATATATATATATATATATATATATTATCGTCGACAGGACTTGATGGGAGAGACGAGAGCGTGCGGCATATATATATATATATATATATATATATATATATATATATACACACACATACATACACATAATATATGAAAGAAATCCTTGGCCGATCGCGGTACGCGCGGTAGAACGGGATGAGGCGACCGGCAAGAGAGGACGATGCGACGCCTGAACCGCGAGACTTCTGTATGTATACAATATATATATATATGATGTTAACGCGCACGAATAGCGAGCCAGCGTATTGCATTCGCGATTGCCCGCTTTTTTTTGCTTTTGAAACATAAGACGTCTACGGAGTTGATGTGTTTCTAAGCCACACGCGAACGATAACCAGAAAACATCGGCGAAAGCCGGGGGGAGGGGTCGGAGAGGGGGTTAAATTCCTAGACACGAGATATACTGTCTTCTTTGGCTGATGCGCGCGTGAAGGACCGCGAGACGACCCGCGTCGCATAACAGTCGATTTCCGGGCTACGGCAAAAAATTTGCTCGAAGCGTGCAACGTTGCGCAGGTATATCTTAAAGTACACAGAAACTCGAATGCCTATAAATTTCATGAAGCCAATACTAAATAAATTCATTTACAGATCATACACGCAATTATTTGAAAATTTTAGATTTTCGTTCTCATGAGATAGATATATATTTGTATGTATCTGATAATTATATGCAAATATACGAGGCCTATTCATAAAGTAAACTTCTCTGTATTGAGAAAAATTAAAAACGTTCATCTTTAAAATTAATTTTAGTATATAAAAATAATTTTACTTGATTCCTTCTCTCTTAAACTATTTATCTACGTAGTCGCCTTGGATGTCAACACATTTTTTAATCTATTTACAAGCTTAAACAACGCTACCTTCAAAAAGGGTGTGCCCTGTTTTTGAATCCACGATTTAACGACTTTTTCGATTTCGTCATTTGAAGCGAAATGCTGGCCAGCCAAATTTTCTTTTACCTTTGGGAAAGATAAATAGTCACTTGGTACGAGGTCTGAAGAGTAAGGTGAGTGGTCGAAAATTTCTCATTAAAATTTCTGAAGCAATGTTTGTATTTCTTTTGTTAGAATGAGGCCGAGTGTAGAACCCATCTTGCACAGACTTTACTGTAACCAAGCTTCTCGGACAATATTGTATGGATCAAAGTTCGATGAATTTGATATTCCAGGAGGCATCGTTTCCAAAATATTATCAATAGTCCATCGTTGCTCCTCTTGCACGCTGCTTATCGTGCACTTGTACACGTCCCTCTGAAAATCTGTATATTCCATTTTCCCACTATCTGCACTCTGACACAGTCTTTACGATAAACAGTTGCCAATTCATTGTAAATCTGGTTGCCTTTTAACACTTTTGCAATTAAAAAACGGATAACCAAGTCTGAGAGAAACGCTAAACTCAAGAAACTTACTTTTTGAATACCTATCGTATATAACTCAGCAATTGTAGCAATGAAGCATTATAAGTAAAAGAATCCATAGGAAAAATCACCTACGTAACGAATTTATATATAAGTGAAAATAATTGAATCATTATATAAAATGATATTTTACCCCTCGGTAATGAAGTCACTGTCGTCTATTGAACATAAATATATCTATATATGCTTGCCGAAAATAAAGAATATATATATGACATTTCTATCTCCGCCGCCTGCGTCCTCGCCGCGCATCCTCTCCTAACTATAGATTATATATATAGCTATATTCAAGTGCAATAGTGCACTCTCATTACACTTCTCAATGAACCGGAGTCAGCACGCCTCTTTGAGAGAAAAGTGACAACTATGAGTTTTTTTAAAAAAGACCGCGCTGGCAAGAGCCGATGACCAAAGGAACGAGCGGAGCTCACTCGGACGAGGGTGTCCGAAGAATTTCTAATTATACAAAGACAAGAGCTCCATAAGGTACCGCGGTCACGCGAACTCACACACACACGCACACATTGATATATATATATATATATATATATATATATATATATATATACATATATATATATATATATACATACACACACACGGGCTGATTAATACCTGCGTCAGCTCGGCGTGCTTGATGGCAAGGGATGTTTTTTAATTTTAACGGAAAATCGCGTGGCGATGCGCTCTCGGCTACATATAATTACAAATTGTGCGCGCCAGCCACTATATTATAGGAATTATAAGAACAGAACTCTGTACCTGTAGGAAAGTGCTCGTGGTAGAGCACCACTCATCCAAGATCAAATTATTATTGCGTACAATAAAAAATTACTGTAGATCGACGTTTTGAACATATTTTTTTATGATTCTTTTTAATAATTAATCGACTAATGTAATATTTTTTGGCATTAATACAACTAATTTAATGACCGTCAGATATTTAAATTAAATAACATATTATTCCCCTTTCTATTACTTAAATAATCACAATTACTGTTATTATAACCAATTTTCACTATGCATACAACTGAGCTGGATAATACAGTTTCCGTGATAAACAAATAATTTTATTCACAGTCAATTGTATAAATTTATTCAAATTAAATTTGTCGACCTTTTTGTTATGAAATTATATCATTTAAGTACTAAAACTCACTTATATGAATTCACGTATACTACGATAATGCGCACAGAACTAAAACAATAAAATGATTTTTACTATATAATCATAGTATATCATTCATTGCGCCTTCGCACACGTTATTAGTTTAATTTTTTCAATTCAAGTTGAAAGGTTCAAATTAAATTATTTACTTAATAAAATGATAATAAGAGAAAAAAACTAACTCGTTTCATCTCGTATACTTCTAGTACAACTGCAAAAAAACTGAATTTTCGTTCCGGAAGAAATTATACGAATACTTTTTATTTTTCTTCTCCATTCAACTAGAAAAAGACGTAAAATCTTACTTCTTCCATTTTCTCACCTTTAGAGATGGTTTATATATTTTCATAAGCAATATAAATATAGAAATTCATAACAAATCTAGAAACTGTATTTTTTTTTACATTTTTGCAAACAATATTCAAACCCACAACATTGCAAACTCGAAATTTTTAGATACAAACGTACAAGCAAATTTATTTTTCATTCTCTTAGAAATAATTTGACGTGCAATCCAGCAATTGATTTTAAGAGAGAAGTTTCATAAGTAAGTATTGAATTCAAATATCGAATCCATAACGTTACAAAATCTGGCATTACGTACAATACATAAATGTAAAACATGACGACGACATATGAGCAAAAATACTAGAAGCATTCGTCTTTGAAAGAATTTCTTTTTATAAAAAATACGTGACCAAGAACAGAAAAATTTAGACTTTTGATATTATAATTGGAAACATGGCTGCATACGCAAATCATATTTGGAGTTCCAGCATCTTTACGTCTTTCTCAAAACTTACAAAAGATCTGTCGTGTCAATTCCTTGGTCCATTCGCATAACTAAAATTCTACTAGAAACTAAAATAACCACTCTTTCAATATCAGCCTCTCTATTTATGTCAAAATTCTAAAGGCCTCGGTCCTTCACCAGCATAACTAAAGTATCAAAATCCTTTATCCAGCTTCTTCTGTAATGGGAGTCTCCTCCTGTCTCAAGAGATTGAGCCACCAATTTCCAATGCCTCTATTACCATGCCTCATTCCGATTTTCATTATTCTTCAACACTCATCAAGAGTATAATCTTAAGGTGGATATCCTCGCGGGGAGGCGGTTTTCAATTTGCAAGAATCTGACACTCCCCCTTCTTGGGAACTGTCTTTAGCAGATTTCTCCTTCCTCGCGATGAAAAAAATTTAATCAGAACAACTTTTCTATTTTGAAACTTTTCACATGTCTGTTTCTGCTACAGAAATTTCTACGTTGAATTATATTAAGAATAAATAAGTTTGTAAGTTTGACTTAATTAAAAAGGTGCGATTTTATTTAGATACTTATTAACGCATAACAAAATAATTGTTTCATTTACATTATATTTTATGATTTATAAATTTCACTTCAAATTTTTAGACTTTATGGCTAATGCAATAGCAGCATAGTGTTATAGATACCGATATAGTTATGTATAAACTTGTCAATTATAAATGTTTTATTTATTTAATATTATATTTATTTAATACATTTTATTAAATATTTTACTTGATTTTAGTTAAAATTAATTACTCGTTTAATAGTCAAATATGCCTAATCTTATAAAAACCAAATTATTATTATTCCTAACTGTATCAGTTCAGTATTCCTAATTTCTTAAGTAAGGTTTTTCGTGAAAAAATTTTAACTGACTACACAATGAGGCCATTGTCTATAAAGTGGTATCATTTTATTGCTATTATCAAAAGTGAAGTTAAAATACCATATCTTTAGAATGAGGCGGTATTACATCTTAAAACTTAGCAGGATTCATTTGGCATATAATCAGAGCTAATTCCCTCAATCTAAACTAAATCCATCATCCAAACATGGCAGTATTTCATGGTATGGTTGTCAATTTTTTTCTAATATCAGTGTAATAGCATCTAGTTTAATAGCATCTTTTTGTAAATAAGAAGTAAATTCTTCATTTAAAGGAATAGTTTGATTCTGAAAGATAAAAAATTCTTTCATCTGACAACAAAATGAAATCCTTTCAATAAAAAAACTAAAATGAAAATGTTTTTTATTTTTTATGTCAATCATTTTTGTACTATAGTTTATGTATTGTATTTTTATCTGCTTTTGAATTACTTTTTTTGCATATTAATATAATTTATGAAATTTAATTTCTGAAGAAAAATTTGAAAATCATCAATAACGAATAAACTTTAAGAATTGTAATTGGCACAATGCTAATTTACTTAATTTACTTAGTTAATTTCATTTTTGAATGAAATCTTTGAATTTCGAAAAATATTTGTTAATGTTACATAAATTAATTAAAAAACTACTAGTACAAACGAACATATAATATATAGATTTTTCTTCGTTAGATATTACTTCAAACTTATATATATATATATTATAAACAAGGGTTAAAAAATTAGTATACTGTGAAATTTATATGAATAAATACTAAAAAAGTTTTTACATTTACTACTTTTGCACTAAAGTACCTAATTTATTTATTTAAAATAATGTATGGTAAATCTTTAAGCTATAATTTTTAATTGGTTTCAAAAATATGATATGAATAACAGGTATTATTGTTTGTCTGATTAACTAAGTTTATATCAACCAGTTAAAATTGGAAATGACATGATCAGTCAAAACAGCAGGTTAATGAATATATTTAGTGATGACAACGAGAAAATACCGTCTTTGTGACTCGTCTTTTTATTATTCTTTATACTTCAAAAAACTTTGCCCATCAAAATATTGGAATCATTTTAAAAATACCAGTAAATAAGATCACTAGCTATGTAATATATCAACCGGCCATCTACTAAATAACACTAAATTTTTATTTAAGTCAAGATTATATTGTAAGTTTTGAATATAATACGTGGTTTACGATTAAGAATTTGATAAAGATTGGAAATCAGTATATTGTGAAAACAGTTGCTGTTACGTATTTTCACTTGATTATTGTACATATATCTGCAGCTCTTAATATCAACTACATTAGTTATAAGCTTCTAATAATTTAATTAGTTATTAACGAAGACATTATACATATTATTAATTTATTCGCTCAATGAATTCAAAGACAAAAAATTGCGCAGGCGTCAACGTATTAACAAAAAGTTTTTCAATAGCTGAAGTGATTGTGATGACTGTAAGAATATTAATAATGATGACTATGTTAAATTTTTTTCACAGTCTATTTATTCTTTGATCACTGTGATTCATTCTTTGATGATTGTTTCGATCACATTCGGAGCATTAATATTTCAGTGACCATTATCAAGATATAAATCATTGCATTAATAATTTAAGCTATAAATACAATTCAGAATTGTTAGGAACTTTTGTAGTAAAGCAGATATTCACAAATGAATAAGAAGTTTAAAATTATACTGCTGTTGAAAGTAAAATTTTAACATTATGTATTGGAAATATGGGCATTTAAAATATAGTTTAATTTTAACTAGAATTGGATTTTTTTTTCAAATAGTATAAAGAATGAGCGTGAAAATTTCGTAATATCGGTATAAATATACAAAAAATATAAAATACTGAAATACTTTATGCTATCTTCATTTGGTCAAAAATGACATTTTCACAAGTTATTTCCCTTTTCATTTTCACATTTTCAATAAAGCTTAAGATAGCCAGTAGATATATGCACCCTCCGTCTGCACTTTTTTACTAGAATTTTTTGTTAAAATTTTGTACTTACTTTAATATTATAACAAATAAAATAACTCAATCAATTCTAGTTATACTTCTAATGCGAGCGAGATAAAAATATATATTGTTTAAATTTCATTAAAGAATTTAAAAATGTACTCCCGACTCAAATGGATAACATACTTTCAACCTCCCTTCATTACACCGCGGCTGTACGATCTCCTGGACTTACCCATAATATTACGGTTCTTCAAAACTCCAGAACGGATTTTTTGCATATATCAGAGGGGTACATTTAACTTTAAGTATACATATACATATATAGTAGGCGTGTTCGAATAAAGCAAAGTACGACAACTCATTTACTTCTCGTAAAAATGTTTATGTATATGTGTGTGTATATATATATATGCATGTATGTACATATATATATAGAAGGAAGCTTAAAGTAATTGGTTCGAGCTCGAGGCGGCAATAGCAGTCTGCTGCATTTATATATATAGGGAGGTGCAACAACCTACACCTCGCGCAACCGACCGTTATTTGCAGGATGGCGCATCGGCAGATTTTTTTGTTTAACATAAGCTTACTATGCAAAATGCGCTGTTACGAGGAGGAGTATTCATTGTCGATTAAAGTTATTAAATATATATATATATATATATATATATATATATATATATATATATTAAAAATTCAAATTGCACGCATTCTTCCGATAATTTTGACAACTTTTCAAACGAAGAAAGTAAGATTAATTATATGTGTGTGTGTGTGCGTGTGTGTGTTTGCATATATATATATATATATATATATATATATATATATATACATATAAGAATATATGAAAAGACAGTTTCGCTTGGGAAATAATATTTGTATGGATATAACTGATAACTTTACTTATTTCCGTTACTGACGTAATGATGGATAGCTCAATTATTATTATTATGGCTATATAACTTCCTGCCGTTTTATTGTTCACTACGTAGAATAGATCTCAGAGCATAGAACTCTTTGCAGTCGCGTATATGTAATGTTTAAATAATGCTGATACAAAAACTTAGACCAGAGAAATATAAAGAAGCAAACAAATAAACAACCATTTGTAAGATGCTAGAATATGTTAATTTTTTGAATTGTCGATAATGTGGCATTGTAGTCCTTTGTACGTACATCCTTTGATGTATGTGCGAAAGTAAGGTAGAAATTTTTTAATTTTTTCATATTGATTAATACATAGTACTGTAAGTAAATTTTTCCAATCAAACCTATACCCGATAATGGAATTCTATAAATATTAGCCTTTTGCGTTTTTGCCCGAATAATGAAGTAACGACAAAAAGAAACTTTCTTTTTTAGCTATATATCTATTACCGGTTCTGTTCACGCGATAATATGTTTCTTTTCGTATACCGTTCGCACCATTCTTTTACTAAAGCAATCGTTTTCTTCTGCTTCCCGAACTTGAATTACCAACAGTTATCTAGGATTTAAATTACTAAAGATATATTTTAAAGTTTTTATTTTAGTAGCTATACTTGCTGAAGAATATTCAGAACTACATAAGCCGACGCAATCCGATCTTATTAGCATATCTTGAAATAATTTTCAAATAAATTTTAATATAACTTAATAATAAAAATCGAGATGTGTGATTTTCTTTTCAGCTATTGAGATTTCTCAGGTGATTCTTTTATTTTTTTTAATTACTTACTTTCTAATTAATGACATAACTACAACTTCATTTTCTAGAATAAAAAATTCAGTCAGGATGTTCTGTAATATTGATGAATTAGAATTTGAGTCTTGACTAATTTTTTACTATGTTACATATATTAACGTCACTCAATTTATGCTCCTAAATAGAGGTGATAATCAGCGGCGGAGATGACTAGAATAAGTACTTAACTATATTTCCGTTAGTTATGTACTTCGTAATGTCAATAATATAAAAAAGAGAAAATTTGTAATCTATTATTATCTTATCTAGAACTCATTAAAAATTTTTATTATTTTTTTTTCATACGCTTATCAATTATTATATTACAATATTATATTGTAAAGGTATAATGATGTTCTTTCTATGATTTGTTTATGATTTTCATTTTAACAAACAAAAGAAAAATTACTAATGGAAGTTTATCGATTTCTTAATGTCTTATTGCTTAAGCATTAAATAATATTCTATATATAATACGTATATTATACACTACGTATTTCTAACAAGGAGAGCTGGCGACCTGCGACATAGAACTCTAATCACCTTTAAAATGAGCCCTGTACTCGTTTTAGAAATAATCAGAGTTGCCCTCCTCAATCTGGATCAATAGATCCGCTACCTAGGCCTAGTATAAAATGCATCTATAATAAATAACTAGCAAAATAAAATGTAAATAATATATATATATATATATATATATATATATATATATATATATTTGTTAAATAAAATTCCATAATTAAATAGCTTTAAAATCGTACTAATTTAAATCTTTACGTGGTAATAGGAATCTATAGGCCATACATAATTATTAACAAATTCATTGAAATTATTTAATATACGCGAAAGAATTTCTAATATTCACCGGCCCGTTGAATGCGAATAATAGTTTTAAGTGCGACTGATGTATAAAGAATTGTATTTACTCAATAAAATTAACCATGGCCAAACAATTGATCTGAACTATAGCCATCTAGATACGAAAGAGTGGATTGTTAAAGATTGTTTTATAATTTTTCAGAATTAGAACATATAACGACAAATGACTATTTGTAATTGTTTAAATATTTATATGCATACACTGTTAAATATCGTTTACATACATTTTAAATACATTAGAGTAAGCTAAATTATTTCAATATTAATTTACTTCTTTACAAATTAATCGTATGGTGAAAAAAATAGTAGATTATATAATTCAGGAAAAATTATATTTCATTAATGAATTCATTTTTGGAGTCGATTATTATTCACGAAATCTAGGCAATTCCGTTGTATTGGTCATTTGCACATGCTTATACCCTTTCGATTTTTTATATGTTATATCACACTACAGGTATAATGCATCGGACTTTATTCTATAGTATGAAAGTAAAGCACAGGTCAGTTCTTGAAGAAACTCCGAGCATACAGTGTGCATCTCAATACTCTTCAGCAAATAAAACGTGAAAGTTTTTCTTAAACCATTTTATTAATTTTGTCCTTTGCTTTAGTGCCGAAAAGGTGAGTATTTTGTATTTTAATATGTTGACGATCTCTACTGAAATGTAAAACAGACCAAAAGATTTCAAGTGATTATAGTGGCATTATAATGAATTTGTCTTCAATTAAAAATACCGTTCATTGTTGTTAAAAAAAACAAAACACTATTTTTAAACCCAACTTGTCATTTGATAAGTAATATTGAATGTTAATTTAAGATTTTCTAATTTCTCTTCCTCTTCTTTATTTTAAAAACTTAGGCACGCTCATATATATTCACGTACCTTTCACGTTAATATCGTGAACATGTACAATTAACAATAGATTTCTGATTTTTTTCCATAAGAGATTAAAATATATATTTATTTTTTTTTAAGAAAATAATTTCTCAAACTGTCAAATGAACAACATTTTTCTAAAGTATAAATAAAGTTTTTACATTAGATTTGCACTAATTGTAAATAAAATGAAAAATTATATAAAGTAAATTGAGTGCTTCGACAATGCAATTTATGGACGTTCAAGAAGTAACCCTGAAAGAAATATAAGAGTTATTTATTAATTAGAGAGCGTAGCTATCTAATGATTTTGTGCGAGCACTGAGCACTGAATTACGATGTACTGAAGAATAAGCGCAAAAAGTCCACCTTTGGAGTGAATTAATACTTGTGTATATATCAGTTTTATTCTACGCGACTGTTCCTTCGCTAAGACAATGATTAAATATTTTTTTTTGTCATACGTAAGTTCAGGATAAAACGATTTTCAAGAATGCACAGATACGCACAAACGTGCATGCGCACTCTGCTAAGAGGTATTTTTAAAGCAACCCAATTAAATATAATGCTTATAACTTAGTTTAATTATATTACCAAACATACTGCAGTCTTGGAGTTTTATTTACGCGCATGAGGTAAGCTAATAAATGAACAGTCTTTATAACAGAAAACTAATGTTGCATTTTATTGCATTTTTTTACTTAAACTTCAGTTTCAGCAAATAATAAACAGTCATTTAGTAGCAAAAGCTATTTTGTTATATTTTTTAAACTTAAAAAAATATTCAAAAAATACTTTATTAAGTGAACATATTCTATAGCAAAAAAAATTTCTTTATAAATAATTATTTATAATATATAATAATCTCTTTGAAATATTTTTTAAATAACAATTATACATCTAATTATAAAAATATTATGATTATAATAAATATTTATGTAAATTTAAGAAAATTTTGATCAATGTATCAGTATCGGTATTCTCTCATATAAATAGCTCGAATAAAACAATACAATACTAATTTTCTAAAATTGACCTTCACTGTCTAAATATATTAGATTATTAATATAATATCACGAGCGAGTAATTATTTTTTAAATATCAAAACAGGCTCGATAATGATTTCATTCTAATTCATTTTGATTTGTTTGATCTATCCTTAGAGAAGGTCAATGAAAGGATTCCTTTTAAATATATCCAAAATATTCGCAGAGTGATTAATCCTATTTGCAAAAGTGAGAAGTAGATCAAGGCTCTATAAAGAAAAAAAAAGAAAAATTCTTGAAATACTATAGAAAAATATTGTACGCGTGCAGCTAGTTTTTCCATATTATTCGAAAATAAATACTTTAATAAATGCTAAATGCGGTCTAAAATAGCAGAATACGCATACACTACGGTGAATAAATTCTATTGCGTTTGAAAATGTATTTAAAATTTTTTCGAATAACCTCGAATCAACTGTCACTATATTGTTTATTACTATGATAATTATTAAAGGCTAGCTAACTATAGTATCTAGCACTTTTTGCTGACCAAACCGAAAGTTCTAAATGACGATAATAGTAATGTTGGTGATATTGAATAATGAAAACATATACGTCAATTCGACTGTTCTCCCGATTGAATACCGAATATATGATTTATTAGACTTTCAAGTAATGACATAAATTTCCAATTATTATTTGTCTGTTCATATTGAAACTAATATTTAATTTCATTAAGGAGTACAACACAAAATTGAAAATTTATTAAGCCAATAAAGTTGACACTATTATAGTTATAGAATTTATATATAAAATTGTAGCAATATATTTAATATGGTTTATGTATAATAATTATTATTCATTGAAAAAGTGTTTATGTACCGATATTTTAATTCCAAAGAATATTAACGTCTTTAAAAAAATTTACAAAAAATTAACAAAACTCTTATAAAGCGCATATTAGAGAGACTTTTTGAAAAAATTTCTGAAATATTATAAAACGAAAGAGAGAGAGAGAGAGAGAGAGAGAGAGAGAGAGAGAGAGAGAGAGACTGCCAGCGCGAAGAGAGTAAAAGTGCGAGATGTAGTGAATTTACCTGACGCAGTTGTTAGTGTGTATATATATAACCTTGATACAGTAACGCCGAGGCTCCGCTAAAAACAAGGAGGAGGGGTAAAAGAGACAAACGAAGGCCTCTACGCTCAGGTATGTTACCTGCCCGCAGCAATCGTATCGTCTTATAACGAATTGTTACCCGTACATTTCTTTCAGTTTTATTTCGCCGATGGGACGCAAATGCTAGTTTCTCAATCGTTATTATAGATATATATCTATATGTCTGTTCTTGTTTTTTTTGCGTTTACAACTCCGTTTGTACTGTGATTTTACCATATTTTAACAGAAATCTATAAAATCGGTTTCAATGACAGTGTCGGGCGTAAAACGCGAATCTTGTGCAAACTAAAGTGATCTTGTAGAAAAAGTGTGCCCAAAAGTGTACAGCATAGATAGAATAGATATACACCAATTCCTGAGGTTCATAAATTTTTAATCTGTTGGCAACGTGTATCGGCACTTTGTAAGTACGCGAGTAATTTTAAAACATAAACACAGACATATATATATATATATATATATATATATATATATATATATATAACACACACACAGACACACACACACACATATATATATATATATATATATATATATATATCATTTCATATTTTTCTAAAAAAATACGTTTTTTATTATATCATATTGCCTTTTATCAGAGTTTTAATTTTTGTAAATTCCGAGTAATTTTACCAAATCTGTGCGAGCATTGACTGTAGAGATGTAAAATCTTCTTTCTCATGATTCGGTATTTTATTAAAACATGCAATTAAAGTTTATGTTTTCACTTTTTCATAATTGAATATTTAAAAACATATATTCTATAATTATGTTTGGTAACTTTTTTAAAACATAGTTTCTCAAAACGTAATATTTATTTACATTATAATATATTTCTGAATTTTTATTATTTTATCATCGCTTAGTTACAGATTACTTCTAGAACTCGCTTATGGTAACTTAGGTCCCTACATTTTTCAAGAAGAATTACTTTTTTAATAATAAAACTGTTTCTGTCAATTTAATTTATAATGTTAATAACTCTACTTGATTTTACAAAGTGAAAGGAGATCTAACCTTTATTATAGTTTTAATTTCAAATTGAAAAATGTGTATAGCTTAACAGAGACATACAGTGTAAACATTGTATTCAACGATAGTCTCAGTATGCATATCAAGCAGAATTTGTACCTTAATCATCAAAAGGTCAAATATGTCAAATATCATTGGTCAAGCATTTAGATTGCAGGTGAAGTGATTTGCTATTTGAATGAAACATTCATATTATTTATCCTTTTTACGCATATTATAAATCAAAGACAAATCGGATAACTATTCATATCTGTGGGTATATTCATGTAATGAATAAAACTTTGACTATCACTTTTATTTTTTTTAATTGACATATTCGGTCTATGATTCTTTAAAGTGACAATATCAACGGTTTTTGAATTATATTTACTGAACTTTTTGTTTGAAATCGTAAAACGATATTATTTCTTAAAATATAAATCAAAGATAAAAGCCGATTACATAAAAAGTGCAGATTTGTTGGATTTACAGATATTTTTGATAAACGTATAATTTTACTTAAAGCATGTAAATGGAAGAATTTAACTCAGTCAAGATTTTTTGTTTTGATAATTATTAAGGAATGAAATGAATGGTTTAATCACGGAAGATTATGTGAAATATGTCGTAGCTCTTTCGAACTGATAAATTTATTTTTATACATTTTTCTGCAGCCTCGACAAAAAAATTATGTCAGATTTTAACGTGGATCTACGAGTAAACTAATTATTTTCTTTCGTTTACAACGTATAAATGTATATTACATAATGATATAGATTGAAATTTTATGCACAAATCTTCCTTGTTTTTGTCGAACTTTACGAAATTGTTTTCTTAAATATAGCGCTATATGTGGTGAAAACTTCCTACTGGTAGATACATCAAGAAATACTAAAACATAAACTACTACATCCTTGTAATTATTGAGCTAAACTATCATCAGCTACTTAGTACTGTAAATACTATGCGCATAATTTATACTAAAGCTGAAACAAAGATAGCAATAAAGCATATGAACATTTGATGCGTAGTTCTAGCTGTGCACTGTAATAATTAAATTAAATGGGCAATTAACGTTTTCTTTATAAGTAGGAAAATTGTTCTATGTTCTAGATGAAAAAAACATTTAATAATTTTTAAAATATACGTATAAAATATCTTTTAAACTGTTATTATTATTTCATCTGAAAATTATATTTGTTTTTCCTTATTTTTATAAAAATACTTGAGGCAAGGTAAAATTTGTAGGAAAATTTTTGAATGGATAAAGAAATAAATGTTTTATAACATAATTGAATATCGTTACATATTTTTTTCAATCAAATGTTTAATGATATACAATTTCAAAATATAATTTATGATATAAAAATCAATTGAAAATGATAAAGATCGTTGCAAGACTTGTAAAATGAGTATAAGAAAAAATTTCGCAAGATAGAAAAATGATGTAAGATTTAAAACCAACTTCTATTCCGTAGCTAATTTTGCTTTTATACGAAATATATAATTTTTTTACAAATAATTTGGTGCATTAATCAAGCGTATCAATAAAATTTTAGCATTGAACTTTATTGTTGATATTTATGTTTAAGTAATATATTTTATAAAACAGCCAATTTCGTTCATACTTTTTGTAATACACATAATTGTATATTGTGCAGCCTTTGACTAAGGTGATACGGTATCGATTTGTTTACTTGCGTAAACGCTGAACTTTGCTTTCTCATAAGTCGAGGCCGTTCCGAAGGCTTAAATTTGATTCGCCGTCACTCCAAAATTTTCGAAAACACTTTACAAACAGTAACCGTTTTATCCATGGTGAGAATCAAACTCATTATTTACGATCTACCGTACATCCTATGAAAAGGACTTTCCAATCTGTCAGTTTGATAATACTTCAATAAATAAATATTTACGATCTCATATTTACTGTTGAATATTATTACAAATATTTATATATATATATATATATATATATATATATATATATATATATATATCAATGACAATATTATAATAAATTATACTATTTGCTTTTCAGTACATATATATATATTAGAAATGATTATAAATAACAATAAAAGAAATCCGTACAACTCTGCTCTTCTAAAAAATCTTTTAAAAATTAGATTACAAAAATTTCAAAAATACAGTTTAGATGTTCCGTCAAACATAATATAAGTATATAATATTCGAACTTCTTTTTCCTATATAATTTATAGCGTTATTCAAGTATAGTAAACAAAATGGCTCAATTCTTTAGCTGTAGAATGTGGATTGGCAAAATGTCAGAAATGGAAATGAAAAAGCCGCGCCTATGGCAAATGGTTTACCGCAGAAATACAGTTGTGGCGTATAAGATTGAAAATGGCGTTATAGTCTTCGTCTGGGAATCTTAATAAATATCAACAACAACAAAAAAATCTCGGGACAAACCAAATTACTATATATACAGTCGTTTAATGATTCGTCTCGGTGTTTCTTCATCTTCATCAACCACAAAAGTATTAGGAATATATATATATATATATATATATATATATATATATATATATATATACTGTCGTGGGCATATTTCATATAGAGAAGCGTGCGCAACGACAAATCACAGTTGCGTTCGCCGTCGCGGCTCATCGTCGTTATACAAATGTCATTTTCAAGTTGACCTGCCGGTTCATTCGCCGTGGCTTTGCAAATATAATTTCCGGTTTTCTTTCATATGCTACAGGACTAGCTTGAGCACAAAGGATACGTCAATCTGTGGAGCTTCCCCCTCCCTCCCACCGGGGCGGGTGATGCAAATTGCTGCGCCGATCCACGACTTGGTTGTTGCTTAAATGTTATATATCTTACTCAGTTTCGTTAAGGCCCATTTACCGACGCTAGCGCTCGATTTAATGGCGCGTCCGAATGCCCGTCAACGCTATATATGTGTATACATGAAAATATTCCATTTATCATGGAAAAGTACCGACTTTATTTATTGACGACGCTGCTTTCATTCTTCCATATGTATATATACGTTGCACGTTACGTAGCAGGATTCAATTCGAACGAAAGCTCCCATTGTCCGACGTGTAGTACATTAAATTTATTAGATTACATTGCTGCATTTTCGTTATAATCTGTTTTTTAATTTTAATGATTACGCTTCATTCGACATTGACAACTGACTGAAACACGAAAACGCGATAGGTATTTTATCAAATTTAAGGTTTTTAGGATGAAAATGCGAATTTGATTTTCAGAGAAAAACTATATACGTGTACATCGAAAGTTAATATTGCATAACTTTGATATTGTTACAAACTAGTTTCCCGTTGAACTTTCATGGCTTCGCCTTGAATTCAACATTTATATTTTTAATGAAAAAAAAAGAGTTTCATAATTTAACCTTCGACAATAAAATCGACTTTAGAGTATACCGTTATGACGTTGATAATTAATATTATTACACGTTAAGTAATGTTTCCTAAATTTTTAAGCACTATTATTTTTATTTGATCCTTTTTAGTCAAAATTTTCGGTAACTTAAATTTTTTATTGTTAATTAATGTGTGTAAAATGTTTATCTTTATCGATTCAAAATATTAACATTCATTATATGTTTCAATTTTGATATTTCTTTTCCTTTGAGTGAAAATTATTGTAATTAATAATTTTGCGTATCGTATTGTAAAATACATAATTTTTCAAATACTTCTGGACTTTTATGAAAAATCATCAATAGTATAAAAATAATCAACAAAATAAAAGTATCTTCTATATTGATAAAGCATTGCATTTTTCTATTTATGTATATTTTTAATTTATTTATTGAATTATTATAACATTTTATCTATAACAGATATACGTATTCGTATAGATAATCTATTGAATCTATATCTTTGAAAAAAATAGAAATACATTTAAAATATTCTAAGGTTATTAGCCATGCGTTTAAATGGTTCCGAGGCCGCCATTCAAGCGTAATCCTCTGGGTCAGTACATTGCAGGAAGTAATTCCTAAAATCTCACAAAAAAATTGTCGATCAATAAGAAATATTTTATTGGCTAAACATTGATTTTTTTTACTTCCGTTCCCTACTAAACCGTTATTTTATAACATTATTTTAATATCGCAAGTATAATGACGATAAAAACATTGTATATGGCATTCTCATTGTATTTTTGCTTTTTGCTGTAATAGAAAAATTTGAGCCAAAATACTGGTACACGTAAAGTAGTTAGACTCGTGACAAGGTCCAACTACGTTAGCCAAATCTGAATTTGAAGTTCGTTTAAGCTCCTGTTTATCGAGATCAAAGTAAATATATAACGTGTAAGCAATATAGCTAAGAGCTTCGATATAGCTAAAAATATAGCTAAAAATTCAATATAGCTAAAAATTTCGTCAAATGATGAAATTTGACGAAAAATTAGTTTCGTGGGAGAAGACAATTGAATAATAGAATAACGTACATAAATATCAGATTTTTGCTCAGCCATTAGGGTAGGCGGCAATGAGAATATAAAAATAAAAAATGGAAACCTCTTCCTTATAAGTTATTGAAATAGAAGAAAATACGCTAAACAAGAATAGCTTATACGAGCAAAATGAGTTCATGATTTTGTGTTCCTCATGATTTCCTTTTTTTGTATGCCGAACCTTTTCTTTTTTCATGCACCTTGCAAATCTTTATTGAATTTTAGTGATAACTGTAATTGTTTAAATTTAGCAGACTTTTGTCTTATATTCGAAAATGTGCTTTTTCGCTGTTTATAAATTTGTATCAAATTTTAGTTTTCCTACTGTAATTTTCTGGATATTTCTTTATATAAAGTTTAAACATGCCTCAGATAGATAGGCTGAATCAAAAATCTAGATTGGTTTTACATATATAGGTGATTAATTAATGGAATAAATTAATGGATACATAAATTTAGAAACTTATCACCCTGTTATCTAATTGTGTTTTTTAATTGTTAAAAAACATGAAAAATTTTTGTCAGTATTTATTGTTATTTTTTCAACTTTTATCTCTAGCCCCCACTCAAAGCAAATAATGTAGAAAACAGTTTACTAAAACCAAAATAATATAACAAAAAATAACCACACAGTAATTATGTAATGTTATGCATAAGTAATCAAAGATTCAATATAGGCACACGTGGTACAATATAACTTTTTCTAATGCAAGTAGTAGTCGGGATGTACCTATTTACTTCTTATATTATTTTCATTTTTGATGAGAGATTCCATAAATTTTAAAAGAAATTTAAACGTGTGTGTTTTATATTATTGTAATTTTGTTTATAGGCTGACTTGAAAAGGGATTAAAAAAAAAAAGTAAAGTAGCAAGTACATTTTATTTTCAAAAAAGTTTACCAGAAATCTGATGAGCATAATCTCCGGAATCGAAATTATTCCGATAGTTAAGATTTTTAAGATATTTTAACATAAATATCCTATATATACGATTCTGTAATAATAGGTATTTTGATTATTTTTCAGAACGTTTCATTCAAAATTCAAGTCATTTTCTTTCAAACGGCACGGCATTAATGTTGAATAGTTCCAATTGCATCAAGTTAGAAATTTGAAAAACTTTTAAAATACCCAAACCCGTAAACCCCCAATTGTCAAACTCCAGGCTCAGAAAAGCCACGGATGTTAAATCCATAAAGACCAAAACTTGCCATCAAGTCAAAAGTTTGTAAACGTGAAATTTACGTAGTCCAAAGCTAAGCATACCAAAGCGGTTTAGACTCGGGCGTTAGGAGTACATCGATGCTTCCATAGCGCTCAAAGCTATCTCGATTATTATAATGTATTTCTCCAACTTGAAACATGATTCACGAAGGTGTTGTTGTACACTATAAGAATTAATGCAATTTATAATTGTAAAAAATTGAATATAAATCTCGTCGAAAAAATTAGAATTTCCAATGTAAAGTATAGTTTTTTAAGAAAAAAAAAACGTCGCCGTACAAAATAGCCTTGATAAATGTAAGTTAAAAACAAATTATTTATACTTTTAGACTGGAATAGCCTAAAAATCCGAGCGAATCGAGCAATTTTGATCCCAGATTTGGATCAAGCGTGTCGAAAACTTGCGGAAACATATAATCATAGTAGCTACTTTCCGATAAAATAGTTTTGTCAAATTTTGTTGGCGCGCGTGTAAAATTGTAACGAGTAAATATATCAGCAAGATTGAAATTACTTTAAAAAACTTACTGCCCGAGAGAGCGTGGGATTACAACGCATATACACTTGCGAGTAAGTGCCAGGGTTCCTCTTTTTTGCAAAGCCCTCGAAATAATCCTAATTATTGAAGTGCTGGCAAAAGGAGCGGCAGATCGCGCTGGAAAGAAAGCCAAGTGCCGCCATAGGAGACCGGAGTTCTGAAGTCGGAGATGCGCCCCCCGCCCCCTCCCCCCCCAATGGTGCACGCACGATGCGCTCGAGGAAGTCGTTGAAGACGTGACGGAATTAACATCGTCGCATTGTGCGAAGCAAAGAGTTGCCCTCGCTTGCTCGCTCGTTCGAAACGGTCGCAACGAGGGGGGTATCGGCATAATAAGCGGCGATCTCGCCAGGAGGGAGGGAGGGAGAGAGGCGCGGAGACCGCC
Source organism: Sycobia sp. Sy_11 (assembly GCA_018907035.1). Lineage (NCBI taxonomy): Eukaryota > Metazoa > Arthropoda > Insecta > Hymenoptera > Epichrysomallidae > Sycobia > Sycobia sp. Sy_11. The sequence goes on along the minus strand of JACCIC010000059.1, from coordinate 476,180 downwards.
GGCCGGCGCTCATATAAACAGAGCCCGCTCGCAGCATCCGCAGTCAATGCGATTCGGTCCTGGCGCGCATTTGCTGCAGATATAGTATAAGACTCGCTTTATAAATTCTGCGGGTTTTCACTTTCTCTTTGCGCGCGCTGCTCAAGCGGGGTCTGCTCCTTTGCCGTGAAGCTCAGGTAATGCCGCGTTCTTCCCGATTCTATACATATCTATATACATTATTTTCTGGACTTTTCACTACGTATTTGCACAACGATCTATCCGAGATCAGAATAAAACATTTTCTTAAGATTTACAATTATTTCGAGGGTGTAGGACATAAAAATTTTGGTTATCGATAGTCGTAAGACGCAATTGGTGTTTCGAGCGCCGAAGGACGAATGCAAATCTTCAACATTTCTCAATCAGTCACAATGTCCGTATTATACTTTTCCTTCTAACAATCGAGACTCTATTCAGTTTAATTTCTAATATTTTACCTTATCCCTTTTAACGATTAAGCAATAATGGTTTAAATTACCATTATTATTATGATTATTATTTTTATTATTATTATTCTTTTATGCTAAATTGTCGAAATTCTAGAAGTTCACATTATGTTTGTAATTAAACAAATGTTAACAAAGGAATGTATGTAGTAAAAAAAGAACGTGGATTCGACATATAAATTTTGATAATATTTTTTTTAATCTTTATGCTTTACTACTTCTTTTTTGTGAAATACAAATATAATAATGCTCAGTCGAACAAAAACGAAACTGAAGTACTTAACCGTTAGTCGGGAGCTCGACGCAGCTTTAAAATTGTGCGTGAAAGTTAAACGAGGTTCACCTTCACCCGCAAAAAAATACCTGTCAGGCGTTGCCGGAGTCGGGGAGTATCGGTAGGTACGCTTAAAAGCGCGCCCGCGCGCGCCTTAAAGGAGCTAATAAAAGTGTTTTTCCTTCTCTCTCTTTTTTCCGTCCTCGCGCCCCTGCACTCATCGAAATTACATAATACGGCGCGCGGCGACGATTGATCGGCCGATATCACGCGAGTAGCTCGCAGGATCATATGCGCGCTACCTCTATCTTTAAATATATATATACATGTACTGTCGACACGGATTACTACGACTTCGATCATCTTTTTTCCTCTCTCCCTCTCTCATTTCCTCCGCCGTTCGCCTCCTGAATCATTTATATAAACTAGATATTATTCTTAATCGAGCTAGCGGTTTTCTCGAGCATATGCAAGAAAAGCGATCGATCGTTCAAGGAGTATCGATATACGCGACAATAATAATAATATAAATAATAATAATTGCCGGAAACAATTATTGTTGACAATTTCGACTATGCACGTTTCTGGATAAGTATAACAATAAAGAACGAGAGCCAGTTTGTGTGAAAATTGGTTTTCCTTGCGTTTGGTCGCACTTCTACAAGGTTACAATCAATACGTTAACGATTTTGTAACTTTTTTTTGTTTCAGAATATCGTAAAAATGATGAAAACAGCTATATTGATTTTTGCGTTTGTCGCCTGCACTTATGCTGAGGTAGTGTATTTTACATTGTTATCTATACATGTACATATATATATATATATATTCAATGTAATTATTTAAGTTAATTTATTTTAAAAAGAGTTTCATGTTGAAAATAGTTTTTATTTATCAATTAGTTGATAATAAAAAAATTGTATACGTGTAGAAGACACTTTCTTCAATTTGAACACGAATTTATTCTTCAGTTTTACCACTTATTCTTTTTTTATATCTCTTATTCTTTTAATTTTGTTTTCTTAGAATTCCAAATTATAACAATTCTTCAAATATTCTGGTTAATTTCATACAACAGTATAGTGTAATTAATTTAGTAATTTAATTTTTCTTCGGTTTATCCTGGTTTTAAATATATGCAATCTTTGGTAGAAATAGCTAATCGTTGACTCGCGAATGCAGTTGAGTCAGTGAGTTATTCATACGTTTACAGGATAATTTCAAAGTTATTTGCAGCGATAATATTAAGCGGTATTTGTAATTACACTATAGAGTTTTAACTAAAATTAGCCAAAATGTTATATATATTCTGGTAAAACTAATAATAACCAGATTTCATCCGTGGACTATATATGAAGCAGAAAAAAAAACCACACTAACCCGCCATTCGGCAATTAGACTAATTTACCCGCGAACATACCAAGGCTAATATGCGTCTTTAATTTACGCTCCGTTAACACATTAGGAATTGGTCGCCTCCGTAATGATAACACCGGATCCCGGATTCAAGGATCAGAATGTCACCGGGACATTGAAACTCGTGCAAAGCGTGGCTAATGGGACGGTGACCGTGACTGGAAGTATTAGCGGCCTAAGCAAGGACGCGCTTCACGGTTTTCACGTTCACGCAAAAGGCGACTTGACCCAAGGCTGCAAATCGGCCGGACCTCATTTCAATCCTCAAAAGGTAATCGTTAACTTCGCCCAACAGGAATGACAAGAGTTCTTTTATCAATTTTTCAGAGCTTTTTTTTTCCTTAACACATTAACGCTTGTAATCCACTTGTGATTTAACATTTTACAATTTTTTAAGCTTCGTTTCATGTCATTATTACTATTATATCTGGCAAAAAAAATTATAATAATAATAAATAGTAATGTGAAAAATGATTTTTAACAACGAATTTCTCGAAAAAAAATCTAGAATTCACTTTCGTTTAGTTTCGTAAATTCCTAGTCGTGCTACACAAACATGTGATAATTTATGAAAATCAACCTCGAGAATTGCAAGAAGTAACCTTTAAACGAGTTATGCAGATTTTCTTAGATCAAAATACGAACGGACACAATTATTTTTTAATAAAAAAAAAATTCGAATTTATTCTAATTCGCAATACATACGGTATAAACATTCATACGGGAAACAAGCTTCGAACCCTTGCAGAATCGATAATCGAAGCGCGACTGTCTCCTCTACGCAGACGATAAAATCGATTACAACTGACAAGACTAATAATAAGAATATTATAACAAACGTAAACCCTCGCGCCAATAACAAAAAAAAAAAAAAAAAAAAAAAACCAATGCGCCGATTGTGACCCGCAGGTGAGCCACGGCGCGCCGACCGACTCAGTGCGACACGTCGGCGACCTCGGCAACATCAAGAGCAACGCCGAGGGCGTGGCCGAGATCAACATCACCGACGCGATCATCTCCCTCAGCGGGCCGAACAGCATCGTCGGACGCGCCTTCGTCGTTCACTCGACCGAGGACGACCTCGGCAAGGGGAACAGCACGCTGTCCAAGGAGACGGGGAACGCCGGCGACCGCTGGGCCTGCGGCATCGTGGGCATTGTGTAGGTCCAACGATACCTCCCCCCTCGACCCTCTCCGCCCTCCGCGTCTTTCCCGGATCCGACCGAGAACGGTTTTCACCGCGCGGTATATACCTGACGGTATATAATGTATAGCGGAGATTTCACCCCGACCCTGGCGACGGATTATTATCCTCTGTTTACTGCATATAAAATATTATATATTTAAACATATACATACACATACTTATGTTTACACCGCCTGGTATGGATTGTGCTCTTATAATACGAATTCTACCTGCGTTGAGAAAGAAACTTCAGTTATTAAATATCCCACATCTTGTAATTGTACAATTTGCATATTGAATGAATTCCGATAAAACTGAGTGTCGCCGTTTCATTGTAAATATAGCGAAAAGAATTGGAAAAATAATCTAAGCTAATATAAGCTCGTATGTCTTATTTATATATTTGACCAAATATATATAATATATATAAACATGTGCTCCCGATTACTTTTTAACTTTGATAAATAAATGAAGGTTAAAATAAACGTTTTTATAATTATTTATATTCATATATTTTTCTAAATTGAATAAATGGAAGATAAGATCCAGTAATGTCTGTGGCTCGAAAAAAATTTCGACCTAATCTTTTAATGTGTGCGCAAAAAATGCTATTAGCGCAGCTGTGATTCTTCAGTAAAGAATTTACCCGATGGCAAATATTACAGTCGTAAATAGTTCTATTATTCCTTGCGTTTTATAGTAAATATACCTCTACTGCGACCGTAAAAATCCACTTCTCCCTTCATATCCAGATGTCACGCCAGAAGTGCAAACACATCAAAGAAAGATGTGTACAAGTAGTAAAACCCAAGAAATGCAAAATATGTAAAAAAAAAAAAAAATACAGCTTATAAGTAACATTTTTCACAATCATTATCAATCGTTAGAAATCTAAATTTTAAGTAGGTATTATAACTGTTGTACAAATAATAAAGCCTGTAAGTAGTTTCTACGATCTTGATAATTTAGTACAACAACGGTAACAAATACTTCAGCCTGAAATTTTTAGCGAAAATAATCCCGAATGTTTTTTCGATTACTTTTACGCGCATGCGTGCCTGAACACGCGCGTATGCTTTTAATGTAAATAAAGTAAAACTTCGTTATTTCACATTATTCGACCTAATTAAGAAAAAAAGAAGTAGGGAAGATAATTTATATCTCAAGGGGCAAATTTTTGTCAAAGGACCCCGGAGAATTATATAATAACATAATTGACTAGATTAGCTTATTACGTATACATTTAATCAGACAAAACTATAAAGTATATACAAAGATACGTCGACTCTCGAATAAATGGGGATTTATTCAAGTATTTACGATATTTATTAATTATTTAAGCCATAATTCTAGCAATTAGTATAATAATAATTATATTGGATAATTATATATAAAACATTATTTTATAAAAAATAATTATAATACTGGAATCCTTAAAAAGCCTACAAATTGTACAGCATCTAACGGCTAACCTTCCATGAGCTACTCTCCTTAAATTTTAAAAATAATCATTTTATAATAATATCAATATATTTCACGATTGCTTGAGATAAAATCGTAACTTGAGAAGTTCGGATTATTTAATAATAATTCTAATATTACAATTAAAAAAATAAATCGATCTTAACATGTAGAAGTGATATTTTATAGTGAATATTCTGGAGATTACTGAATCTTGTTTATAAATGTATACTTTTAGATAGTCTTATTTCAATACATCGTTTAAAGAAACGCACACCTCATCTTGCATTAATTTTTAAAAAAGTTTTAAATATCTATTTCTAAAAGACCGAATCTTCATAATATACTTCTGTGTCTTTTGTAAAAGCAGTTTGTAACCTTGAATGAAAGTACTACTCTAAATTAGATACGAAAAAAATATAAGAATTTATTTATAGATTTCATTGTCCTTTCTTGTTAAAATATAAGCTAGGTATGGTGTAGTCGCTATTGTGTAGTCAAAAAATTTGAAGCTTTAAAAAATATCAAAAGCTCAGATTATTTTTTTTTTAAATTAATAAGTTTTTAGTCACGATTAAATATATTTATAATGCTTATGGATAACTGCCCAAATATAATTATTGTTTATCCTGAGACATATTATGAAAATATTTATATATTGTTTTTATAAATGATATTGTCTCAACAATAAAGACATAAATGATACAACATTCTATAAATAAATAAAAAGTACATTTGAAACTTATTACTGATTTAAATAAAAAGCTCATTAGAGATTTAAAAACCAAAATTTATATAAATTATCGTGTTAATTGAAAACAGTCACATTCTGCAAATTACTCTATAGGTTTCATTGTATATTCTTAATAATTAATTCATTTGCAATTGAAAAAAACATTAATAAATAATAATCGAGTTACTCGATCGTATCTCAAATTCTCTCCATTGAAATTAGCACTCGGATAAAAAATGACTCGTACTTTCGATTATTGATACTTAGAGATATTCCTGCACCATTAATCGGTGCCGAAATAGTGATATAAAAAAAAAAATTTTAAAAACATATTTGATTGTTGCAGAAGGTACTTCTTCAAACTTTCAACACTAAAAGTTTTCATAAAATCAATATAAATACGTTTATAAATAAATAATTAAATATCTCTAGATATATTTACATAAAAATAACCAGGTTATTTTCTTTGTCTTTCAAAAAAAATTAATTATGTCGTAGATTTCGTGAATTTTAATCTTTCGAATTTCAATTTAAAAATATTTCTGAGTTTTTTGTTTTTCTACTGATAAAAATATAATTATAAACATCTAATTATAAAGAATCTATATAATTTTTATTACTCATGAATTTGTTATAAGTAATATGCACGATCTCAATAATCATAATTGACATTTGTCTTTGAATTTCAATACATCGCTTTGGTACAGTTATCAAGCGTTTTGAGACGAATTTAAAATAAAAAACATAAAGATTGACCAATAATATTTTTAAATTTTATTAACGCTTCGTTGTTGCCATCAATATAATTACAATCATCAATTAATTACATCCAACGTACTTATGCGCGAATTTAATAGAAAGTGTTAAAATAAATTGAAATTTACGAATTAATACAAGAAGCTATTAATTAAAACTAATTTTAACCATTCTCAACAATGGCCAATTTGATCACTGTCTTATAAAAAATGCTTTGAACCGAAGTTATTCGAGGCCTTTTAAAGTATTGGCATAGAAAGCGAAAATCCGAGGCTGTCACTGTAGATCGACATTATGTATAGAGCACAATCCACGCGAAATTTTCCCTTAGCGCTGCGTATAGACGAAGCCCCCACGTTCGTATAACTAGCTCTAACCCAGATAATAAAACAGTCGCATTTTATCGATCTTTTGCTTTCTTTACTTTCAGGTCTCCCGAAGGAAGTTGGCCGAACTCTGCCTCCTCATTGGTTCAATCTGGATTTCTGCTGTACCTGCTGGCCGCTACTTCATACTGTCTTACTTCAGTATCATAAATGATAATAAATATAAACAACAACAAAAATACCTATTTTTAATTTACTATAATAATTAATGCTACTCTTATTTACAATAATAGCTTAATTATAAAAGACTTATTATTAGCTTAATCATAAAAATTGTTCTATAAGTGTAAGTGTTTCAAATTACATCGTGATATAGTTAGTTTGAATTTAGTACAAAGTTTCTATATCTATACGACGATAAAACTTATATAGTTCGTGTCATGTTCTAAAAGCAAGTACACCTTTTGTTATTGTAATATCGTCTACATTTTTAACTTATTCTGATTTATTATTACTTTATAAGATTTATCATTCTTAATACAAACACAACAACAAATATCTTTCATGGTTTATGAAATAATAATAATAGCATTTCAAAGTACTTATGACGGAGATGTCGTAAAACGAACATTTACTATATGTTGAAAGTGTAGAATCCAAACTAAATAATTTTAATATTGTAGCCTATTTTTAATTTTTACTTTCGCTTAATTCTCGTTACACGACAATTATAGTAAAACTAGGACAAAAGATGAATTTCGATAATGTATCAATCAATGTACATACGCAGGCGTAGGTGTAATTCTCTGTAATGATGTGTTTCTGTCCAATTACCAGGCGGTACGCGTATACGGTTATAAAATCGATAGATTGATCACTTTTAATAACAGTGGCCGAAGCGCCAGCATGTCAAAAAATCCCATTTAATAGAACGACGCCCATATTAATGTAGAGACACATTTTACCCCCGCACATGAATTATTTCGATTATTTATCCCAACCGGAACAAATTGTTCGACGATGGGAAAGTCTGACAACGAAAAAAACTAATCCATAACTATATAACCAATGATACTCGCTGTAATTACATATATAGAATATTGATTTAGATTGTATGTTTTGTATTTATATCAATTCGATCAATTAACATCGTCCGAAATAAATTTAAATTGTCCTAGGCTGTTTCAAGAGTAAATAAAATTTAAAATAAATCCTAAAATGAATTTTCAAATATATATGTGTCGTTATTTCTGGTACTTCAAAGTAATTTATCAATTACATACTCAAATGTAACATTTTAAATCATGAAGGGACATTACCTTTTCTGGGATGAATGCAGTACGGTAACCTAACTATATCGTTAAATTAAATTGTGCCATAAAAGCTAATTTTGCAATTACAAAAAAATTATTTTTTTGAAAGATGTAATTTCTGCGAAGTTTGGAAAAATTCAAACATTAAGTAACATTTTTAATTATAAATAATAGTTCAACTGCGTAATACAATAATAATGTAGTGAAAAAAACTTCAATGAATAACTATTTTCATCGATCATATATTCTTTTCTAAAGAAACTAATATAATGTCAAACCGTAGAAACTGAAATATAAAACCTGTAATCTTTAGGTAGATGAATAAGAGTCGGAGGAGCTCGTAGCGCCGGAAGTTGTAGGCGAGAAAAATTTTAAGGGTAGTTAGATTGTCCTTTGTTAAAAAAATTAATTTTAATTTTTATACTTCAGATACTACGGGGAGCTAGTGTATAAACAAGGATACTCCGACTGTAATATTCAGCGAAGAACATTTTATTAGTTTACAAAATATCCTGCAATACCTATAAAAATATTTGTTTGTTTGCTTCAAATGACTCTTTCGAACAGCAATAATTATTGAATCTACTAATTTGCTGCTCCGATAGAAATTCTACTTGCTTATTTCTTACTAATCCATACATTACAGAGTTAAAAACTTTTGCGCTAAATTGATTATCGAGATTTTCCATCAACCTATAAATTTTCCATTCGCAGCAGAAACTATATGGTCGTCAATCATATATATATATATATATATACTAGTGAAAAGATCACGCAAATCTGGAGAAACAAAGAGGATCGATCCTCGTGTCCGAGGGAAGTAAACGCAACTCCCACCCCCCGCCCGGCCGGGCAGATCTTTGTCGATTCTCCGTGTCGCATTCGGTGTTGTTTTTTACGTATACATAGACATGGCATAAGTATACAGAGCCTGGCCGCGCGGTGCGTCGCGTCGCGCGACAAGAAAAAAGGTCGCTCGGCGCCGTGCCCATAAGCCGCCCTGTAGCCATAGCGACCGGAAGAAGGGCAACGGCAACACAAACGAGCCGCGCGCGTATAAGTAATACGGGGTGGCTAGGCCAATCGCGCCCTGGTCTCCTCTGACCGCCTACCCCCGCCCCCGCCGCCCCTCTCTCGCGCCCTCGCGCTCCCTCTCCGTCTCTCCCCCATGGCGTTCTCCAGGCGCGCAGCGCGTCCGCGTCGCCGGCCCCATCGGCCGTCCCGCGCAGCCCCCGGCGAAGTAGGTGCCGCCACGGCCGATCGATCATCGCGGTCGTTCGCTCCGCGAGAATCGGGAGGAGGATCGCGCGCGCGGCCGCGCATGCACTGGCCGCCGAGGGCTCATTGCCCGATAGACCCCCGAGGCGCGCGTTATAACGCACGCACGCACGCACACGCATATATAGATATATAGGTACACCCACACATATCTGCATATATCTGTACACTGTGTATATAGACTTTGACGCGCCCTATACACCTGGCTCGGCCGCAGCTTTTATGCATACATACGCATAGGATACATAGAATCGCGGAACGAGACAAAGGAAGAAAGCAGGTCGCTCGAGAATCGCCGCGTGTGTAGAGGGGGTTGGGCGTATGTGATACTCGGGGCGCGTCGGCAGAAGTGCGCGGGGGGCCCACCGTTCACGTTTACGCGCTCGCGGGAAATTCAGAAATATCGTTTAGCCCGATCGAGACGATTTCCCCAACGTCCAAAAGTTTTTCGCTTAAACCATTCGAACTCTCGGCCGATTGGCGAAGAAGCCACATTGACAAGTGGGTATTCGAATCTTTTTGCTCAAGATTTCTAATAAAATTTTCAGATATAATCATGGAGTCCTGCGGTATGAGCACGATCAAGTATTTATTGTTCTTCTTTAACTGCATTTTTGCCGTAAGTAATCCATTATGCATATTAAGTTAACATTCAGCTCTGATGTGTATATAACCGCTTTCTACAAGATACATTAATTATATATGCATTAAAAACGATCATAATCTTAAGGAGAATCCTTTTATTTTTATTTTTCTTCTAACAGAAAAATTTATTCTCGCATATTCCATATGAAGTAAAAGTCTTATGACGACAGCTTACGTATCAAAGCTCCGTATCGCTTTTGTGAAACAATTCAATCGTTAGATATATTATATGTGGAATACTTATGTTGCGTTTGCAAATTTAAAAATCTGCATTGTAAATTGTGATTGATATTGAAATTGATCAAAACCTTGTTTCCAACAATATATATTCACACAATATAAATTAAATTATCAACGTTTTCACAAGCTGTACTTTTACATTTTTTTTTTTTTTGGTCGCATTAACTAATTATTTCTTAGGCTTGTATAAATACAATCAGAATCTTTATTAAAGAATTTGTTAGCATTCGCAAGTTTTTCAAGTTCTCCTTGGTTAGATGTAATTATAAGAAAAATCTACAACATTCTAACTTGAAAAGAAACCTAGCTCAATTCTAGTAGAAAAAAATCTTCATCGTATAAAATCATTGAGATATTGCAATATAAATATTTATAAAAAAAACTATTTTTCGACATTCTTCAACTTAAATATAGCGATGAATTCGTGGAGAAGGCGCAAAAATAATGCATATTAAACTCAGTCTATAATTACATGGCATTGTAGCGCTTCAATTATCATTTTAAAACACTTCCAATGAATTAATTCTTCATTCATCTGTTTACCATAAGATAGACTATTTTTTTTAACTATAAACGAATAAATTTTATATTATATTGCATATAATCAAATCCTTATTGATAAGAATTTTCAATGTCGCATTTGTAATTTTGGAAATTCGATACCGATCAAGGAAACTCAATATAGGCTAAAGATAATAAAAATTCAGTCGTGAAACTAATAGTAAAACATAAACTGCTCTTAATACAATTTAGTACTTTCAAATTATTGTGTTATTCTGAAGGTTTTTAAAAAATCGTTTTTCACATATTTCATAGCAATTCGTTTCAAATAATTGTCTACATCTACAGTTAATGATTGTTGGATTCAAATAAAATTGTTTAGGTTTTATATCTGACACAAGACTGTACTGCGCGAAGCTCTACCATCCCGATTAGAACGTTTTTGCAAGGCGTTGCGCTTAAAAAATACCTACTTTTTATCTATCAGCGAAAAATTGGAGAAAGTAATCGAATTTTAAATCGTTTCACCCAAAAAATAATGTTTTGGGTGCCTTTTTCAGCTTTCTTCGTTCTAAAAATATTAACGCCGCTTTCATTCAGATATCATGATTTTAAAATATTCGAAACAATCTAGTTTTTGAGGTTTGACATTGAGGGCCGATTTCAGACACTAAAATTGTTTTCTGGCAAATAAAAATGTGTACATCCTATTTGTAAAGTACTATAACTTATTACATAACTTCTAAAATTAGCATACACCGGAAATACTGTCTTTACGGAAACATCTGTTGATTTCAGTGATATTCAATAGAAATTTTAATTTTGATTACTATTCGTTCAGAAGATGTGAAAAATCTATACTTTTTTCATTTAAATTAATATCACGCATCAAAAACATTAAAAAAAGTCTGCTTATATTTTCTGTTTTAAAAGAATCAGTCAAATGTTATATAATGGAAATCTCAATCAATCGTTTCGTAAATTAAATTACCATTAATACAGATTATTTATCTCGTATTTATTTGTATTTTTAGTTTTCACAAAAAGTTTAAAAAGTATTTTATAAAACTATTAAAATAGAAAACAATCTTCGAAAAACTTACAATTATATTTGAAAGTCGGGATGATGAAAACAAACATGCAAAAACGATGCAAAAAATTTTCATCGAATTAGATTTTGAAATATATGACATGAAATATATTTTTTTAGATTTAACATTGAAATAGATAATGCTACATTACACAAATGTTATATATATATATATATATATATATATATATATATATATCTTATGCGTATGTAATATATAACATGTATAATTATAGGTATATAAACTTTTATATGCACATGATTAATAGAAATAAATTTTGATAGATTACATTTTTTCATTATTTTTAATATTTATTTTGTTTTGTTTATTCTTATGATTTTTAATTTGAAATTCTTCAATTTTCATTTAACATTGTTTATCATTCTGTTATATTTAAATATTAATGTAGCGGATTTTCATTTTTGATGACTTTTACAATGTATGATTGATTAATATATCGATGCAGTTCTATTCGTTTACTATCGATGATTGCTGTAAAATCACTTTACTGTTCCTAAAAGTTTTTAATGCATAAAACCAAGTGTTATATATATATATATATATATATATATATATATATATATATAAATTATATATTAAATAATCACTGAAAATTGGTCGTACTTAAATGCTTTACCTTTCTATTTTTAGACGTCCTTTCATTCGATAAATAGTGACTATGAACATTTCCATTTTTTTCTATTATTTTTTCTGTACTTTTTTTTTCATCTAGGTACAATTTTATATACTTATATTAATATATGTTTTTTTATTTAAGCACATCATTAAATTCTGCGTATTTTTTTCTGTATTCACGTTGTCATTTATATACGAGCTATTAACCAGCATAAAACTTGCATTCGTATAATATTCCGAGTGAACTTATTTACTTATATTGTACTTAATAACACTAATAAAAGTTTAAAAAGTGAAAAATGGAATTGCTTATTATCTACAAAAAATCAAATACATTATAATAAAAATGAAAATAAAAACAATATTACTCTTAGATTTCGGGACTCGGTATTATCATAGCAGGTGCTCTTGTTCTATCAGATGTAAACGAATTTAAACACTTTCTGGAGGGAAGAATACTTGCACCACCCATTGTATTAATTGTGGCTGGCTCGGTAGTTTTTGTCATTGCTTTTCTGGGATGCTACGGAGCGATCAAAGAACACTTCAACTTACTGATAGCGGTAAAGTATCTATAGGCTACCTTTCTTTTAATAATTGAAAACATACGTAAAATTAAAAAATCTATACACTAACGCTTTCAATATACAAAGTATTTTTACTACCTACTTGGTAATGCAACACAGATAAATATAAAGACATAAATAAATTCATATTAAACTATTTAAAAAATTGAATATTGGTTTTCTATTAAATAAACAACCCATACAGATTTTAAAAAATTTATATTTTTATTTTAATACATATTTGTTTATTTGAATTTCATTCAAAAGAGATACAACTAATTTCGATTAATTTTTAAGTATTTATAAAAAAACTAATGACTGAGCAAATAAAATTTTAAAATTTATTACAACTATATTTCATAATAGTGTGAATTTATGTCTTTATAACAATGAGAGATACCTGTATAATGAGGGTTTTAAGGTATAAGCCCGTTGACAAAGTTTCGGCTGGGCAGGTTTTCTTATTTCTGAAGAAACATACCATTTACAATTTTTTTTTACAAAAACATTTATTTATAATAATCCAACTCCCCATTTCAGTTTGCCATAGCACTCTTAATTATTTTCATCGTGGAGTTAGCAGTAGGAATTGCAGCAGCTGTATTCAAAAATGACTTTAACGTTGGTATGAGAAGTGCTTTGAAAGATTCAATGACCAAGTATTCAGAATCGGAGATTGATAAAATGACATGGGACAACGTTCAAATGAAAGTAAGAAAAATTAATATTGACATATTATTAAAATTGTTTCAAATTCTAGTGATATATATATATATATATATATATATATATATATATATATATATACAAGGATTGAAAATTTCAATTGCATCTTTTATCTTCGCGATATAGAATAATATATGCGTTAATAATCGTTGATTTAAAATACTTTTCTTTAATTTTTTTTATACAGTTCAATTGTTGCGGTGTTGAGTTTCCCAGCGACTGGCAACAAAGCGATGCTAATAAATTTGCGCACGGACTTCCACCATCATGTTGTAAAGTTTATACAGGTAATACATGCGCCAACAGTCCATATGAAGCTTATCAAACAGGATGTTTAACGCTGTTAGAAATGAAAGTTGAAAAGAATGCTAAAATCTTGATCGGTGTCGGCATTGGTATTGCATTCGTTGAGGTAAAGACGATTACTTGGATATTATTAATACACATTATAGTATTTTATATGCTAAATACATGCTACAGAGTACTAATTAAAAAGGAGAAAAATTCTTATGCTGAGAAAATCCAGATCCTAATTAAATTAACTAATTTAATTTTGAACTGGATTTTTAACTCTAACTCGATTTCTCGGATGAAAATGTTTAGAATAATTTTCTAGACTTGTTATTAATGTAAATAAAAAAAGAAATTGCATTTTTAGGTGGCTGGTATAATATTGGCGTGCTTCTTGGCGTACGCAATAAAAAGAGAAAATGAAGGAAAATGAAGAGAATTACTTTAATATAAAACTAACGTACAAGGATAAAAAAATAAATTATCAACGACGAAAGTCATATGTAATATGCATTTAATATTTAAGCTTTTTTTAAAGTGAAAATATCTGTTATTATTACAAGTACATATGTAACGCTGGATGTGATATTATCACTGAAATTTTATGAAATATGTTTAGGAAAAGATATTGCGTAAAAAAATTTTGTTAAATACAAATATTGTATGTAATACAAACATTTGAACTTCTTTGGAAGTTCTTTTTATAATATAGGTATATATGTATTATATGCAAAAATCAAAAAACTTTAAAAAGGAAAGTTTAAAAGGAAACCTTAGAAAAAATTAATTTTAGGTGGCTTCAGCGACTTTAACTCAATATTTACAAGAATAGAATTGAAATAATAAAGTATTAAGTTGAAAAATTATTGGTTATTATATTCATTATTAGGAAATGTAATCTTAAACGGTAAGTTTTACTTGTTTCTAAAAACATGTTAAACTAATCTTAACTTGTTTATAAGAGTATGGAAAATCATCTTATTCTAAATGTCGATAATATTAGACCCAAGAAAATAAATAAAATTATATTATTTTAAATTCTTTTTCTTGAAAATAAATAAAACAATTAATAAACGTAACAATTCATTTTGCGTGTTATGATATCTTTAAAGTCTATTTCGAAGGAGAATCCCTAAAAATAGTCTATACTTGATACGGCACTCTCTAAACTGAAGCCACGTTAAATTATCTAAATTCAAATTACCAATAACCATTCTCAAAACATTTTTCTTTTAGAAGTATAATATATAACCTTATATTAATAAAGACAAGTAAACTAATAAACATTTTTATCAGCACTACAGATTTTTATAAAATTATTATAATTATAATGGTAGTCCATCTGCGCTCGTTTATAATCACACCCGTAGAATCTGGAATATAAAATCTGATATATTAAAATCAAAGTTAATTTGTTTAGTAAAAGAGAATCTGACTAATCCTGAACTATAACCTGACACAATTGCAAATTCTGACGTTTCAAAACCACTCCAGCTACTCATTAGCCGCTAATCTTGCGTTCCTAAACAGGAGTCAAACAAATTCAGAACCTCGAATTTTTCAGATGCGAAAAGTTTCGATAAAAGGGTCAGTCAAATTATCTTTCATTAACAAAATTAATTTTGATTTTTAGATTTTACATATTATATTTCAGATTCTACGGAGGTTTTTATGAATTAGGGTAGTCTGGTTGTCATTATAATTACATTAATTTACAACAACAAAAAACTGTAAGACCGATAAAAATATTTATTAATTTGCTTTACATCAATCAACGTGAGTTGAATTTTTAATTTTAATATTACGAAAATAATATTTACAGTTAACAAGTTTTAGTTTTTCATGCCGAAGTTTACTCAACCAATATACAATCCACATCATTACATGATTAAAATGTGCATCTCAAAATTTGCAAACATTTACACATGAATTATTAGTAAAATCAGTTCGATGTTAGGTCAAAAAAGACAGTTCCTTTTATATTTTCGTAACTTTTGTTCTCATTATAATTAGAAAACTAAGATTAAATATAAAAGATTCATATTAAAATTTTGATCTGTCTAAAATAATTTTAATATGCAATTCCTTAAATTTATCAGTGAATAAGAATGACGATTATAACTTTAATTATAAAATAATTTATAAAATTATTTTTGTAGTTAACATAATAAATAATTTTTGTTCATTCAATGAATAAAAATTTATGAACTATATATTATTGTAACGAGCAATATTAAATTTATGAAAAATATATCCTCTTTTTTTCGAATCTTTAGAATAATCATTTGAATAGAATTGTAAGATAAAATATTTTATTAGTGTAAAAGCATTATTGTTTACGTCTTAAGAAAAAATACATTTAAGAACTAAAATGTAATAAGAAATTATAACTTCATAAATAAATCATATAATTGAAATTGTGGTTTAAATTTTATACCCAAAATAAAAAAATGATTCAATATTTAAAGGCTTTGAAATAAATAAATGAATAGAATAACAATATCAACGAATATTTAAAAAACATCAACTTATAGGAGCATAGGTAAATAAAAAATCAACTTGATTAATATGTATTAATCTAACCATTTTTATAATTCTGAGCTCTCTCTTTCTCTCTCTCCTCTTTCTACAATTTATAACATTATTTCTTTTTTTCCTTTTAAAACTTAATTAGATTATTTTTTATTACAATAATTTTACAATAATATGCCAAACCTGTTTTGATAAACAATATTATTAAAATATGTATCTGGTGAAAATATGCGTATTTTTGTCGTTATAATTGAGTAGCCTACGGTCGAAGAGAGAACATTCCGTTCAAAATAAAATATCTTGATCACATTCCTAAGCTGGCGCGAGCTAAACATGTAAACAAGCCTTACAATCCTCCCCCTTCAACGTTGCATAAGACTCCTTCTCTTTTTTGAACTCCGTTGATTTTAGCTGTTGTTCACAAAAATTATAATGGTTAGTTCGTTGAATATATTTGTTAATTTTTACAAAACGAGCAATAAATTGCAACCATCCAAACATTACTCCTTTCGAACATATTCCAATAACTTGAAAACAAACAGCACGTTAACCTTTTCAGCAATATAATTTTTTTATAATTAAATGTGACATAAAAACTATATATATATTATGAATATCAATGAAACACCATAGATAAAACATCTACATCACTAGTCAAATGTTACATTGACCTACCTCAGGATATAACAAACCTCATAATACCTCATACGATTTTCACCGTACGTCTCAGAGGAATGAGATCATAGCGAGATACGTAATATTTTAAACTATAGCGTGTAACAATCCACCTCCTCTCTTTCACTATTTCAAACATTTCTTATCGTTCAGTTATAACAAAGAAATTTTATCTTATAAGTTAATAAACTGAGAAGCATCAGTTAAATTAGCATAAATTACAAAGAAGAAGAATGAAATTTTATTTTATTATAAACTTTATTTTGATAAAAAATTTTAATTAAATACATAAGAATTCGATTAATCAAAATTTTAATTCAAAATGATGATTATGATAATAAAAAATATTAAGGTACAGTTCTAAAATTGATATACTGCACTATTTCGACTAGCAAGCCTACTTAATGTTCGTCTATTGACTGATTCTGACCTAAAAATAAAATAAATTTTTTCATATTATTATTATCATCTAAAATAAATATACTTCGAATACTCGACTCTGTTGCAAATTATTTACGATATCTTTTAAAAAAATTTTTATTATACTTTTTAATAATCATCTATAAAATCAACGCTTTTAATTGTTCTTACGATTAGTTGTAAATTATTTGTTACATTAGTTATTTAAAAATATTAAAATATATAATTAGTGATATAAATATTTATAATAATGACTTTAAAATTAATTTAAATGTACTTATATTTTGATACATTAATTTTTACAAAATACCTGTTCGCTATGGAATGTTCCATATTTGATGTCCGGATATTATGAATTGAATTTCCCAATTCTGTATTATTATCATAACTAACAATAAAGGGCGGAGCCGAGGCATATGCTCGAAAATTTTTAGGAATTGAATAATTGGCCGCTTCATTTTCAGTTTGTGGAATATTTAGATTTTCTTCTTTTTTCATTGTCCGACAAAGAAGACAAGATAATATAATCGATAATACCTAAAATAATATTGAACTATTATTAAATTTTCATATATAATACAATAAATTTTATTCGATTCCATACATATGTAAAGTTGGAACATTTTCGGATGTATACATTTTATAAATGCATAAATAAACTTTAAAAATTTTAAAATACTAATGCAGTTACTTATTAACATACTATAATAATGTGATAAATTTATGCAAATAAGAACATTCTCTAAAATTCTCTAAATATACTAGGAACTGCTGAAAAAGGGCTGAACATGACAATGCTCAGTTTGACAATCATTCTTGTTTCAAAAATTATTTGGAAAAGAATGAATGGGAAATTCTGCCCCACTCATCTTACAGACCAGCCTTTGTCCCTTCTGATTACCAATTATTTTGTTGGATGCCGAATACCTAAACCAGCGTACCCTTCACATCACTTGCAGGAATCCAAAATTGGCCTAATTCGTTCCTGGACTTAAAAAACGAGAAATTTTTTGGAAGAGCAACCTACAAATTACCTGAACTATGGACAAAGAACTAGGTCTTTGCTAATGCTGGATAATATTTTGAATAATACATTTTTTCATTTTGTAATTTAAATAAAGCCTTAACATTCATGATAAAATGCAAACTTTTTAAGTTGGAGACCAACTATCTTGGAATAATAATATGAAGATATCTACGGTTAATGTGAAAAAATATTTGCATATTTTAGATTTCGAATAGGGCCATCTTTAGAGTTGTATAAAGCTTTTCTAGTTTTCTTAATTTTCTTCATATGTAAACTGTGCTCTCTTTCTTTATTTTTGTTCAATTTATTACATTGATAACTTGAATAACCGATTTTCTCCAGTATCGTACTAACGAGCATGAGCAACGTTGTGGATTTTTATCAAATTATTTGTAAACCAATAAGAACAAATAACTTTAAAAATAATTCATTATACCCGTATAATATGTTATACATGCTGTTAAAATTAATATTTAAGTAAAATACCTTAATTCCACAGTATGTCATATGTCGACCTTGCATTATAATATTTACACACTATCAATGTTTTCAAAATAAGAAAGAAAATAAATATAATTATAACGAGAATGCCGATGATTATAATGAGAAACTTAATTACGGATTGTCCGAGTACTTTCAAAACTTAGAAATACGAGCTCTCTAAGTAAGACTGTTCTCCAACAATCTGAGTAGAAAATATCACTGTGATTTTCTCCATCATGTGGTGTTGATCAATCTTGCGAAGTCTCTTATTAGTCGAGAATGGGGCTCTTCTGTCACTGTGAATTCTATTCGATGAAGATTGTAGGTGAAGTGAACTATAGCATTGTGCCGCTTAATCCTGGTGTTATTGATACAACCCCAAACTTGCTAAATATGATTTTATTTTTAATTGTGCAAGTGTCTAGCTCGTGAGGGACTGTCTATTGTGGTTTCTGCTTCTAAATATGCAAGAATAAGAAAATAGAGCACTGATGACAGCACACACAAAAATAGAACATTTATGTTTACTAGGTGCTAAGTCCGAGTTCTTGAGGGGAGCTTCCTCTATTGCCGTAAAGAAGATCGACACACCAATTATAGAAATCACTAAGATATCTCCATTGCAAATACGGCGTTTTTCGTATCTATAAATCTTCAGTCGAAGATAATCGTTGCACATACTGTTTTTACGTGTATAGAAACGGAATAGTGAGGAACTGGTAGATCCACATATCCTCGCGGCTCATAGCTCGCACTGGTTAACTGTAGGTCTTGAAAGTCCTACTTATGTCTACGGTCGACTTTCGATGTTGAGGAATATTGCACATCTTTGGAAATAGGCGACGGTGGTTTGCAGCAGATATAGTAATCCAAACAGATAAAAAGGAAGAAGAATTAATTCTGAAATATTTTCAAGATATAGAGTGAATTGACGTAAGAGAGGATATTTTTCTAATGAAAGACATCAGCATATTATTTAAAGGTGAAGATTGTACTTCGCGGTCAAGAAGGAAATATCCAGAAATACCTGCTAGAAAAATAGAAGAAATAGATAAAGGCAGAATATTACAATATATTAAGCCAGGGACCATTCATAATAACCGCTAGGACATTGAAAGAGAAGATAATTAGAACTAGAGATTATTATCCCCAGTCGTGCTAAACAATTGTGCTTTACAAGGAGCAAGTTGACCTATTCGAAAACTCCATAGTGTACCATGTTCAATAACAATATAATGTACTATCTTTATCTAATAATATTGTAAGCAAGAAGGCTGTTGTCCGTACTGATAGTTAATATCCATTACTTACAAAAGGCTATCAAATACGAGTGACAGATTCGGTTCGGGTTCAGTGATGTAACTAGGATCTCTTCCATTTCTATCATTATGGATCATTTTGGATTTAATTTCATTTACCTAATTCAGTCTGTACTGAATCCATCACATTATCTGAAAGCCTTTCCTTGTTAAATTAGAATGATCTTTGAGACGATTAGCTTAGTTACAGCTTTATAAGATTTATAATGAAGCTGCTGATGTCTTAGGTTACGTGAATATTAAGCTGCAGCAAAAATTTAGATCAAGCGTAACATTCATTCTAAATTGTATGTCAAAAACATCGCAGATATGGGAACAAAAATTACTATAAAAATTACTTATAGATATTTAAATCACTATAAATAATTACATTCTAGATTATTCAAAATCGCGTTAATTATCTCTAGGAGAAGAAAACGCAGAAGAATTAGAAATAGAATTAAAAGCAAAAATTCAGAAATTATTGCATCATAAGAATGACTACTTTATAATGTAAAAGTTGGATACTAGTTATGAGAAAAAAATGAAGAGTAGCTTGTAAGTCTATGTCAAAATTATGTACGTGAACAATTTAATGAAAAAACATCTGTTATCCATAATCGAAAATACGTAAATACAACTTTCATCTGCGATCGCCCACTCACCAGCAGTCAAAACAGTGGTTTTGACTGCTGTTTTGTATCAGAGATATAGTGATGGATCTACGTTCCATATACAGTCACAGAACGACACCAGACATTCCACGGATTATGCTGCAACTTTTCAAAACATTTATTTGAAATTACCTTGCTGGAGTTCGTTTCGTCTAAAGTCGATATACGTGGCATGGATATGAGATACCTATCATCTCAGTAATTTTATAACAGAATATACTGTCGCGATATTAAAATATTCTTTAACCATTACTTTCATAATAAATTTCATTAGGCGTTCTGATCATGCAATATCTGTATATTCTTATACAGCTTTAAATTCATTGGTCCAGTAATAAATAGACTTCTAGTAATAAATTGTAATAATTGGACTTCTGTAAACTCATCTTGTACTTGAAGCATAGTGCTCTTCTTTAAAAATAGAATTTGAACATATTTTGAGACTCGCCTATTTCCAATTTTGCATAGTTTTATTGCATAATAATGGATTAGTAATAGTTAGAACTATTCTTCTCACAACCAAAATTTTTCCTTCTAAAAAAATTATATTTCGTTGGCAATTAGTAAATGTCTCCTAATTAATAATAGATATATTACCATTAACGGATGATGCCTAAATACTTCATAATGGCCAGAGGTAGTATAAATATATGTTTCAATTTTCGGAAGGAAAAAGGTATAAAATATATGACATTAATCTTATGTAACTAAGGATTTCATGTCGGAAGTCAAAAGATTAAGAAAAATACTTTATTTAGATCCTGTGATAGATTTAAATAAACTCTTTAACTTAATATCTTAAAATATAATAATTCCCAACTGGCTTCTCCAGTTTTTTGTAACTATGTTGACTCAAATTCAAATGCAATGATAATCATCACTTTTTTAATTGCTTATAATAAATACTATCTTATTAATAAAAAAAATTATTTTATTTTTCATTATTACTTACAAGAAAGCCTTCTATTATAACAGATGCTATAAATAATAATACAACATAATGATTGACCAGTTTCTGTAAAGCATAATAGCAACCTTCTTCATAAAACAGATCTAATGAGTATTCTTTTATATAATCACAATTGTCCTTAGATTTACAGCATGATTTCGGAATATTTTTTAAGGTCTCTTCCCAATCTTTTGAGCTATGAATTCCACAGCAATGTAGCTAAAAAAGAGAATAGCAAACTACAAAATTAAATTTTATTAATATTATTTATAGTTATATAGTAATTTCTAAATAGATTAAATATTATAAAATATTGTACTCAAAATTAAAGTGCAAAAATTAATGCAATAATTAATGTTAATGTAAATAAAATAATTAATGTTCCAAATTTATTTTAATTCCAAAGTTATTTTAATTCTAACGTTATTTTAATTGAAACTAAATAAAATCGTTAAGAATGTGGTAGAATTTAATAAAAATATACATAATGAAGCATAAAATATAACTAATATTACAAAAATTCTACATTGTGCTATGAAAGAAAATAAAGGAAATCAAAACTGAAAAAAAATCCGTTGCAACTGTAAAAGAGTCATCTAAGTATTACATGATCTGTCGAGTAACGTCCTAAATGTTAATCTAGAAAAGGAGCTTACTGAGTACATGTAAACACGTAGCAGTGAAAACTTTCAATCAAAATTAATTTCAAATTCAAATATCTAATATCTTTATGTATAGTACTTCCTACGCCGACATCAGTCCATAACTCTATACTGTTATTAAAATGATGTTGAATTGTTTTCTAAATATAATTAGAATATCGTCCGCTTACGAATCGTTATCTTCAATATAAAATAATATATAATAATCAGTTACACATAAACCATAAATTATTATGGTATTTTACTACATACATTTCACAACGATTATTTTAATTATGTCTACATTATTTTTCGAAATAAATAGTTTCAAATGCAAAATCTTGATTGGCAATTACCCAAGTTTTTTAGATCGATTGAAATTTCCGTTAGATATGACCCTATTCGTAGATCCACTTGCTAATAAATCTTAATTTATCATGACATTTTGATATTGATATTGTGTATAAACTTTCCAATCGCTTTAAAAAAAGCATCATTATATTAAAACTCAGGCTTCGAAAAAATACAGTAAAATAATAGTTTATTAAAATAGAAAAAAAAATGTATTTTCATAACAATCCAGCATAGCCCAGGAATAGACACGCGCTTTGCAATGGGCACGTGCAGCTTTGCAACATCTCGGAATGCTTTAAATTTGGGAATGATTCATAAATCCAGGTATTGGTTTGTTCATAAAAAACACACCTATAACATTTTGCATATGCTCAGAAGTTTTTATTGGGAAATCATCATATCAAATCCACCCGTATTTTTCATGATCAGTTTTTTCTTTCGATGCGACGAAAAATTGATGCTTCGTCTATAGTTTTTAAATTCGGAGAACGTTAAAAACATATTTCTCAATTTCGTTATTAACTTCCTTTATTAATCAATTTAGTGAAAAAAATATTTCTCACTTAAAAATTATTTACTAATTATTTTCAGTTACCCACTAGTATGAATAGATTTAGTCGTTTGGTAAAGGATCGATAATAATTAATTTAATAGGATATTCATGAAAGTGTATGATATAATTTATAGGATTTTTTAATAAATTAGTAGATACAAATTAATATTACAGTTGTCGAATTAAATAATCATTGTATTAACAAAACCATAATATACCAATATCATTTAAATACCAATAATAAAATCGACTTTCTGTTAATTTGTAGACTTAAATAAATTCATGAACTTTTTTATCCCATTTGAGAAAATTTAAATATGATTTACGTAATACAAAATGTTAATAGTTAATTATATTGAATCTTGATTTCATGAATTTTTAGAAATGAATGAGATAAATGGTTTTCTTTTACTTAGTAACTTTTTAAATAATTTACGTAAACTTGATAGAGCCAATTTATTAATAAATTTAATAAATAATTTTTGTGCAGTAAAGAAATAGTGAAAACAGTATAAAGTATTTACTATTTTCGGAGTTCATATATAGAAATTTTCCTAATAAAGATTAAAAAACATAAAAATAACTAAATAAATTTCTTTATCACTTTTAGGATTAAATATAAAAATGAACTGGTGAAAGCTTTGGCTTTATTAAATTAATTTTATTATATAATTTATAAATGTTTTAATTACCTTTCATAATTATAGCTATATCTTAGTTTTTTAACTAATTTAAAAAAATTTTAATCAAGCTTGATTATATTCATCAAAATAGTATCCATTTCAGCACAGGTATATAACACTTGATTCTTTCCCCATGACAGTTTACGCCTGAGTGAAGCTAGGGAGATAAGTCTCGTTAGATAACAAGAAACTTACATGCTAATGTTGAACTGTATTGTATAGCACGACAGCCACAAAAGATTTTATTATTATATTAAAATTATTACCAAAAAAAATTTTTTTATTTATTTGTAAAATATAATAGAATATGTTATTTATTGATCTATTGATGTGAATTTAAAGTGCTATCTTTAAAATTACAAAAAATTTTGAAGTAATATTGATAATATGCATGTCTTTTTAATATTTTTAAAATGATTTTTAGCAACTATACTTGATAAAATATTTGATAAAATATTATGATTAAAATCTCAAATCAATTCTACGAATTCTTTTTATCTTTACTCATAGATATCTAATTGAGTACACTACACGTTTTCAATTTTATTTTTCTATTTAATAAAGCAAAAATATAAAATTGATACAAAACTGCGGATAATACGCATACTTTACTATCGTTTCAATGAAAAGTAGTCCCAAAAATTTGGAAAATGTTAACTTTATTGATAATATTCTAATATAAATAAAAAATTTTTATTTTATTTTACAGCAGTACATACTCTAATTATAAATTACTACAGTTGATAAAAGGTATAATTAAATATAACAACGACATTAAATAAAAATTAATAAATTAAAAAAAAAAATCTCCCCGGCGGGGAATCGAACCCCGGTCTCCCGCGTGACAGGCGGGGATACTGACCACTATACTACCGAGGAATTGAAAATTGAAGTACTATCTGTACGTTAAGAATTACAGTAATAATATAAAGTTTTCGTATTCATTTTTTAATACTTAATAAATTAGTGGTTTTATTAAATAAAAACAACTATAATATATTTTCTTTATTAAATGAGTTTAAAATACCGATGATAATATACAAACCCAAAAATCTCTTCTTTATACCAAATTGATTTAAATATAACGATGAACCTACAAGTGGTGTTATAAATTATATTTATATAATTAATTAAAAATTGAAAATTTATCTAGTGTAAACCTTATTAAAGAAAATATGTATTGAAATAGAAAACTTGTACTTATCAGATGGAAAACTTTTAAATATATTTTTAATAGTTTACATAAAAATATTTTATATAATTTGAAATATTTTTTGACAAATTATTAATTATTGAAGTTATCTAAATATTTAATCTATTTTAAGATGACCGTGACGTGACTACCGAAAATCCAAGCAGAAATTAATATATATATATATATATATATATATACAGTAAATAATATTTTGTCAACTATGTCTATATTATTTGCTTAAGAATTCTACAGTGGTTTTATTTGATCTTGCATTTGATTTGTCAATGTAACCTCCAGCATTGACAAAAAATCACCAAAAAATACAATCTTTACTCTTCTACGTATATATACACAAATTTCATTCTTGTCAGTGACGCCGTATTGTGCAAAGTTACGTTTAAAACAGGGTGTAATTCTCAATTATAAAAAAAATTGATGAAAAAATGGCTAGGAATAATAAAAAAAGTCAAATAAATTGTATCATTTTATCGTAAATTTCATTTATAAATAGTATTGGAAAATGTATAAGTTTCTTATTCCATTCGACTTAAGGAAATTCCATTCGGAATGCGAAATGCGCAAAGAGATATAAACGTGAAATATGCTATAAATAATATCTAAATGAGTGTCTGTACAAAATTTTGGAAAAATTTTCGTGAAAAATAATACTGAAATTCAACCGTTTCACGACGACTATTACAGTGAAAATCTCATAAAGGAGAATATAACCAAACCACCCGCAGTGTCACTTTTTAATATCGTACAGTGTGACCATCTTAACAAGAAATCTTCTATGCAATAAATTACCTTTTAAACTTTCTTATGATAAAAATCATGTAAAAATAAAAACACAGGTTGTCACCGGATTAAAAACATTAATTCAAAAAATTATTAAATAATACATTTCAATATGAGTGCGATTAGCAAAGCGAGGAGCGTAAGTGGCACAAGGTAAAAATCAACGGACTAGTGTTGAACCTGCTTGAACTATGTTTTTCATTACGAAGGTCAAAAAAGCATGATAAAATTATGATTTTAAAATAGTTTAAAAATATTGTTTCTGTTCACCATATTCAGTCGATTACGAACTCGGTCAGGTAGCGGTCACGTGACGCGCTTGCGAGGACGCGCTCAAATTTAAACTATTTTTAACTACATAGCATGTGTAAATATCAAAAATTGATAATAATTTATTTTATTGGTAATAAAAATAAATAAAATTAATAATAAAATAATCTTTATTTATTTAAAAATAATAAAAATCAATTATTTGAACTTTTTATAAATATTAACAAATATAATACAAAGGTATTATTATTGACTAAGATAATATTTGCATAAATTATCAATAATTCTTTTATTTGTATTCATTTCTACTTTACGAATTTATACATTTATAAGTAATGCACGAATACCGTTGATTCACTAAGCACAATTCCTGTATAATTAGGTAGGCTAGACAGCTGATTTATAATTTTTTTCAATTTTGCAATGAAAATGTTGTTAATATATACCATAATAATAAAATTATTTCATAAAACTAGAACAAGACTTGTGATTATTTTGTATAAAAGTTTCTGCTATATTACAAAGAAATTAGAAATGGTAATTAATTATGGACAAAAAATACTTTTAAAATTTTTAAAGAATAATTTTTTGCTACGTTTTTAGCTATTAACAGTAAAGGCTTTCCGAAATAAAAAAATTAGCTTACATTATTTCCTAAATACGAGAAACATTGACAAATGCGAGTTACATTGACAAAATCACATATTCTAAATATTTTTATAATAAGTAAGGAACATATTTCTGCAAAATTAATTCTTGATTTAAAAATCCTTAGTAAATTTCTGTACAGATATTTACAGAGAAGCAAAATGATTCAACCAATACTTCATATTAATAGACATTAAAAAAAATTTCGATTTAAATAAATAGTGCATTGTATGAAACAAAAACCGTAAATTTAACTTAACTTTGCTATAACTCTTTCATACATAACATTAATAACAATGAAACCAACCCTAGTCATAAACTAGTAGTGAAATTTTTTATAAGAACAATGAAACTTTATCCCCTCTCAATTATTTACCAAGAATAAAATACAATAAAATGTTTATTTTCGAGTGAATTAATGCCAAGGTTGTAATTTAGACGCGTGGTTTTTTTATTTACTCAAAAAGTAAAATGTAAGCAACTTTCCGACAAAGATGGTTCAAAGAAGCTTTGAAATGTATATCGTTTGTTAAAGTTGTTTGGTACATAGAGTATGATAATCATACAACACAGCCCCCAATTACTCTCTGATACCCTGACGTCATCATGGCGCGTCAGAAAGATTCAAATATAGGATTACCTTTTCCGTCTTAAAAAATCATATATAAACATCATTAAAATAACTTTTAAATGTCATTTAAAATATAATTATAAGCATCATTTAAATAAACCATGATTTAAAATAAATTAAAATAAAAGTCCAGTTCCCCATCCCATATCTACTAACAAGTTTAACAAGGACTTGCTGCGACACGCACTCGAATCTATCTTTTACTGCTTTCAATTTATTCTTGGCAATTTTAATCGGTCGTAACCATTGCTAACTTTGATTGTGCATATTTTAATACTATAACAATAATAGTAATCGTTGTTCTAAATTTAAATTTTAGAAAATTTACTTTAATATCGTTACTGTATTTGCTAAAATTTTTATAATATACACTATTATTAAAATACTCACTTGGGATTGTAAAGAATCAATTTCATATTTTTCTTTGGGATAATTAGCCACTGTTTGATTTAGTGTTTGAAATGTCTTTTCGGCAAGAGAATCCAATGAAATGAATAAATATATCCATCCAATAATGATTGAAATAAATAAGAAAGAGACCAAGATATAAAACTGCAAATGTAACCATTTAATTAAGCACACTTATTAAGATTATTCTATAATGTATATATTACTTCTTACAGCGATAACTCCTCGAAATGAGCTGAGCCAAGTGACAATAATTCCAAACCAACCAAGCGCTATTAAAATGATAGAACCTAATACTAACAGTATTATACAAGGAATGTTTACATAATGCTCAAGAAATTTTTCATAATTATAAGTACGACTCCAGAATGTAAAAAGGCCAAACAAAACGATTACACCTATTGCCTAAAAAAATGAAAATATATTTAATACAGACCTCCAATCTTTAATACATTTAATTAAAACTTATTGTTAAAAATTTTAATTAAATTAACGTATACTCTAAGTTAAAGATTATGCCGTCATTTAATTTTTTAAAATCTAAAATTAGAAAATAATTTTATTTCTTTTTAATATTAAGCTAATATGTTAAATATAAAAAAAATATTTTCATATACTCACAATCAAAATTGAACTACCAACTATATGAGAAAACTTTATCGGTGCTAGCTTTGGAACTGTTAATTTATTAGACATTTTCCACAAAAAATTGATCCATTCGCATTTACGTGACCGGCTTCGACTACGAAGTTACGCCGTGGATAACTCTCAGTATTCTGATAAGCACCTGAAAAGTGTGTTAAGCTGTGGGGCAATGATTATTATCGTCAAGTGATTCATTGTTTTTATCATTTTATTATTTTTACGTAAAAGTAAATGTTTTGTTTTATAAATAAGAATTCATCTAATCACAGAGAAATGTATATACCTCTATAGAAACTATTTTTAAAAGAAAAATGAGTACTGAAGAATATTTTTTTTTTTTTAATTAAAATTTTTGAATTACAGGTAAATGTTTCATATGAAGGACATCCTATCAGTAACGAAGATCGAAAGTAATATAATCACTACTAGATTTAAAATTAAATAACGACATTTCTATAACAGTTAAGATAATTTAAAAAATTCATTACAATCTAATTTACAGAATATATACATTCTGTATATATATATATATATATATATATATATATATATATATATATATATATATATTAAAAGCCAATTTCTAATGTAAATAAATACAAATTTGTGTGTGTGTGTGTGTGTGTGTGTGCGCGCGCGCGCGCGCGTGCGTGTGTGTTTACTGTTCCTCTTTACCGACAGAGGAAATAAGAATAAAATATTATTATATTTACTATTAATACTTTGTTTATACTAGTAATATATGTAGCCGAGCTTATTACTATACTTTTTATATTTCAAATATTCATTAATAAGAAAAAACTAAAGAGAATTAATTAATATATATGCCATAACAGTATATACCGTTTTAAAAAATCTTCAGCCAATTGGGTTCCGTGGTGTAGCGGTTATCACGTCTGCTTTACACGCAGAAGGTCGCCAGTTCGATCCCGGCCGGAACCATTATTTTTTATAATTTTCAGAATAAAATTTAACTTCATTTTAACAGTTTACAGTGTAAAAATTATGAGTTCATACATTTTATAAAACTGAACTGGAATTTAACAAGTAAAAACATAGAAAGGTACAATATAATGGTAAATCCTATTCGAGAGAACAAGAGAGTAAAAGAGAACATCTTAATGAACACTATTCTTAGCATGGTTTAATATTCTGCTATTAATTTTCAACATGGAAGAGAATCGCAGCATGAGGATGCGGTAAGACGATGAAGGCTTATGAAGGTAACTAACTATATAAAAGTCCAATATATCGCACAGTGTCTCTTGCTTTCAGTTTATAACTGCGTGAATGAAAATAGCGTGAGAATAGTAGAGAACAAAAATAAAATATTTTATAAAATAAATTATTTATTAAAAAAACAGATTTATTTAAAATAATAATCTTAAAGTTTTTAATTTTGGTTAATAATTAATAATTTTAATCAAGTAATAAAACGTCGTATTTTTTTACTAATCTTATCAAAATGAAGAAATGGTGTGTGATTGAATGGTTTCTTTTCTAGCGTAAATTGATAGTGTGTACATTTTGTGTCTGTTTAATAAGTATAGAGATCTATCACTTTAGTCTTAAAAATTGTTTTTTTAGAAATGTAGTTGGAGTGGTATTTGTAAAAACAGATTTTAGAAATTTGTCAAAAATAAATATATTTATAGTGCCTGAATTTCTAAAAAATGATGACAGATTTAACGCTGCAAAATTAGATTAGTGAAAGTATCTTTGTAAGTATGATAAGTTGACAAGTATCTCCTGATACGTGACTAATATTGATTAATATATTATACATACGCTACAAATGACACGCTACATCGAAACTATAACCTCTGTTTCTTTTTATTCTCTAATTTCCAGTACAAAAAACAATATTTTATTGGGACTATTAACTTCCGAATTCTAGCATAATAGAACAAAACATAACCGATAAGGTTGTTTTCAGTTATTATACAATTTTTAATTAGAATATAGGAATTTTAGTATTATTTAAAACTATAATTGTTAATTACTATTAATTAAATACCATAGAACGTCACAGGGCAAACACATGGGAAGACACCTTTCAAGCTTCTTTAAAATTATCAATTTTCAAAATGCTTAGATGGGATAAATATTGTGTTAAAAATCTAAAAAAAAATTACAATATCATTTTATATAAAGTTTATAACATTTATAAAAAAAAAGTTTTTTCCCTATTAAGGAACTATAAACATTACAACATTGGATATCGAATGTATGGACGGCGCTCACAATACTATGATTAAATATCGTATAATGAAATTATATCTTAATTAAATTATCGATTGCATGATTATTTTAACAATCCGTAAACTTTCTAAATATATACAAGTTGATCATTTCTATAATTTTTTAATTTTTGATCTTTAATAATAAAGCTTCAGATATACATTATAGTAGGTTGTTTATATGGATTTTTTCTTTTATCTTTTAATAAGTAAAAGATTTATTTATTATTAATTTTAAATAAATATTTCTTTGAAATAAATATTTTTTTATTCAATAAACATTTATTCAAATTACGGTTAAATACATTTACTTCAAATAATATTTTTAATGTATTAAAAGAATCCTTTTTTTCGTTCTAAATGTGTAAACTCGCATCTTTATAATTAATAATCAAATGCATTTACTATTATTTAGTTTTAACTAATTTTAAATTCATTCTTTTAATATTAATAACTGAGTTTCTTTTTCATGCTATTCTTAATACGTGATTTAAGTTGTTATGGTACTTGTACGATAAAGGACTAAATTAAGATTTGTTTAAGCATGTTCCTCTAATAACCTTATGATCGACATTATATTTTTTCGTATACCCTTGTCGTATTGTATATTTTAAACTTTGATAATTTACCTTACCACCCTGCTTTGGCCGCTTTTAGCATTACTGCTAATACAGAGATCGATTTACCATATTAATAAAAAAGCCCTATAGTTAATGATTGTGTATTTAAGAAATGTCATCTGTGTTATTTGACTGTTTAACCTGAAATAACTGTTCTAGAGAGAAAGGTGCATACAAGAATAGTTTCTCTCTCTCTCTCTCTCTCTCTCTCTCTTATCGCGAAACAGTGAGGGAACCAAGAAGGAATTTAAGGTTCCCGGATTAATATTACCAGAATATAACTATGTCTCACCTGGTATCACCCTAAAACCTGCTAAAACACCAGCAGAGAAGAAGTGTTATATGGGTTGTTCATCATTATTCAATATCCCCACTTCTGCTATGTCATCTTTGAATAGAAAGAGAAATATACTCTTCAAAGCCTAGCTCTGATGTTATTGCTCTCACACAATTTTCAAATCGCTCATTTTAATACTCGGTCTATATTTACCTTTTTATGTCTATAGCTAATACAGTGGACAAATGGTAAAAACTGATATTTTCATTAAGCAATAGGCGTTTTACTTAAAATATTTTGTTTACTTAAAATATTATGTATTATATTTTATAATC
This sequence comes from Sycobia sp. Sy_11, assembly GCA_018907035.1. Lineage (NCBI taxonomy): Eukaryota > Metazoa > Arthropoda > Insecta > Hymenoptera > Epichrysomallidae > Sycobia > Sycobia sp. Sy_11. Next base: position 443,897 of record JACCIC010000059.1, on the reverse strand, counting down.
CCAACGCATATTAAAACAAAAGAATAAATATGATATATTTGTTTTCTTCATGCTTTAATTAAACACATAATGGAATAAAAAAGAAATTCAATAGATATTAATAGATTTATTTCTCTTAATAATTGTAATACATGTTTTTTGTTTAGAGACATAAGTAATAAATATCGACCGTAAATGACTATTGTCTTATCGCATTTAATTTTTATTATTTTGGTCCACTCACTATGATTGTTTACTATTTCAATATCATAAAGTAAATTTTAACAGCGTCACATTCAAGAATAAAATGAAAATTTAAATTAGTATTAATATTTCTAGAAAAAGTGAAGTTCTTTACAATAAGTCCTCCCTTTGTAAAACCCTTTTAATACTGTGCAAAGAACTCCATGATGCTTTTTTTACAATCTTAACTCTGATATAATACTTCTTATGCTTAACTTTAATGTATTTCAATAATTGTCCGTATTTTACAAAGAAATTTTTAAAGAACTCCGAAATTTTAGTAATCTAAGCAATACTTTTGCGTACTTTTAGAGTCCTCGTGGCTGCCATTGTTTTAGTTCTCTTTTCTGCCGCGACTATCGCATTTTACCAGATTTTACATAGAAATTGTCGATAGCATAATTAAACAGTAGTAAATGGTGTAATAATGCATAATTTTTAAAATAACTTAAATTAAATTTATAAGTTCTTGTTCAGAATGTGCACACGTATCTGTACTACCTGTACTACTATCCAATTTTAACTTCGACATTGGAACATATATTATAATACCTAAGAATGAATAAATGAATACATTTATAAATAAATTTTCTTACTAAGGTTATAAATATTTAAATAATTAAATATTTAATTGTACTTATCATGTAATATAATTAAATATTAAAACAATATTAATTAAATTTTTTTAATTATTATAGCAAGCATCATTTGATGGGCTATAGGTTGTTCTACTGTTATACTTACAGAGTTATACTTACTGAGTAAAAAGTGTTCATATATATATTTTTAATATTGTACATATGTAATAAATACTAAATTATTACAAATTTTAGTTAATTATGTCCGTTATTTATACAAATATTGTACAGTTCTATATTGTACAAGTTCCAAGAAATATGTTTTTTATTTTTGTTAATTGTTTATTTAATTATTGTTTATGTTATACAATATGTAAAAAGCGTTAAAATTTCAAGTACTACTTTTATGAATTTTATTTTCTTTTATTATTGTATTCAAATTAATTTGACTTATTTTAAGCACATATATAATTTCATTTGCACCGTCAATCGTCATAGACAAATGCATGAAGATCCGTAAGATGGCATAGTTGCCGAAAGCAGAAATAATAAACAGCTGTCTCGCTGTCTATTGAAGATTGTATTTGTGATTGTATAGTATTCTATACTAGCGGCAGCGTGTGCCGCAACCCGCACACTGCTCGTATAAGTGTATAACTGGTAAGTAAATATAGTCGTGGAATCGTTGATGGACAAAATAAAAAAGACAAAACTTAATTTAAGGTTAGGAAGCTTTCCTATCCTCAGACTTCAGGCTTCTGCCTTGTCTCTATAGCATATATATATATATGTATATATATACTCTATATCACTTAGATATGAGATTGGCATGATTGGTATTGACGATTAACCGCATTAGTGCTCTCGGATAGTGGGAGTGTGGGACATAATGGCCTGGAAGATCAGTTTTTAGTCTTCATTTAATGTTACTGGCATCGTCTTATGTCTGTCTATTGTATAGATAGACCAAAAGAGTATCGATAGCAAGTCGGTGAACAACAATATTTCAAAATGTAGTCTGTAAAATTTAAAAGATAACGAAATAACTTGACTTCGTTCAAGAAAACGTTCGATAACAAATAGAAGCAAGAAAGAGGAGAGAAGGAAAAATGGAGCAGACTTTACGCTGACAACGGCACAGCATATTTGTGTTGTTCGACGCGCGTATCGTTTCCTTGATAGGTATTATCGTTTTATTACTTAAAGATGGAGGAGGCTGGTGAAAAGAAATTTTTGTCAAGACGACGATCAACCGTTTCACAATCTTTGAAAGTAAAAGATGAACGAACGGCGACAGTGAAAAAGGTTCGATACGTGTAAAAGATATATACTTATTAATATTTTTAATTTGTTAAATGTCTATTTAACCACAATACCTATATGATTAATTTTGATTGATTTTCCGGCTGTCTAATTGCTCATCATAAATAAGAAATTAACGCATAATATATTATATTTAGGTCACAGCAATACTGCAAAAACTGGAAAATAGCAGAACACCAGAAGAATGTGAAATTCTTCTATCTTGCAGTGATATTGTCAAGGAAGTTAATCATAGGTAATTTTAATTCATGTTATTTTTTTTTTGCTAGAATGTTTACGTTGTAATTGCCTTTCATTCATATTTTGACGACTTCGTAAGCAATTATTAATTATACATATAATAATGTTTTTAAATAGATTAACTTTTACTAAGATAAATCAAGCATAATTTTAATTTTACATTTCATTTTGTTTTTAAAAGAAAAATATTTCGTAATATTATCCAATTAAAGTGAGGTTAAAATAGAAATATTCTTAACTTGGCAGATGTTTATGCATTTTATATGCATTCATGTATTGAAAATATTATAAATAGCAAGTATATATTAAGCTTTAATTTTTTTTATAATAAACTGTAATAAACATATTGTTAAGTTTCATTTTTTTTTAAATTTTCTTATGAACACTATAAAAGAAAAATTATTTCTACATTTAATATTAGTTATTGAATGTTATAAAAAATATATATTCTAAGGTATCATTTCTTTTTATTCTATTTTTATTGTAGACAAGAAAAAAGAAATAGGGTAAAAGCTAGATTAGAGGAAATTGAAGATCCATTAGAAGTTTTAGAAGAAAAATGCATAAAATTAGCAGCTGCTATAAGTCAAGCAACAAGTTTAGCTGTATATACCGGTGCTGGTATAAGCACAGCTGCGTCAATTCCAGATTATCGAGGTACAAATGGAGTGTGGACTAGAATGCAGCAAGGAAAAGATATTGGGTTAGTTCCTATGTATGATCTTAACAGATATTTAAATTTTATTATCCCTTATCTACTTTTGGTAGATAAGCATATTCTAATTTGTAGTGTAATAAATTTTAGAAAATATTAAAAGTATATATAAAAAAATTATATAATATAAAAGAAAAATTATTTAAATTAAAATTTTTTGGATACTTTTTTATTGTAATTAAAAATCTAAAATATCTTACAATTTTATGAATTAAATAATACTTATATTACTACTTCAGTTTATTTGTAACAAAAAGATAAATACAACTAAATTTCTATAAAGATATGATGTATACAAATATATTCAAGTAATAAATAAGGAATAATAGCTTACTTTAAAAAATAGAAATAAAGTATTTATAGTCAATGTCTACTTCCAATTAGATTTTTATAGATTAATACAATTTCTATTATCAATAAAATTACATTTTCTTTGCTCAAACTATATTTTATATATAGTTATGTATACTAATATTATATATATATATATATATATATATATATATATATATATATCTTCTTATACTTTATTATAGAAATCATGATCTTAGTCAAGCTGAACCAACTATAACTCACATGGCCTTGTATGCTTTATACAAAGCAGGAATATTGAAACATGTAGTATCACAAAATTGTGATGGCCTGCATTTACGCAGTGGTATACCACGAGCTTTACTTTCTGAAGTACATGGTAATATGTATGTAGAAGTTTGTCGTAACTGTAAACCATCTTGCGAATATTGGAGACTATTTGATGTAACAGAAAAAACGGCAAGGTATGCGCATGGAACAGGGCGTAATTGTCACAAGTGTAACTCAGTTCTGCAAGACTCAATTGTACACTTTGGTGAACGTGGAAATCTACTTTGGCCAATCAATTGGAATGGAGCTAGTAAAGCTGCAAAACAGGCAGATGTTATACTTTGCTTGGGTTCCAGTCTTAAGGTGATTGTTCTTATCGTGTAAAAATACTTCTATTAATACAATACTTAAAAATATTTCAAATGAATTTCTTTTCGTTTATGCATTTAATTTCCATAACAGTAATAGATTAAAAATTTAATATTCATCGTTAATTTCTTTATTTATTATACGGTCTAAATAGTTCTTTTACTGAGGCACACATAACATATAATAAGCTCAATATCAGTCAACGAAAAGTCAGGAAAACACAATTTTTTGTAAAATTTTTTTTGAAAAATTCGATTGACTCGCATCAAACTTAGACCATTGAATAGCCTTGACACCCCTGTTGACATGATCACCTTGACACCAAGTCCAGTCACATATTGATGATAAGAAATAAACCAATACCTTTACCATATAAACTAAGAATTATAAAGTTCTAAAGATAAACATATTAATATTTGTTTACAGTAAATCTATCATTGCAATAAAATTTTTCGGATTTTAATAAATAATAATAAGTGATTCATTTGATTCTTTAATTTTAATTTCAAATTCTAGTGTTTTTATGATTTATTTTTTCATTGTAATTCTTTTAAAATACTCTTAGTAGTTTGGTTTTAAATTTATAAATTAATAATAATCTTAAATTTTATTTTATTAAAATAGTAGTTTTCATTTAGTAACATTGTAAATCTATATTCTTATAATAAATTTTTAACTTAATTAGATATTTACTGTTTTCTTGCTGTATTCATATATCAGAATAATTTATTCAGATTATGTTAGATAAAATGTTTATTCTATCATTATAATTTGTCATAGGTCTTAAAAAAATATCCGTGGCTATGGCAAATGGATAAACCTCTGGCAAAAAGAGCACAGTTGTACATAGTTAATCTTCAGTGGACTCCTAAGGATGAAAATGCAATGTTGAAGATAAATGGAAAGTGTGACAAAGTTATGAAAATAGTTATGTCACATTTAGGTATTGACATACCAGTATATAATCGTGCAAAAGATCCAATCTTTTATCATGCAATTAAGCTTCAAAGTAATGAACTATCGACAACCTCACAACCTTGTGTAGAAGTTCCTGCAATATTCAGAGATGAAGGGGAAAGAGATGAAGAGCATCAAATCAAGAAAAAAAAAGAAGAATCAGAAGATGATGATATACAAATAATAGAAGAGATATCAAGAACAAATCAAGTTAGTTTAACAGCAAGGTAAGTAGATGTTTGACATTATTTTAAAATGTAAATAAATTGAAATTGAGTTATATTACAAAGTCTCTATGTTAATAATAACCAAATATAATTTTTTATTAAATATATGAAAATTTTTATGTCAAACACACATGAGATGTTAAAGACTCAATATAATTACTATTATTAGTAGCTGAAGAGTCCTCTTTATATGAATATAAGAATCAAATATAAAAATGAATGCTTAAATAATATCTAGCCACAATAATATTTTCGTACTGAGTTTCTAAGGGTAGGCTACTATAACTGATCAGTTCATCCTAATAGTCTTTGACATAACATTCTTTCTTATTGACATAAAGGGAGCAATAAAGAGGACACAAAGTTTTAACAATCATCCATAGATGCATTATTCAGTCTTTTACATCTAATTTGTGTCTGGTGTGATCGATTTAAATTCTTGTATATTTAAACAGTTTCCGAATGAGAAATTGTTTTTTTTTCATAATTTCTTATTATTTTTATGGTATCGTACAGTCGCATGGCAATATCAGAAGATCCAATTGCAAATGTGAAAGAAGAAGATGAAAATGAAGAAAACTACAGATCACAAATTTTACAAGAACCAATAATAGGCTATCCTGCCCCTTATTTTGCTGCTTTACCATTTCTTTCAATGGGTTTACCCTTCCCGCCAATGTACATATATCCTCAATTAACATCCTTCCTGTGCTATCAATCTTTTATGCAAATGCCAACAAATAACCAAACAGCAATTTGTTCCCCTAATCCAAAGCCCGCCTGTACTTTTTGTATGGAGAACGAAGGCTCATTTACCTGCCTTTACTATCAGCGAGATGTACATGGCGATCCTTTAGTGCCTGATCCTGTGTCGACATCAGAGATTACAGACGTCAATGAAATGCAAGACGCCAATGACAAAACAATGATCACAGATGAAAATGCACCTACCATCATAACTGCGAAAAATCCTGGATGGTTCGGTAAGGGTTATCGTAAGGGCATGAAAAGAAGACGGTAGCATACGATAATCGTCTTTCACTTAGATTTGTTTCTCTCCCTTGGCGCTGTCGTTATCGCCATGTTCTCGATCCAAAGTCAGAGATTGTTACTTCCAAGTTGCATGGGGATCAAGTAAGAAACCAATGCGCATTCTTAGACTATACAACTGTATCGCAAACCGCGTAGACTTCCGTTAGATTAGGAAAACGTGAATAAGTTTTAGTTGTATGTTTGTGAATTTTGATTGTAGTATGATTGACTAAAGGAAGTTTATTTATTGAAAATAACGTTCTTGTTTCCATATTTCATTGTTCACATCATTTCAAAACATTTAATCCAATGATTCTTTTGTTTTGTTGAACAAGGAAATACATAGAATAGAATAAACGCAGATTTATATTTTTCATGCATAAAAGAAACACTAAATAATACTCTTTTCAGGTATTAAACAGTGGGTCAAGTTGCCTTTCTTATGAACAGTAAAATTTTATCCATTTAAATTGTATTTTAAGCATTATGTATACTATTAAATTAGTTAGATATTAAATTGAATAATTTATGAAAACATTTTAAAATCTAGCTTACATTTAATTATTGAAAGAAATCAATACTCAATTTTTACCAATAAATCGAAAAATTTGTATTTTAAATAATATAATATGCATGTATTATATTATTTACATCTTTAGTCGACCTTGCCTTCTATTTGCATCTATTATAAATTTCTGTAAAGTATCAAGCAAATTTATTAAATAGTGTTTAAATGAAAACGTTTTAAAAATTTTGTTCTAACATGTGTCAAATGTTTTTATTCATATACTGTTAGGAAAATTTACTTTAAACTTTGCAATGATGCAAAGTATTGTGTGTAAATAAAGGGCATTGTTACCTAAAATTCACTTTAAATTAATGTATACAAATAATGTTTTTGAAACACAGTGCTTGTTATTTAAATGGTATATAAATGATCAGCTGTCATGAAAAGAATATAATTTAAATGAATAAAAATAGTTATTTTTAACTAATCAAAACTGTTCATCCATAATTAGGATCTCCAATCCTTTTTAATTTAATCTATTTAAAAAATTTAAAAAAAAGATAATAAATATGAATATACAGTATTATGAAGAGTCAAATCAAAATAACATACAATTTCCGAAAATGACTTCATTTATGAATAAACAACTTGTTATCTGTATTCTAATATTACATATGTATTGGTACATATACATTCGTATACATTGATATCACATATGTATTTACATATGTATTACATTTATATTTATATAAATTACATTTACATATGTATCAAGAAAGGTTAAACTATTACTGTATGTTGATTCGCAGATATATTCATTATGATTTTCCAGTAACCTATAGCAATATCATAACTGTGAGGTTGAATATACAACCAGTGAATCATAAACACAAAAATCTTGTCATTTATTAAATAATGTTATTCAGTATGTTCACTATAATAGTTTTTGAAACAGTAAACTTGAATCTTATTTTAAATATGCAGCTATGATATCCAAATAAATTAGAAATAATTTAAAACAGTAGTTCTATCAAAATATATACAAAATATTATTTTGCTATCAAAATATAATTACAATACGAGATTTTAAAATAATTTTGTATAATCTCATTGGTTTAGTATTTTAAAAGGGTAGTTGATATTTCATTTCATTAAATATAACCAATTGGTTCCTTAAACAAATTATTTTATTATCATATTAAAATTTTCATTTTGTCATATTAAACCAGTCCACAGAAATGATAAGTTTTTAAGTTATATAAAATTTAACTACTTTAGATTAAATTGAAATAAACTTTGATTTAAAAAATTGCTTAGAAAACAATTTAAAAACAAAGAACAAGTAGTTTTTGGTCGTTTCTTTGTAGTGTTATAAATAATATTATATAATTTTTGTTTTTTTTAGCAAGGATAAAGTTGTTTTTTATTTTAGAAAAATCAATCTTAAGCTTGAAAAATATTTCATTGTGTTATGTAAAAGAACTTGTCGATTTTTGCATTTATCTTATCCTCTAGAATTTATTTGTAATTACAAAATTATGAATATGAATCGAATAATGGTATCGTATAGCTAAACATGCCAAAAAATTATTATTTTAAATAAAGTTATAAAAATCACTAGCGTGCTAAGCATAAATAATTTAACCATAAAACATTAATAATGAACTCTACTAAAATATAATAAAATCAGAAAATAGTTTTATTTAAAATTATTGTTAAATATTTTCTTTTTTTATTGAATTTTTAACAACATTAAAATAAAATAAAAAATTAAAAACGAAATGTTAAATGAAGAATAATTTTAACTTTATTGAAGCAACTAAGTTAATTCTGCTAAGACCTCATTAATGTTTGACTAATTAAAGACATATTTCACAATTTGAATTAAATCTAAGTAATGCATTATTTTCGAAAGTTCTTTTATATTGTTTAATAAAAGGAAAAAATTTTTTGAATCAATTTTTTTGATTCGCAAGTATTAAAAAAAATTATTAAATTAGTCATTTAAGCGTGGGCAAAATTGTCAGCTTTTAGACACCTTTCTATTTTACAAGAAAATTATTTTATTCTGTGTTGAAATGTTAATTTTCAAGCATTTTAGCTTCTGTTTACATGATTCTTTGTACAGAAAAATGCTGAAAAAACCGACTGTTTATAATGCAATTGTTTATAAATTATTTATTAACGTTTTAAACAATCATAAGTACTGATGTTTACATTTAAACAATTAAAATACCATTATTTTGTAAATAAATTGTTTTCTTTATTAATTTAATTAGAACTATATTTTATATTGTGTAGTAGTCAATGTTATGCTAAGAATTTGGATTGTAGGAATCATATCTTTACATTTTTTTTATAATGAATTTTAGCATGTATAGTATTGTTCTTCCGTTAATGTATATGAACTATTTTAATTTGTACATATTTGAACTTTTTATACAGTTTTAGGTATTCTAAATCTTAATAAGCTTTAGATTATATTATTTGTACATATTTAAGTATATTTATTTATGCTCAGATGTATTATTGATAAAGATTTTTAATGTACAATATTTTATAATGTGATAGATTCGCTTACAAGTAAATATTGATATTTTTTCAAAAGTATTTAAAAAATGATCTTTTTTGTAACAAAAGTTAAAAAATATTTCAATTTTACTTACAAGAGCGTAAATGGATAAAGAAAGATTTTTAATCCTGTGGACGTAAAGATAAGCATTAAAAGTAAAAAACAAACTTAAAATTACATGATTTTCTAAAAGTATCTAATTTTCTTTTATTTTCGACCTTTATCTTATCCCTTCAACCTAGAAACAAATGTTTCATTATAATTTGCGCATTTTAATATCATAATCAGCTATCCTAATTTATATTGAGTATATATATATATATAATTCTAGTACAAATTATTTTGAGTGTATATATTATACCTATACAGCTGTAAATTTTTGTGTTTATTCTATTTTTTATTATAAACGATACAAACAAGTAAAAGTTGTATAATAGACAAAAACGATGTGAAATATTTTTTTTTAACAATAAATAACAATTATGATAAAAATACCAGCAAATTTATTTTTTAGACACTTATTAAGCAAATCGAAAAGTACTGGTAACAAAAGTTGCAATATTTATACATTTACTATACACATATTTATAATGAGCTTAAATGCAAACTTGTATAATCACATTATTTATGAAATAAATCAACAATTTTTAGGTAAACTAGAAGAAACCAAAAATTTCGATTTTATTACCTATATTTTATTACCACTTCCTTCATCTATTGCCAATAAATAGTAAAATTCAACATTTTTCTTTTATTCTGCTACATCGTTGATATTTGATTTTTACTAAAAGACAAAAGTAAACCTGAATACATGTCATGTTAATGAGTGAATTTATATTTAATACATTATAATATTTAGTACCTGTGATGTAGTAATACTATTTTTATCAACAGAAATATTTTGGCTTTAAGAAAAAACAATATCCGTCATCGATCTAATAAACATATTATAATTATTTAAATAGCAAAGAAGGAAATTTACAGTCTTGTAACAAAAATTTACGTATTTGCTCAATCAACTCTAAAGTATCCACGAAATGAGCAGTATGTAGTCGAGAAGCTAATTTTCTTATAATAGTTAAATTCAATTCGAACGAGCTATAGATTATAATTGACTTTTTCGCAAACGACCTCGAAATTATATGCATCACAATAGGACATTTGCAAAAATGAATCCAGCGTACTTAGTATATCTTTATTACTCCTAACTTTCCGACAATTATTGTCTAAATACTGCAAGCTCGGTGTACGCAATTAAATATGCGCCGCTAATACATATACTAATTCAAAGTTTTACGACGACCATTATCGGCTAAATGGCGGGGGAGGGGGGCGCTAACGACTCCTTGCGCAAATTAGATAAAAGTTACTCTTGCGTGTTCCGTGTCGTGTGTATAATGTAGTTGACGCTTGCGGTACCGAACACATCCTGTATATATATATATATGATATAATACTATATACGGCGTCGAATTAAAGAATCATAGGTCCAGGACTCTTTTCCTAGTCGTACCTCTTTTAAGGCATTAATTTGTCTAACAATTTTGAAAAAAGTTTACGGAAATTCATTGATAAAATACTGCTTGTGTTTCACGTGGTATATTTAGTATAATTGTATATGCAGTAGACAAAAAATTGTTTTTATTAATAAAAAAAAAAACTGTAGAAATTCATTATATAGTTACCATTTTCGGTACTTATTTGCTGTTAAAAATTAGATTTAGTTAATTTATAAAGCTAAAAAAAATCTTATTTATTTCTGATCTATGCAAAATTTTTTATAATATCCTATCAAATAATGAATTTTATTTACATATATTAATCTTTCACATATCGTATATTTGACCTGTGCACATAAATTTTTTATTCGCTTTATCTCATAAAACAATTTTTCTATAACTATAGCTCTCAACTGGCTATTGTTAAAAAAGATACATTCGATAAGATGTTAAGATTATAATTAACAATTAACTTAATCTTTAATTAAATTAAAGATTTACCTGATCGACACTTGAGAGTAACGCAGTATTTAATTCAAATGTTAAAATAATATATGATCTCAACTCTAATTCTGAATAATGAAGATGTTTATTTGGATTTTGAAGGAAGACGAATCCTATTGAAAAATTTAAGTTATAATAAAATTCAGATAGCAAACTTTAAGTCAAAACCTTCTTCAGTAAAACTTGAAGACGGAATATTGTTATTATTTCAGCATTTAAATCTGGCATTATGCTATTTGATAGATGTCGATATTGTCTGTATTTTCGATACTGTCATTTTTATTGCTTAAAAAATTCCTCTTTTCAAGTTAATTCTTTTTTTACCTTAAGAAATTCCAGCATCTAACAAAATTGCTGCCAGAAATGATCGTCGGATCCCTAACAGGTATGTATCATTTTTTAACTGGTAAGACGCGGTAAGGACTATGAAATCCAGGCAGTATTTGAAAAAAATCATATATTTTAATATTTATTTCTTATTTTATCGCCAAGTATTATGCGCACGCGCATACGCGTGTACAAAATCGACCTGACCGGGGCTCGAATCAAAATACATTGGATTCGCGTGCTGACGGCTTGTTTATTGTGACAAAAACCGTTTAATTAATTAAAAATTATCCTCTGGTACTTGAAACAAAAGATTCCCTGCCCCATCAAGACGTGCTCTGGATCCAGTCCTGTATGTATTCGTCGGTCCAGATGCGTCTTGTCTATAGCTATTGTTTTATACAACGGCTGACTTGCGCGCATAGCGCTTCCCCTGACGCGCGGGTGTTCCGTGTATCAGGGCCGGACAAGACTGTCACGAAACTATTTGTAATCTCGATGTCTTTTCAAGCAAATTATTTTTGCGCAATTTCAAAAATACCTATACAAGAGAGCAAAAAACAATAATGATATTTTTATATATTTGTTTAAAAAAAAACATTTATCTGATAAGAAGTTCTATTTATTAGACTAGATTGAAAAGTATATTAAAAACTAATCTTATAAAAAATAAAGTATAATATTTTTTTCCCCTTTTTTTTACGTTTTGTTTCTCTACATTATTTAATTAAGTCACTGAAATAATTTCAAAATAAATCTTTTTCTATATGCATATCGTTAAAGGAAAAAAGTTGTTCAACATCTAGATGACCGCTACATGTTCTTTATTTTTTTTCAAAACTGACAAGAATTTTTCATAATCAATAAATAATCAATAAAGAATAATCATCAACGCAAGTTAAAACTTTTAGAGATAATAAGGAATTGTTTGTAAGAAAAAAAAATTCCTCATATGGAAATTTAACAAACAATTAAATTGTCGAAATCCATCGAGCAATCGAAAATCTTAAAGCTTCATTGACTTTTTATAAGTACAACACTCGTTTCGCTCATTCGTATATCGTGAAAAGGTTCAAAAGAAAGCCAAATAACCCGCATGTTATAAAAGTGTACGCCTCACTTGGTTTCGTTGATTATGCGACCTGTTCGTAAATTATTACGTAACAGTACATTTAAAGGCAGATACGTGGGAAATGATTAGATCTTTAGCACACGGGACAGTTGAGCCGCCAGCGAAGCAAGAAATGTAAATCTCGCGAGGTGCAAATCAGCTTACGCATCTCGAATAGTTGTGGTTTTCGGGTTAGAACGATGAAAAAGTTTTCGATTTGTAATTCGTCAGCCTTTAGTCAGATTCTCAATGTCCATCTACACAATGCCCATGAAGACCACCTTTCTTATACGTACCCAATAAAAGTATATTATCCCGCTTAACGACCTCGACGACGAGGCCCGGGGCTACAGCGCACCCCCGCTCGATCCAGTCCTGCCGTGCGCGCTATACGTATATACGGGCTCGGGGGCTCGGAGGCTTGGGGAGGGGTAGAAAACTGCGAGCCCCGTCGTTACGCGGCAGCACGAGCCGGGGGGGGGGAGAAGAAGCGCACGCACACGTATATACGTATATAATATAAGGGGTAGGAGAAAGAGCCGCGCTATATATGCGCCGAGTTTATACGGGGATGAGCGCGCCAGCTGCGGCAGCGCTGCAGCCCCCGGTCGACGCGAGGACGCCCGCGCCGCGCCTCTGGTAATACATCCTCGACCTCGTCGCCGTCGCGCGCATTCCGCGGGGATCTTTATATAGATAAATCTTCACGTTTCGCGCCTCCGTCGTTTAATATACATTAGGCTCGGGGATCCAGGTAATTATATATATAATATCTAAATTGTATACCTAAAAATCGCAGCGACAACGGGGACGCAGAGAGAGAGAGAGACAGATGATTATAATAATATAGGCGGTGGGGCGGGCGAGCAGTACGCGAGGATATATAGCAGAGAAAGGGAGAGACGGAGATAGTGAGTAAGAGAGAAAGAAAGAAAGAGCGAGGCGAAGGAGAAAAAGTTGTCTACGCGGAAGATATTAGATATATATATATATATATATGATATAGGCGACATGTCGGTCGAGCCGCCCGGGCTCGTCGTCGCGGATCGAGCCGGTGCGGAGCTCCAGCCATTAGCGGCGTCGACGTAGTCTTACTCGTGTGAGCGCCACCAGCAGCTCGGTGAGTTCTGATGCCAAAATGATCAAAACCTGCACCACACCACCGCACCGTACATGTATATAGGGACACGCACACGTATACATATATAATACACGCCAGCCGCACCTATATATGTACAGATAATATGCATGTGTATACGACATTTCCGCACGCCCCGTCAGTCTGTCACAGATACAAATGCAGAGATAACATCAGCACACGCACAGGGTGCGACAAAACCAGACGAAAACGCTACTTGTGTCTCTAACTCTCTGTGGCTGCTGCATCTCCTATATATATATATATATATATATATATATATATATATATATATACATTGAGAGAAACCATGGCGAATAATACCTGCTATATACATATACATCAGGTGCGGGAGGAAAGAGGGAAAGAGAGGGAGTTCGCGGTCTGTTACCATGGAGATTCCCCTTTTATGGCGTTCGGCGGTCGGCCCTCGCGGTATGGGCCATACGCACGGCGCACGCAGCTTTCCTCGTATAATACACCCTGCGAACGCCACCCCCTCCCTCTCCGACGCTATTTTCCTGATGTGTATTTTCTCTTTCTCGCAGCGAGGCCGATATAATGTGTAATTGCACGTGTATATAGATATACGTATCGCCGGCGACAATATACCGCGCAGTCGTTGGCTTCGGGGATGCTGCCGTTGTAGGAGCCCCGAGAATTCTTCTCGAGAGCCGATCCGGCCTATATAATATCTATGTCGCAGTTTTGAGGGCCGTTTTATATATATATATATATATATATATATATATATATATATATATATATATATAGAGAGAGAGAGAGAGAGAGAGAGAGAGAGAGAGAGAGAGAGAGAGAGAGAGAGAGAGGAGAGGGAGACGAAAGGGAGAAAAAACAGCGAGTTAACGACACGTGTGAAAAACGAAAACGCTAATTGTGTTCGAATCGTATATATATAATATATAGGCGTAACAACCCTTCGTTCTATGCAAATTGATACATTTGGAGGTGGTCTATTTTATTCGTCGAGGGAAGAGAGGGATACGTTATAACCATCGAAGCGTAAATAGATGATGGATTATTTATGGACGTAAACATACATATATAAATAGCGTTATCGCCAAATGGATTGTAACAATTTTCCACCCCAAAGGTGCACGGGCTGGATATAGTAGTCGATATAGCGCGATATCTTCGCTTCTGTATTATAAATAGAATTCGACCATCTGTATCTATACAAACCTACCTACATATATACATGCATAGATACATACATACATACTATATATCTCCTCGATGTAGCTCATTCTAGGTCCTCACATGCAATTGACAAGATTTTCGATGTATCGAAGGATTTAAGCGGAAAATGGAGTGGTATAAATAACGCCTGGACTCTCTTTCGGCAATCATATTATTGAATGCCCGTGTACTTCGATCTGGTTTATCACAGAGCTAAAGATTTATTATTATTTAGCTTGAAAATGTTTAATTGTTTGATTAATCTTCGGCTTCTTCCGAAGAATTGCACAGAATCACAAACCCGGATTATACAGCTTGCAAAGCATAGCCAATCAGTCTCTTGCCATGTCTTAAAGCATGCCGAATTCGAATCCGTTTGATATTTTATTTTACTACTACGTCAGATGTTTTTTGTATTTACAAAACAAAAATTTCAAGAAAAAAAATTCAAATTAAGAATCTTGAAATTTGCAGTTTTTTAATTTTTGCAGTTACACACACACACACACACACACACACACACACACACACACACACATATATATATATAGAATTGGTGAAATTGATTTTTGTGCGGACTTGAGACTTATATTAATTTGAATGGCATAGTATATCTTGCTGAAAGTTGCATTGGAGCATCTGTTGGTTTAAGGTGCTACAATCAAAATGCTCAATAATTGTGATTAAACGTCCCAAAAAACATGAAAGATGCTCACATATTTTTCAGGAGTTTTTTTTTTTATTTGTGACTCGGCCTTATTATAATTACTCACGTTTTTAATGACCTCCTTACTTTAATACAACATTTAAGTCCTCGTGCAAAATTGTCGAAAACCCTGGGCATAATTTCATCATCACCACGATCTTTTTAATATTTTGGTGTGCAATTTATTTTGTTCACTCGCTTAAATATATAATTTACAAGATTATTTCACTTACAAAATAAATTTTTTATTTATGAAGATAAAGAAAAAAAAATTAAAATCTAAGAATTATGAGAACACGTAGGACATTTTCGCGCTCGAATATCGTAAAAGACAGGAAATCTTTTCTGTGCCAAGAATCAATAACTTGTATCCTTTGACTGGAAATTCGTAAATTCGAGATATTCTGCAACTATACGACGCCAATAGCTCGTCCAGATATATATATATATATCAAAGTATTATCGAATAAATCCATGATTTCGCGAGGATAAAGGAGACACTCCAACTGATCCGTTTTCTGATCCTTCTTTCGCGCCGGATTCTTTCACGAACTCTATATAGGTGCGTATATATATATGTTATACGAGCATCACAATCGCAGCGTGACACACAATCCAAAAATATCTTTCAGCGCATAAATATACTTCTCTTCCGGGCTCTGCTAGACATTTTTTTCCTTTTGCTCCCCTTTATACCATAATACCCTTGTTTCCTCGTTCTCTTGCATCGAATTTCGTATGATATATATATATATATATATATATATATATATATATATACATACATATACACCTACTACATCCCAATTGATTGTTGAAATTCGATTTGACGTATATAAGATATATAAGGGGAAAGGCTCCGAGTTGAGCCTCTTTTCGTCGATGCGAGGCTCCCTGTGATGCGAGCAACGTTGAAGCAGATAACGATATAGTCTTATATATGTATGTGTATATATATATATATATATATATATATATATATACATATATATGTGTGTATCTTGAATTTTGAGAAGGTCAATTTGAATTGCAAGGGATGGAGAAAAGCCGTTAAGGCGATTTTGATGCATATACATTATAAAGTATATAGCGAACGTTTAAAGTTAGTAAATGAAGCATGTTAGAGATAAGATATAATAAATAATACATAATATCGTAAAAAATAATATCACTTACGCCCCATACACGAGAAACGCGATGTAAAATTAACTCGAATTATACTTTTTTCATTTCGAGCTATATGCGCACTAATAGGTTTATTATCAAGTGGAACATTAGTTTTACATTATATGATACAAACGATTATACGCTTTTATTATAAAAATTTTTTTTAAAAAGCGTCGACGATGGTTTTTCGACTTATTTGAACCATGTGTATAATAGACGAAAACTTTGTTGTTGTGTTTTCCAAAACGACGCTTCGTCGACAAGGTTCGTCAACCTCTTCAGGTTTTGTGAAGAAAAAAAGAGTACAAACATGACGATAATATATACTTATAATGATTGAAATAACACAGTGTGGTACAAATATGTATTAATTATCCAACATACAGCTTCAACTATTAAATCGAGCAAACACTGATGACTTTCTTAGTCGGACTAAACGTTTCCTAATTGATGAAATTACGCGAAACATTGTGAGATAGCGTCTTCTTTTTAAAATTACTTTTCACATCTAAACTACTCGGATCATCATCCCAATTAAACTTATGTGAATATTTTATGTTACACTTAAGGGAAAAGTGCGCAACGTATTTATATTTTATAAGCGATTCTATTGTTATATTGTAAATTATCAAAAATGAAACAAATGACGTAATTTTTTTTCAAACATGAAAATTAAAACAAATTTAAAAATTATATGGTTATAATTGGCAGCAATAGCCCGAGAATGTTAACTGCTTTATTCCGGAAATCCAACTATAACTCCATAGAGTATTTAAAACTCTCGTATTAGATGAAATTATACTGGAAACACTGTTGCTACTGTGTTGCCAACCAACGTATGTATATATAGATATATATTTAATAGAATCGGATGCTGCGAAATATCTAATAAAATCTTATGTATGCTTGCCTCGCGATAAATCACAACGGTGAACCTGTATAGAATGCTCGAGCTTCAAAGCATTTCCTCATACCCATAATTCTCCCTCCTCCACCCACATCCCGCTTTACACGGAATATATCAATAACCACGACAATAATGTCCTGCCCGATCGGCCAAAGACTCGCGCTCCTTGAATATACTCACCCTTACTCGAACTTTCGGGGCTCGAGCTCCTTCTGCGCGTATATACTTTCCTCTCCTTTTGCCTGTTCTTCGAGCTCGCGGCTATACATCGGCTGTTATAAACCTGGGACGAGCCGAAGCCCGGTTCTAGAATTTATGTATTAATATAGAATTACGCATCGGCGCGAGGCCGCGCGCTCGATAGCGACGCGAGACTGGGCGAAAAATTTTATTCCCCTTATTACGTACTAGAATTTTTACTGTACGGCTGCGAGAAAAATTATCAATCCAAGTTAGAAACGATAGTTCGTGATATCTATTTTCTGAAGAAGTCACGCGCTCGTTATATATATACTATGATGACTATAGTGCGAGCTCAGGTACTTAAGTACAAAAAATGTCTGAAATACACTAAACTTTTTAATGACAATATGACGAAATACAAGAATTGTGAAAACAGATTTAAGAATAATTATAGCGGTTGAAACTTTGACAATTAAGAATCGATTTCCCATCTGATTAGAAGATTTCTATAACGAAGCTTAAATATATATATATATATATATATATATATATATATATATATATATATAAACAAATACAAATTTTCAATCTGTAAAAATTTTTTTTTACAGATTTTTGTCTAATATTGAAAAACAGCCATTATTGCATTACAACATTGTTTCATTATTCAGTTAACCAAACAGCTAGTCATATTTAATTAAAAACTTATAAGTCAAACATTCTACTGTACATTATTATGATACGAAATACGCATCGGACTACTCGAAAAATCTGTTTTATATTATCTAAATTTAATATACGACTACTGATATGAGGAAAGAAGAACGTGCCTAAGAGGTCATGCTTATATGTATATATTTTAAACGATAGATAAAGAAAGCAATTTAAATAGTATAGTAAAATTTCAAGTATTTTAAAGACAACGCTAGAAATTCTCGCTTTTTCCTTCTTTTCGTGCATATTTATAATTTTCATAGTAAACGTAATTCGTTTGCTCATGGCACAAAAAAGTTTATTTCCGCGTAGGTATCCATATAATTAAAAATGGAAATAACGTTCTTTTTCAACGCCCTCTATTGTATATACATATACATATACGTATGTACCCCCTCGAGAGTTATATTATAGGGTTAAGGGCGGGAATTCTCCCGCATAGACTATCTCGTTAAATATATCCCGTTAAATATCTTTTAATTAGAGCTTAAACTCTCTTGAAGACGAGCAAAAAGTAGACGAGCTTAATTAAATTTTGCCTCCCTGCAACAGCCGCTTGCTTTTTTCTTCTTTTCTCCTCCTAGGTTATATATATATATATATATATATATATATATATATATATATATATACTTTGTTTGTCCGGCGACTCTGGTGGGCCGCCTCGCGCTGCAATACTCTCGTACGGCGACTTTCCCGCTTTCGCGCGACCTGAACGCCCGCGATGTATAAATAACGCGGGCGCGTCTTCTGCACTTTTATATATATATATATATATATATATATATATATATATATATATATATATTATATACTCAGCTCATCTCCTAACTTTATAGCGAGCTTTCGCGCGCTTTCACACCCGGCACACGTTTCTATATATATATATATATATATATATATATATATATATATATATATATATATATATATATATTTACATGAAAGAAACGCGGAATATTTTAATTATCGACGACCGCAGAGCGACTTCGTTCCGTCCGCGGACGTGTCGTATGCAGTGCGTGCGATTAGCATAGTCCAAAAGTGGCGACGCGACGTGCATGTAACTTCGAAATGCATACGAGGGCATCGCGCGGAATTTTTTGGGACTCGCCGACGACTTCGATCCTCTTGTGAATTTCGTGCTTCGGATGCAGTTTGTACGATGGCAATCAAGGCGGTTCTTATGAGAATATAGAATCGTGCTTTGTGCATATATAGGTTATTTTCTTATTATATTCTTCACGTACAACAAAGTCAATTGACCGTAGGAGAATAATTCTGCCAAATTACAAAAGCTGTTATAAATATGAAAGTGTATTGCACGAGATGATTGTTGTTTACTGAACATTTGTTTACTAACAAAGAAACCTTGCTTAAATCCAAAAAAATGATTGGTTAAATAATCTATTTCGATCAAATGAATATTTATTATAACTAAATACATTGCTCTTGCTTCGGATAAGAACTTACTTCATTTACATAAACTGCTCAGCCAATTGCATTTGGCAAATTACTTTATTTGAATTTAATAGTTGTTTTTCGATGTTGGAAAACACAAATGTATTGAAATAAAATGTATAAATTGTCTTATACGTCTGTGTTGCATAAATGTTTATTTATATATATATATATATATATATATATATATATATATATATATATATGTATAGAAAATGGGTGGAACCGAGGCGGGGCATATTTTCACATAAAATCTCTTCAATAAAAATGTAAATAGAATTTTTTTGTTTACTCTTATGTTGTAAATATCACATCTGTGCAATATTTTTCTCAGTCAATAGGATTTATAAAGTAAACGTATCAATATAATAAATAAATTGGCGGAAATCTTAATATAATGGATAGAATAAAAATAGTTTTACGATAACAGTTGTTTTATCGATCGTGAAACAATATATGCACAAACTATAATATAAAACAAAGTGTATAAATTTTATTACACAAATTATAATAAAATATTTTATGCTTTTTACATCTTTAAATTTTATATTAGCTTTTAAGTAGACTCCTTACTTTTTTTCTAAATAATTGACGTAGTAATATGTAATATCTATAGGATGTATATTGTATTTAAGATTAGTAGCGTTAAATTTCTGTATTTTTTTTACTTTATTGTTTATTAAAAATTTTAGTATTCATATTTGCATTTTTTAATTAAATATGCAGTTTGATTTATAAATTGCATGACAATGCAAAAATGAAATTTATGAGAAATAATCGAATAGTCTATTATATTTTGTAAGATTGCTGTAGGGATCGTGCGAAGCCGACTAGAGCACCACCTACATAGTAAATCTGCTGTTTCCGTTTCTAATAATGTTGGAAGAATACCTATATATTGAAGATATTTATATGTACATAACCTGTCGTGACATTAAATGTATAACATAATTTATACTTCTCCATTGAAGACAAAAACTTGCGTAACTTGCTCGATAACTTACCAACTTGAGCGCTGAAAGTGTCACCTAACACGGTGCCTACATAAATACTCTTTGATGTAAAATGCGAAAAACTATACTTAAAAAATTCGTCAACTTTATATGAAAAAAATTGATAAATTTTTTGTTTTTGATATATTTTTGAAATATGATGGATTAATTTAATAAAAATTTACTAATCTATCGTAGAAAACTTCCAATTATATAAATTTGTATTTCTAAAGCCAGATTGCCTCATTAATTTGAAAATAATGATTCGATTTTATTAAACGCATAGAAAAAAAGCAGCTAAACTTATAATAAAATAAGAGAAATATTTCAAATAAATTGGTAAATGTTGCAACAGAGTTTTATTTTATTTATTTACTTTTTTAACCAGAATTACGAAGAACACACACGTATATAAAAAATTTGGTACGAAAGAGCAATTTTTTAACTTCCTTTAAGTTGCGTCCTATATATTTAAAAACCGGTAACCATATTGAAAAGTACCGATGATTACGTTGTATACGGAATCCGGAGTTTCAAGATATATCAGTGAAATCAGTTGACGAAACGGATGTTTTATCTATCATTTATATTCAGCAAGTTTTAAAAACGTGAAACGTTTTATTAATTAATACGAAATCGTATGAAATATTGCGAGAATGCGTAAATAATGAGAAAAAATATCATTAAAAAAATTAGAAGTTTTGTTACGCAAGAATATTTTTATTGTGCAGTTTATTTTCATATCTACTGTAACGATATTATATATATATATATATATATATATATATATATATATATATAATCCTAGATGTAAAATTAGTTTATGATACTTTAATGGGCTAAATGTAGAAATTGGATAAAAATTTTTATACTGTACGAATTAATCTGTTCATGCATACATACATACATACATGCATACATCGTAATGACCATAGCCATTTTACAAAACGTATTATGTACCGTATATACACCTATATACTCATTAGAGACATATCAAGCCAGAAAGTCCATTAATTTTCCAATAACGCTAGTTATATATGAGTTCCCACGAAAAGATCGAAAGCGCGCCCGGCTATTTGCGTAATCAAAGCCATAAGAAACGAGCCCTGGTCTCGTCATCGGCCGTTAATCCATTAAAAAAAGGCCCGTGAGCGCGGATCTTTCTCCCTCTCTGTCTGCCTGTCTCTCGCTCTCTCTCTCTCTCTCTCTCTCTCTCTCTCTCTCTTTCTGCATTATTATCAGCATCGTGTGCGTCGCGCATGCAGGAAGGAATCCACATCTGCTACAAAGGCTCGCTGAAAATTGATGTTAATTAGCCGCATTGTTTGCTAGCGAGGGGGAGTACTCGGTGCATTGAGAGATGAAAAGAGAAAGAGAGAGAGAGAGAGAGAAAGAAAGAGGGCGAAAGGATCACGCCGGCGCCGTTAAGCCGAGAGATGCCTTTTTCTCGCTCCGATGCATCGGCTTCCAAAAGCCGTTGGAGACTCTCCTGTTTTCTCTGTCGTTTCGTTATGCCAGAGACTCCACCGTGCGTTTTCTTTTTCTTTTTCCTTTTTTGTTGACTCGCTGAAAGCAATTACGTACAGCGCTTATATATATATATATATATATATATATATATATATATATATATATATATACACGGCTGTTTTTAAGGAAAGTCTTTATTGCGATTCTCGCGGATTCATCAGGCGAACCTGGATTCCAAAAGCACAGAGCTTTATTTACTTTTGCGCACCGGTTAAACCAGAATCGTGTTTTATTGAGTATAATTCAACGAAGAATACACTAAAAAAATATGATTGATATTCACTTAAATAGATTGTTAAAGATCTCGTTAAGCATACTATGCAATTAATCAAAGCAACCGCTATTGCCCGCTCGATATTTTTCAAATTTAAATTTATGCAAGGATCTTTTCATTTATAAATGCTACATATTGACAAAAACATTAGATTGAAGAATCCTACTTTTAAAATGATCTCTCTCTCTCTCTCTCTCTCTCTCTCTCTCTCTCTCTATATATATATATATATATATATATATATATATATATATATATATATATATATATATATATATATATATATATTAAAATGTAAGGTAAATATTTGCTCGATAATTCACATATCTAATTTAAGAAATGATAATTTTATGCATGCTTTATTCTATATGCGAGGAAATAATTATTATTGGAAAATAGATTTCTCATGAACATATAGACTGGAACAAAATTCAAGATCAGATCGTTTTTTGGTTTCTTTTTCTGCCAACAAAGTCATACTAAAAATAATTACACTTTTGTCCAGGGAAGAGCGTCCTTAAGTCTGTACACAGTACATTCCAGATGATTCTAATATTATGATAATATATTCGAGCGAGTCTTTAAAAGATCCATGCGATTTATTTGTATAATTATTATAATACCAAAAATATTCCCTTATTTCGACCTCGGTAACCTTTGCAGTTATTATTGAAATCTCAAAAAAGAATTCAACTTTCTAGAGATACCTTTGATATAAATTGATATAAATCTTTGATATAAATCTTTAAAAATTTACGTTGTTGGTTCGCGGTATTTTTCTATATCTATTAAAATTCAATATAAATGCATTCCACTATAGATCGAGCTGTAAAGATAATACATTGACTATACGCTTGAGGCAAGAATATCAATTCTTCGCTGACAAAAAAAAATAATAATGAAACCTCTTGGAAGCGGAAGTGGTCGTCTATTGCGGCTACGGTCATATAAATCCAAGCATTAGTCAAACCCCAAGCCTTTACGGACTATTTATAAACATCACAGTTCGTCTAGAAATTATATATGCAAGGGACATATGTAACTTGAAATTGATTTCTGAATTTTCTCAACCACCAATCGCTGTTACTTTCTTTATATGTAACTTATTAATTATTTTAATATCAAAAGGTACTTTTTCCTTATAAAAATTTTTGCGTAAATTTGGTGTTAAACCAAAGCTAAGATTCGAGCCGCGATGAATGAAACAAGGTTTTGTTGGACTAGTTAACACGATCTGATGTCGTGAAAGCTAAGAAAAATGCCGTTCGGTATTTGCAAAACCGTAGAATTAAATTTACACCTTCTATAATATCATCTATCACAGATTATTAATATATTCACTCTTAAGTATTGATATAATGTTTTAAATCTAAGTTCTGATAGAGCGTCGCATTTTGCATTAAAACACGTGTACATTAAACGATCGTATATGAGAGCTCGAAATTATAATTAATAGTTATTTACTCTAATAAGACATAATCGAATGTCTTATTTCATGTACAAGTCGAAGATTACATATTTAATCTTCGGATAATCCTTGGGAAAAAAGTCAATCTTTGAGTCGATATTAAGTGTCTCGGTCTTTTAAAACTCAGAATCGGAAATATAAAGGTCCAGAGCGCGATCTGCATATTTAAACATGAGAAATCAACTTGAAAAGATCGTTTTTAAGATTCAACAGAGAGTCCTGATTTTCGTAATCCTCGAACGAAATCTGACGAAACTTTCAATTCGGATATATGCTTTTTTAATAACTGCTGCAGATGTTTCCAGGGCCGTCTTTATATAATGATCCGCGACTCCTAGCCTCACAAGGGTCCTCAAAAGAGAAAAAGAAAAATACTTTTTATTAATAAAATATTTAGTTATAAGGAGACAATTTTATTACGCAACATTAATTAAAAATTATCAATTATTTGTAATAATGATATTTCGATGAAATATTTAAATTAACTTATTAAGAGCAAAATTATTTGAATTATTTTGAAGTTGTAAAAAACACACACCTCAAAGTCTATACTGGAGTACTGTAAATATTCATCGGGATAATTTCAACCGTTTTTATATAATAAATGGTTTTCTGTGCGTTGAAACGACGCCTTTAATTAAGGACATTACTTCTGCGGGCTAGGGCCCCGCGGCTCTTAATTACAGCCCTTGATGTATCCATCGACGCGTAACTATAAGCGCAATGAAAATTTCTGGATTCGAAAACGGATTAAAAGGATTCGGCGCTATACGGGGTCGCCTCTTATGAAGATCGACTTTGCTTACATCGATGCCCGTAACGAAGGTCGAAGCCGATGCAAAAAAAAACAGCAAAAGAGGCAACAGAAAAAAGTTACATATGGAGAGTAAACGCGCTATATCGGCATCGTGTTCTCGATGCATGATTAAATATTTATCGAGTGGACCGTTGGGTATTATCCGCGGGCTCGGAACATCAGGCGTATATTTAACTCGATACTATATCCTTTTAACGTATACCGGGTGTACCCGTGACATCCCATACAGACACGTCCGTGTGTCGATTCCTGCCGGCGCAGCGTTTTTCAATTTGCCCCGCGTCCCGCAATGAACAATCGTTTCAACAATCTCGACGCGCGCGCATTAAAAATTCGAGCTCCACGCGGATGAAAAATATATAGAAGGAGCGAGAAACGAAGCTGGGGAACTCATTCAGCCGCAGTGTTAAGAGAAGTCGTCGAAAGAAAAAAAGACGCAGTCATTGTTAAACACTATACTCGCGCACAATCAATACTCCTATATATATATATATATATATATATATATATATATATATATATATATACACCATCGGCCGGCACGGCCCGCCCGTTATATTTGTAATTATATGTAGATACAGTGCACTTGAACAAATACGCGTGTATGTATCTATATACATATATACATATATATATATATATATATATATATATATATATATACATATATTATATGCGTCGGAATACGGTAGTATTATTTATCCTTCTTCTCATTTTCCTTCCGATATTCCAAACACAAATTTTTAGAGGCTTAGTATGTGTATATATGTGTGTCTACATATATATATATATATATATATATATATATATATATATATATACACATATATGTCTATAGATAGGTATGCATGAGGAGCATTGGCGCGATGCATCGTGCGCACGAAACTGCAGAGCTTGTTGAAAGGAGGAAAAAAATAAAGGAGAGCGAAAGCCAGAGCGAGAGAGAGAGAGAGAGAGAGAGAGAGAGAGAGAGAGAGAGAAAGAGAGGGCCAGGACGGTGCGAGAGTTAATCCCGCGGGGACATAACGCTCGAATGTGTATATAAGTATATAAGCGCGCCCGAGCCGCGTTTAAATTATTCCTCCCGCGCTACGACGACGCGATATATACATATATGACGTACAAAACACGTCGGGGACGACCCCGATAATACATCGGTCTCGAGCTTTCTCCTCTCCGCTTCGTAAAGTAAACGCACGCCCGCCCGCTCTGCGTGTCAACCTGTATATATATATATACACACCTTTCTGCGTCTTCCATCAGTCCGTGCTCATTATGTACGCCTCTCCGTTGCGTCGCTTCGCGTCGTCTCGGTGAAGCCGCATGTTAGGTGCGTATATACATCATTGCTGATGCTGATGCTTGCTCCAACGATGTCCGAGGCACAAAGTCAGCACCAAAGATAACGTCTCTGCTTTTCCTGTTCTTTTAAAATTCCATTTTTTTTTCTGTCGAGAATAGAAAAGTCAAAAATAGACCTACAGAATTTTTCTACACACACACACACACACACACACACACACACACACACACAATTTCTAATACGAGATATATTATCTTTGGTTTGATATGGTTGACTATTTATTTAAATGAAATAAGATAAATGAATAAATTCGGTCTTAAATAATATTCGGCATTTTTTTATTTTAATTTATTTTATTTAATTATTCTAAGCCCTTTTATAATGACATTGCATACAGTCCATCTCTAGATTAAATTTCTTTTGCCTCGTCAAAAAATTGATGAATATTGCTTATTCAATTGTTCAGAAAAATGTAACATGAGAGTGAATATACAACTCGAACCATCGAGCAGCTTTGACTCAACAAATAAATCGGCTGAGGCAATTACGACTCATTGTTTTTAATGATTTCTTTGTAAATACTTATAATTTCAATGTAAAATTTATAATTGTTCTTTATACTTGTAAACGTTTATACATTCTTAAAAAATATTCATTTCTTTCAAAAAATTGAATCAGACCTCTTTTGAATTACAATTAGGTGTAGAATTTAAATGGTTAATGTTTATAATGTCAAATTCTAACATTTTGGTCAAGTTTTTTGCCTTGTAAAATTTTGAAATCAATCATTTGAATTTCATAAGTTCAAAAATTCGAAATCGACGACTTCAAGAGCATATATAGATAACGAATCGGTTAAATGATTCGTTTTCCAGAATATTTCATTTAAAAATACGTACCGTAAAAGATTTTATAATATATCGGTTCAGATAACAATTAATGAGAAAAACTATAATTATAGCTATGCAAAAAATATCTTATATTTAAAAGTAACAAAGTCTATTTATATGTAAATAAAAGATAATTAAGCCAATAAAATTATTTTGTTCTTCTGTTAGTCTCAGTCCCAGGCATGTCTGACTATGATCGAACACATCTACTTCGGTCTATTATAATTCATATCGTGTCTCCGACAATTCAGTGTTCTGTTTTGATGATCAGTTTTTAACAGATTATAAGCCGTGCTTTAATGAATTATTTAATCATTCTTGAAATTGGATTATCATGAAATATTGATTAAGATGTAAATAAGGTGTTACGTCTTCTGATGCGTCTCACCCCTTTCACTCCTAATTAAGAGACAAAATATGTTCGGCGAGGGTTTGAAACTTTGCAAATTATTCAATTAATATATTAATCTTCTTATAAAAATTCGACCATACTTAATTCAATTATACGATATAATAATTAATGTATATGGAAACATTGTATATTCTCAATTAAATCCGTAAAAGTTTTCTACGATTTTTTTGATTCATTCAAGGATTTTATAAATTAAAGAACTATATAAAATATATTGTTGTAGTATTATTATTTTTCCATGTAAGTACTTCGGCAATAACATTCATTGTTACACGCTTCATGAATTTACTAAAAACGAATTCTACATGGAAAATATATTGTGCTTCATATATATCGAATATATGACAAACGGTATGCATAGCCTCGGCTACGCGTTTATCGCGAAATCAGCCGCCGCGGCGCACTTTCGAGAAATGACCTCAGCGCCGAAAACAAACAGCGACATTGCTGTATAAGTGTACTCGCACACGTATATCATAGACGACGCGCAAGCTACGGAGTTGGAATTTTGCAACAACCCTCGCGTCACGTGACTCGCGGAATTCCTATATAAGTCCTTAGAACTGCAGAACCGAGTGGGTTCTCCGACGGTCCCTCACTCCCTTCCCCGTTCTTCTCCCGTTTCCGAAGTTACAGTCGTTGCCCAGCGTCGCCATTCTCACAGCCTCCACCGGGGCGATGCTGCACGTGCGCTCGCGTGCGGGCCCTGGCGTTTTACGTTTCCTCGCCCGCGCTTGCGTTGCTGTATATGTATATATATATATATATATATATATATATATATATATATATATATATATGAATTTTTTTTGCTATATATACACGCCCAGCCAAGTCGTCATACAATACTGGTATGGAACACCGTTCGCCAGTGTTGCGCACGCAGCAATATATATTATATAGGCAGCACAAAGTGGCGAGCTAAGCAAAATCGTCGGCCCACGAAAGAAAACAACAATAGCCGCGCCGCGCCGCGGTGTGCACGACCGCGGGTCGATGGCGCGAGCCCGAGCTCGGCCCCGAGCTCCCACATTATCGGGAGGAGGACCTCGACCCCCTCCCGGCGAGGTCCGCTTCTTCGGATCCTTTCCCTTTGCAGTTAAGGATGGGGAGGGGGGAGGGGGAGGAGGTCGTCGCCATCCTCGCTAATTCCATACGGGGCGATCCCATCGTCTGAATTTCCTTGGGAAAGCAGCCTCGCCCCCGGGAGCTTTTTCGCCCGCGCAAAGCAAAGCGTCCGTGCTGTATAGCGTCGCGATTGTTCCCTCGATCCGCGGGGTGAGATATGTATACTTACACACACACACACACACACACACACACACACACACACACACACACACTATATATTGTAGGGGGCGTTTCGCAACGCGTCCCATTGTCTGTATCGCGACGTCTGATCGAATTTCCAGGCCGCGCAACGGTTTCGCGAGCTATGAGGTCCGTGCACGATATGCCGTGGTTGAATATCGTGCGCTATATATGTGAGGTATAACTTACACATATATGTACATACATGTATGTATCTGTGTGCGTATATATACATATATATATATATATATATATATATATATATATATATATATATATATATATGTGTGTGTGTGTGTGTGTGTATATATATATATATATATATATATATTAGACAAAGAGGAAAATTGTCACACCGACAGAGATTGATATTTTGTGCTTGGAAGTCCTGGATTAAGAGCTAGCCGAGATAGTCAGCCTCGGTTCAAGGTGAACCGTTTTAGGATGAGCTTGCCGGAGTTTTTCAGGATATTCTATTATACTATAAGTAATATAGAAAATATCTGACAGTGTACACAAATTTTACATTAACTGTATAGTATTTAATTTCTCATAACTGTACTCTGGTATATAGAAGTCGGGAACATTGCTAAGAATTAGCCAGTTTAGTTTTCTAAATCGAACAAATTCACCTGGCCTAACTTTCTCAATACTGTCCCACATTTTGATAAGTTATTCCAAACATTTTTTCAAGCATTGTAAACATCTCAAATTGCAATGCTTGTCACAATCTGATAAAATTTGACAATGTTTTTAGCATTTATAAATATAATCGAATTCTCGAAACATTATTGGCAAATCTATATTAACGTATGTAATTTTTGACAAGACAATGGATAATTTTTTTGTCTATTGTAACAATGTTAGGTAATTTTTTAATGACTCTGATAAATTTTGGTAACGTTTAAAAAATTTTTTGGGCAATGTTTGGCAAAAAATGTTAGAAGTGTTCATTTCTACAATATATAGAAAAAAAATTTTTTCCTTTGATCTTTGCGAACCTTTCATAGAATTTGCTCATTTTCATTAAATTTTACTAATCTTTGCCAGAATTTACTAAATATTACAAACTTTACTAAATATTAAAAGATTGATTAAAACTTAATCTGACACATTCATCAATATTTAGTATAAACTTATATTTGATAGAAATATTTTGATAGAAATACATTTCCATTGGTGTACTTATATAAAACGCTTTTTCATATCAATGTATGACAATGGAACATATTCAATAAAAAAACTAATTATTGAACATGTATGTCCATTAATAATGAATAAAAAGATACCTGGCTAATTTTTGATCAATTTTTCGACAGCTTTTGGTTAATAAGTTAGCATTGAAAAAACTGATTGATTGTCGATTAGAATCAAATTAAGGTTAACATATTTTCATTCTATTTAAAGTCCATTAATTGGGATTATAGAATATACTACAGAACGTTATTTTGCCATTTACACTTAAACACCTGTTGGGCATTAAAATTAAAAACTTAGTTTATGGATCGTTAAAGATGTTGAGATTACTATTAGAATACTATACGCAGATTCTTTATCCTTTACAGTATTGTACCAATAGCTTCCACAATTTTCGATATAATACAATCATTTACAAAAAAAAAAACTATTTATTCTGTTCCAGAAATAAAATCATTGTCGAGTTAATTTAAAATTAATTATATAATTCGATTAAATTCTACTCTAAATTCCAATGAAATATTATAGAACAGTAATTATAGAGAGCTGATACCTATAAAACCGGTTAAGAAAATCTTTTCGACTTTATTCGTATCAAATGGTATTAAACAAAATTTCTTCGACAATTTTCTATTACGGTTTAAAAAAATTTTTTTTTTGTTTTGGAATTATAATATCATACTCGACCGTTACTTACGAACGATGACGTAAAAACAAGAGAATTATTACGAATATTTCACAATGTGTACCCTGAGTAAGGGTCACGCAGAGTCATAAATCTGTAAGGACAATAGAATAGTGTTGTGCCATTACAATATTACTCGATGTAAAAGCATACAGAAGTCAATAAGCCATTAGAAGTATTGAAACAACGAATTAGTTTTTAAACCGATAAGCTATTTTCGAAGTAACGAGTACAAACTTTATATATGTGTGCGCGTGTGTACATAACAAAAATGTAACATACCTAGCAGCTGACACGTACGATGTGTGCGTCGTTGACATAGCTTGTATTGGACATAAATATAAATGATTTGTTAAACACACCGATGCCAAGACAATCATGTCTGCGGTATGCACTATATTATATCAATTATTTATTGGAAACAAGAAAATGTGTACGTACTTAATTGAAATGAATTTTTGCTTTCTGTAAATTTGCTATTAATATTTTCATTTTCTACATTCCAATTCTACTAGATATTTTCGTTTTTTGTGAGACGAATTGGAATAAAATTGCGAGTTGCGATAAAAAAAGTCTTGAATAGATTTTTTATAGAATACTCTCATGATTAACTAGTCTTACATACTAGGACTTAATTAAATAATCCTATTAGAATTTTAAAAAATTGGGGCATATGTACAGAACAGAATCTATTGAGGTCTCCTTGCTAAATCCGAATGAAAAACAGGGGAATCTAATTAAATCCGGGAAGTATTCGACGCAAAATTTCTACAATAGGAGATATAGTTATAGTTATAAAGTTCCATAGAGACAGCGCCGTCGACACCTCCTGTGAAAACCGAACCGAAAACTTTTCATCGGCTCGAGCCGCGTCGCAGAATCGTATATCGGGTCGTATAATGAAAGGCCCCGTGGAACTGTGTATACACCGCCCGTCGCGCCAGTCTACGTATATTAAATATATATTATACCTGTCGTGTATCCGAGCGCCGAGCCATCCCTCACCCCTCTAATCCCCTCTCTCCTCGTTTTACCCTCACGATACAGCTATATATAGCACGGGACGGCGAGCGGGAAAATAACGTAGGGGCAGCGCGAAGAGGCGAGATGAGAGAGAGAGAGAGAGAGAGAGAGACGCACGCGCTTCTCCCGTCGTATATATATATATATAGTGAAAAATCCCCGAGTCGAGGAATTCCTCGAGCATAGACCGTGACGCGACGACGAAGCCGAGGTAATAGATGGAGAGACGAGAGGCCGCGCGTGGAACCGGCCCCTGCGGTCGCGCGCCGGAGGAGAGGGTCCCATTTGACCGGAGCGCCGCGGGGCCGACACACCGAGCTTCCTCCCTTCGTCTTATTTTCTGTCCATTTTACTGTCCTTTGCCTTTTTCTTTTTTTCGGGGAGGGGGAAGGGGAGGGGGAGAGCTGCATAGCGATGCTGCGGCCGGTACGCTGGAGGAAGATCGAGAGAGAGAAGAGAGAGAGAGAGAGAGAGAGCAGAGGCGGTCTCCCGGGTTATAGACCTGAGTAATCGGCTGTCGTTTTACTTTGCTTAATAACAAGTGCCCGTCCTTACAGAACGCGACTTTCGAGAAGAATGATAATTGGATCTTGGACCATTGGTTCTGGCCGAATGGGATGGGAGCTTCAAATTCGATTCGTTTATAAAAGATACGCGTGCCTAATAGCGCGGCGGTGGGAATAAAAGAAGATAGTTTTGAATGATGTACGAGTATTGTTTTCACTTTTTAGATTGTATATATATATATATATATATCTTTGGCTTCAGTTGCTCGTGTTAATTTCTTAACGTAAGCGATTGTATCGTGTTCGAGAAGAAGGGGGAAGAGGGTTCGTTTTTGACCGCGTTTGTTTTCATTTCTTTAACAGTTTTAACATTTCACGGTAAAAGTATAAAACGGTGGTATAAAAATTATAAATATGTCATACGTCGTCGCCCCGAATGAAAACCGTACAGTACTTTACGAACAAGTCCCACGAATACTAGCATTCTTCGTAATTTGCAATTGAAAACTGGCGCAATCTACATTTTTGCGGCGAAAACTAACGCGTTTGTCGCGTTTTTCATTATCAAGCCAATTGTGCTCTAGTTTTTGTCAGATACCTCAACAATTTTTCTGACGATACACTTAAGGTAAAATACATATAAAACAAATTAATAAATATTTTTTTCGGTTTTGCAGTTTACTTAACGGCTCCATATAATTATGATCACAGTCAGTCTGTCCTTGTTTATAATTACCCCCGTAGAATCTGTACTATAAAATCTAAAATAAATAAAACTTAAAATGAATTCGATTAATAAAGGATAATACGGCAGTCGCCTTCACCAAAATATATCACACACGACACATTTTCCTACATCCCTCACCTGAAAAATTAACTAAAAAAATTTCTTTTGAGTTTTATATTTTAGGTTCTTCGTATGATAAATAGAAGTAATCCGTTTACCATTATAATTACACGAGATTTTAAATATATCGGTAAGGCCGATAAAAATATTTATTACAGTTTTCTTGGATAGCGACCAATATGATGTTTCGAAACATCTTCGTACACGTACTCTAGTTTAATTAAAAAAAAAATTTTATATAACTGGATAGTGGGATAAATATTCCCAAGCAGAGTTTTGGTGAAAGTTAATTTTGTCCAAAAAAAAATTTCAAAAATAAACGTTGCCGAAAGAAAATTTATCAAAAGATACATTTTTTTATATGTTTCTTCTAATATTCATTATTTTCCGACTTTTTACGACTTCAAAACTGTATAACTATTTTTATAGTCAGTTAGTCTTATAAATATCCAGAATTCTTAAAAAAAATAATGATAAAAATACTATAATTGTAAAACTACAATTGTAGATTATTATAAAACTACAATAAAGCATATGCATGCCATACGTTGAAAGTCCGTTTGGAAAAATTTATACCACGCAAAAAATGCTCATCAGACTTTATACAGAGTATTTTTTCCAGAGAATTTGATTTTAAATAATAATAAGCTAATGTGTATATAGTTTTATATTCATTCATTATTAGAAACCGCTGATAATAACCATGGTATATTAAGAGAACAGCAGTCATATAATTCAAATGCAACATGCATAATATCACACTCTGTCTGACTTAACGAGCTTTAAATTAGATAATTGACCGTACAGGCTAATTATCCATATTTTTCAAGCTTGGAAATACATATACTACGGATTACCCTGGCCATCTCCCGTATTCGATCATCGTCGTCATACAGCAATATCTGAGCGTTATCATTCGCTTCTTAATAACCCATGTGAGACCCGCCTCAATAATCTCGTAGGCAAACAAATTTCGCCCATATCCACGTATTAATAGAATTATCCGCGATTCGGTCCGCCCGCATCGCACGCCGTGTTCGAGGCAATTTTCCTCTATTTTTCCGTCTGTCCCTCCTTCTCTTTCGACGCTTCCCTCGGCCTTGCCTTCCTATCCTCTTATTTACTCTCTCTCTCTCTCTCTGTCTCTCTCTCTCTCTCTCTCTGTGTTTCAATCTCTCGCGTCGAGCGACCGGCCTCCCATCCTTCTTTCCCCCGTCCCCCAAGATCTCCCGACAAGGCGAGAGAAAATTTGTTGCCCAACTCGATATTGTCATTCCTCGGGTACGCTGCATCTCATTTCCTCCCCACCCTCCGGGCTTTCCTCTCTGTCTCTGTCTCTGTCTATCTCTCTCTTCCTCTCTCTTTCCATGCTCCCTCCTTACCCCCCTGCACCCTGACGGCGCTGTCTCTTGGCATTCAACAAGTTGATTTTCGAGTCGAAAAAGCGAGGTTTTTTCATCACTTTGGCTTCCCACAACTTTATATATATATATATATGCACAGTGCACCGCGACGCCGCGTATACGTATATAATAAAAGAAGTTGTATAACACTAAGATTGAAATTAGTTGGCGGCGCTCGCCCGCGACGGCAAGTTCGTATTCTATACCTTTTTTCCTCATTTTCACACGCCTATCGTAATAAAGCTTTATACTCGAGAGAGCCCGCGAAGTCGTAACTTTTTTCCAACCCCCCGCCCCCCTCCTTCCGCCCAACTCCGCAGGGCGGCGACTCGAGTCATTGGATTCCGCGCTGCAGGCTCGACGGTCCTTCTCAGTCTTATGTTTAATTTTGCCGGATTGGCAAATTAAAAAAGTTTTTTCCTCGCCTCATCGCCGCCCTCCTCTACTCTTCGCGGCCCTTTATATAGAACCGAATTAGCTGGTGGTCTTCGAATATGGATTTTCGTATTATATAAGTTCTCTGCGGCGAGACGAATGACTTATTTATGTTATACGGCTTTTATATTAGCCTATGCAGATTTATATATTACATAGTTTCGAGAATGCGAAAGTCCTTTTGCCACCGGTTAAATTAAAAACTGGATGATTCGATTGCCGTTTTATTGCGTATACGTACACTTTTACCAAGTGCTCGAAGACTTTGTTAAAACGTCGAAGGGAGCGTTTTCGAGGCGAATAAATCGCAAGAATACGCTCGAGGAGTTATTCGCCTCGAGAAATCACGGGACAGTTGCTAAATCCCGCTTAAACGAATCGCTTGTCATTATATATTCTCCTTGATAAATCGCTGGAAATTTTAACTCGATTCTTCAGTACTTATTTCGTGAGAATTAGCATCTTTTTTTTATTTATTTATTCGGCAACCTGAAATTCTATATGAGGTTATATTGCTAAATTATCATCTTCAAGAAAACTTATTAAAAAATTTATACGGTATTAAAGAAAAAAAAATTTCATAATATTCTGTGATCAAAAAAAAAAAAATTGTAAAAACAAACATAAGATGCGAGAATCTATAATAATTCTCCGGAGAGTAATGCTATTATATCTACTAGCAAATACTGAAATAATTCGATCTTTAAGGGTCATCGTTGTAATGGGGTTTTTCAAGGACGAAGCTTCCCATTGAAAATGTTATGTAGCCGATTGTCAACCAAAGCTCTATGTTAATAGCTATGTTATATATGGATATGTGAATAGCTCTAATATTAATTCTAATCTAATACTAATAGCTTTATAATTGAATATAATTGCGTTGGCAGGAAAGTATGCGATACGATAGCAGTTTGCTTTACAGTATAAATAAAATTTTAGCTAAACGTTCCCGATTCACAACATGCCAAATCGCCTGCTATCGCAATGCGATTGGTACTTTTAAATCTGCCTAAATACTTACTCTTTTACCTTCCATAGAACATTAATTAGTTAGCAATATGGCTTACTTTAATGTTTACAAAATGTCCATAATACGCGAGTACTATACGCTAAAATTAACAATACAGTTTTTCAATCTTTTCTACATTTTTATGCAAGATTAATTACGTTTTTTCATAGTAAATCGAGTTACTTTTGCTATAAAAATTAAACAAGGAAAAATTTTGAATGAAAACAAACAAGAATATGTTAAATAAGATATGATAAATAAGATACATTTTCTTCAGCATTGTCCAAAAAAAATATTTTAATAATCGTCAATCATTAATAATCAAATTTATGCATAAAAATTTATATATCCATGCGATTTTAAAGAGATATTATACTATTATTTCACATAAAAGTTTGAAAAACTATCGTACGGATGCTTTATTAATCTTAACATCATACCCGCGCAACGTACATGGTCGTTTTTCAGAAATTGAAGGAAATTGTATAGGTAACTAATTAATATTCTATGAAAGATGAAATCATAAGTATATTTAAGAAGCTTAGAAATTATAAATCGCATTGCATTGGTGAGCCAATTAGGATTTCACTTAACGGGATCCTTAACGGTGATATTATTTTCTACCGTAAAGCTAACTAGAATCATATCAAACTTGCTGGAAAATAGCATTATATTCGATAGAAATGAACTTAGCATTATTCTCGAAAACTTTCAGTTGGAATCGTTTTCAATGAAATTCTCGGGGAGAATCTTCTTCGGCCAAAATTCTAAGTTGAAAACATATATTATTTTATCATTTTAATTGGATATTGTACTACTTATATCTATATTTTATGCGTTATGCTATTCAACATCGACATTCGTATAAGTACGATATTCCTCAACATTCACAAATAAGACAGTTGATTTTTCGACATTTTTTTCTAATTTTATGACAAAATATCGTGAACTCTCGTTGTAAGTCAACTGAAAATTGAGTAAAATTAGGAAGTAATTTATGAAATTACCGAGACCCCCAGTCGGTTCTCCCGCTAGAACAATTAAATCAAATTCGCAATTGAAGGATATCTATTATTTGATACCATAGTATATTTCTATTATGACTCGCGTTATTTACAATTTTTTGACTTAGATATAGAATTTTAATGTAAATCGTTTATTGAATAAAGCGAAAATAAAAGAAGAAAAAACTTTTTTCATTTTTTAACGCCTTAGTACTGCAATTTCCAAAACTCAGGAACTGGTTGTTATGCAAACTTGTGTATTCGTACTAATTCTATGAAATTTTATAATAATTCTTTACTATAAATTCAAATTCAGATATTTCTCATTTTACGATATCATTAAAAAAAATATTTAAAAGTTTACTTTAAATTATGGAAATGTAGTAGGCCTAAAAAAATGGTTAAATATTGATTTTTCAATTTTAGCCCAATCCACTGTAAAGTACGAAAAAGGATAAATCTGTTTTTTTTTTCATTTTAATCCATAACTATTCCTTTTCAAACATTATGAGTTCGAATATTTTTTCCAATTGCATACTCAAGAAAATATTTCAAATCACGTTTCTGAATTTGACTCCGTATAATCCTCTACCGAGACGAAAAGGAAATACGCCCGCTTATCAAAAACTTTGTGATTTTAATAATGCTACTAATACGATATGTACAGCAAAGTATAAAATGCATAACAAATACGTAAAATGACACGTACATCCTGTACTTTGATCCTCGTCTTAGAAATATACCGGGATTCTAAAATCCACAAATACATTTAAAGATATTTGCATAGTCAACTATTAATTTCCGTCCAGCTGGAGCATAATTTGGGATTTCATACGTGCGTAATAAGCCATTTTATACAAAAATCAATTCAAAGGAATTTCCTAAATAAACAGCTATAAGAAATTTGTAAAATCAGATTTACGTTCTTAGTGGTGAAATTCGTATGAAATTCGAAAATAGATTTTAAGATATTTTTGTAAGCAAACGTTGGAAATAAAATGCGAAGTCACGACTTCAGCAAATCCGAAACGTATCGATACAAACGGAGAAGCACGCTTATTCCCTCTTCCCCATCTGAAAAGATGATTGTAATAAAATGTACTATTTATTGATATTTAAGTATTTTCATGCTTCTGAGGGATTTCAATATAAATAGAGAAAACGAAAATTGAGAAACATAATTGATGAAGGAAAACGTAAAGAACACATTCCATCTATTATTGCCCCCTTGAGAGTTGATTACGGCAATCTTGTTACTCAAATAACTCCTACAATCAAAGAGATGTATATCCCCAAAATTTCGGCCATTTATCGGACATTCACATTTATAAATACAAATGAATTAAGTAATTTTTTTAAGCGGGAAAAACCTATTATAAAATCATTATTAGAGCAGTAGTGGCCCCAAGCGATCAAGCCATCGGTTTTTGTTACTACCGTTTAATGTCTGACTTTACTTTCTGAGCCAAGCCTACACGATAGCCCGAGCTCGATTCCCGTAATCTGAATTATCCTGAGGCATTTTACAGAACAATGTGTACCAGATGTTTCGTTGATGGTAATTCACCTCGAGATCTGTGTATATCAGAATAAAAGGATTTCCTGGTCAGTTGAGAATATAATAAATAAGTCAAATTATTTTTAAATTACTTAAAGTGATGTCGAGTTATTAGAATTATTTGAAAGTTCCCACAATCGTTTTGGTATCACATTCAAATTTCAAAATGCATTAAATTACTTGAAATTATAGGAACACCTGAAATTGTTTTGAAATCTTATTTTTCACGGCTGTGGGCCCTTTTTAATCAATATGTAAAATGGCGTAAAACGAAAAAACAACGTGATAATTGATTTCAATCATAATGAGCAACAAGACTAGGAATAGAAAACAGATCCTCGTAGAAAAATAAAAGAGGGATTCGTTCTGAAAATTACTGCTTTCAGTATTTTAAAACGCCAATAAATGATATCAAGAAATAGCAAAAAAGATATATAATATTATATATATATACATACATACATACATATATATATATATATATATATATATATATATATATATATAAGATAGCGTATGCTCTGGTTTTACGATTAAATACGCCAACCCGCGAAAAGCCCCTCGAGCACGTTGTTCTTACGAACGAGAATCGGGCTCGCGGTACTGCTGCTGCTGCTGCTTACCGTCGCGCTTTTCCGAAAGGGGAGGCCATTAAACGCCTGGCAGTTTGTTCTTTTAATCTTCGTAGAGCTTCCGCCGGCGCAGCGCGGCGCCCGGCGGCGACGGCCTTTTTTGTCCCTCTTTATCGCTTCGACATCGCCTCCATATTATATATATATATATATATATATATATATATATATATATATATATCACGATTATATACGAGCATGAGGAGTTCGAGCGCGCGCGCGAAGCCGTCGCGCTGATAATACGAGGGAAAAGCCGTCGGAGTTCCGGGCTTCGCGTCAGCGTTTAGACGCATGAGCGCCTTGGGAGGGGCTGCCGTAGGAGGAGAGGAGGGAAGGCGAGGCGCGAAGAAGCTTAATGTGTGTGTGTGTGTGTGTGTAGACTCTATAGGTACACGAAGGAAACCTAAAAGCGTAGGAAAGCGCGCGTGCGGAGGGAAGATAAAAGCTCGCGGGAGTGGTACGCGGAAGACTTTCAAATCCGAGCGCGCATGATATATATGTATGCATGTACGTATGTGTGTCTGTATATATATATATATATATATATATATATATATATATACACACGCGTTCCTCCTGATTTTAATGCTCTTGGATGAATGCGCGAAATTCGCCTTCGACTCCCCCCTCCCATCGCCCCTTCCGGCATGGTTCCGCGGGGCCGGCGCGCGTGATAATATAGTTTCCGGTCGAAAATAGAGCTTGAGCCGCTATATACGGATACGAGCAAGGATATTGCCAGGAATCTATAAAGAATGAAAGACCGCGTACGATATAATGGGATCGCGTGTGTTATATCTATTTATTTTTGTCTGTTTGTTTTTTAGGTTCATGGTTCGCTGTTGGAAATCTAAGAATCGTCGCCGACTAAAACCATATTTATATTTTTTAAATTGGAATTTTAGTACTTCTTTTATTAATATATAGATACATCCCGTCAGGATTTACTATCGAGAGAAAAGTCCATTGATATTTACGTTGTTTGCAAATCCCTTTTTTTTACTGGGTCGTTTATCATTTGTTGTATACATTTTCCTGATTTCATCTCTTCGAAAATATTGTAGGATTCTATCTAGATCTATCATTATTTTTAATTTTGCTGTATTATTAATTTAACAAATTTCCATAATTTTTTGAAATATCAATGATTAAAATCATTGATATTTTATGATCTATCACAACATTTCTTTTTTAAATGCTTTAGGTGATTATTTTTAGTAAATTAATAAATATTCCTTAATACGTCGCTTCTGATAGTCATTATAAGAAAACTATTACGCCAATCTTCTTACATACTAGTCGTAATCTATTTTGGTCAATTACAGCTTTGACAAAAACTTTTTTCTAAGTCTATTACTAATCAGTAATATACAAAATAAATTTCTAATACTATATAAATAATAGGAAAAGTATCTTGCAGCTCTTCTGAACAAATACTTTAATTAGTCTAATTTAAAAAAATAATTTTTTAGTTTCTTTTTGATTTTGATTATCGCCAATGAAATATTTTATCAAGATTGTAAAATGCATAATTAACGTTTAATTATGTGTAAAGATAACAAGGTCACAGTCTTATTAATTACATTAAAATAAAACCAATACCAATATGCAAGTAGTAACAGGTATCTGAAGTCAGACGCCAATTTAAGTAATCCTTAAATCGACGTCTTTTATTATAATTATATTTTAAATTTGATAAGCCTTATGAAATTAAAAATATAATTATAATAAAATTATTAAATTTAAAGCAATTATTAAATACTTTTTAAATAAAGTTCGTAATATACAATACTTATTAAAATAAAGCTATTTCTAGTTTATTGATTGAAAAAAACCCACATAAATAATGGAAGTACAATTAACGTGGACATATTATAAATGACCCTGTCAAGAAAACTTAGACAATTGCAAAGTTTATATATGAAAGGTAGATATAGTTGCGGAAAACTGAATAGCAGTCAAAAGATAGAAAGTTAATAGTATAAATAAGCCAACTGTCGATAATCATAAAAAGCTTTGCAAGCGTCTGAAAGTTGCACACAACGCGCACGCATACA
Organism: Sycobia sp. Sy_11; assembly: GCA_018907035.1. Taxonomy (NCBI): domain Eukaryota; kingdom Metazoa; phylum Arthropoda; class Insecta; order Hymenoptera; family Epichrysomallidae; genus Sycobia; species Sycobia sp. Sy_11. Next base: position 402,302 of record JACCIC010000059.1, on the reverse strand, counting down.
TAGACGCGGATACACACGCGCACACGAAATATGTTAACAAGCGGTCCGAAAAAAAACTCATATTGTGCTGCAGAAATAAATACGAAAAGAGTAAAAAGTTTACTGAATAGCATAAAAAGAAATGCATGCTGAAAGAGAGGAAAGGAGAAAGGTTCCTCTTCTAGAAAAATCATCAACCTCTTTATTCGCTCTCTTTCTCTCTCTCTTTCTCTTCCTCTCTTCATCGATCCTAATACCCTCTCTTCTCGACTTTTAAAATAGAGCATTGCAAGACAGTCGATTTCAATATCCATTGTTGTAAAACTTGTATCGCGATTTGTATTTGTACGTACATGACGGCCCTGAAGAACTTTTATCAATCCTTGAAATATTTATTTCAGAATGTAACGTCAGTGTGTATATAACTAAGCCTTTGTTCAATGTACATATTGTTATAAACCCCGACAGAATAAAGAAAACGCGGTCTTTCGTCAGGAAGTCCGCTGAGACTTTTCTTCTATAGTGTGGACATCGAACCTGTATTTTCGATATTAGTTTACGAAGACAATAAAAGACCATTATTTTGTCAATCCGTATTAAATTTATAGCCCTTTTCATTGATATCATACATTTAATAATTCCAGGTTTACTATTATATTATGAAGAGTAGTATACAATATAAAATATTCAATTATTAATTTACCGTTAACAAAGTTTCTTTTAACAAAAAAATATATATATATATATATATATATATATACGAATTTTATAGTTCATTACTTAATTAGTTAATAGTTTTTTTATATTCATAACAAAATTTGCGAAAAGTTTTTTGGTGCTATTTTTCAATATTTTTGAAAAAATCAGCATTTCTTTCAATAACCCTTTGAATAACTATCTTTCTCTAAAAAATTAAGCAAAAATAAACAATTAAAAAACCTTTTTGCTAATTTTCAAGCCTTCGTCTCATTTTCGATCTAATCAATTACCATGAGAAAGTAAAGAAGTTATGCAATATACACACTACAACTTTCTAAGGGAACTTTCAATTCATAAATATATATGTATATATATATATATATATATATATATATATATATATATATATATAATTAGTTGTCACTATAAATATCACATTATTTTGTTTTTATCGTAGATAATTATATATATATATATATATATATATATATATACAACCTTAATATAAGGCGAAAAGAAAACGGTGCAAAAAATGTTCTATTTTCTTTCTCGATGTTCAAGGGAAATCTGTACACCATGTCCAATTATCGGCTTGCCCGTTATACATCCGCGTCGATTACCATTTCATCGCCTCGGGACAAAATTATCTACCTGTAATATATATATATATATATATATATATATATATATATATATATATCCTGATGCTCGCACGCGCTGTATTTATATCGGATTATCGGACTTCTGGCAATTTTTAGAATAAGAAAGCCCAAAGTACATTGGCTGGTAAAGGAGTTCCAGCTCTGAATATGTGGTTTGAATTCGGAGCACTAAGAAGACACTTACATCATTGTTAGATTCGACGGTATAATTATAGAAATTTTCAATATATGAGTGTGCGTGGAGAGTGAGAGAGAGAGAGAGAGATCGAGCAGGAGGGAGAGAAAGAGATTGAACTGAATGAGTAGCATTGATTAAATGAATACATAAAAATTAAGCTTTGATAAACTTACAAAGTTCTCTTCTAATTTAATTAATTGATCATGAGAGAACATCATATTAAACTCCGATATAATATAAAGAGTGGACAGTTTCAATTTAGGCGCTGTATCTAAATCAAGTAAGGAAGAAGACCGAAAAACGTTGAAGATTTTTTACTTATGAAAGTTTTTCTTCCAAATTCGACACAATGTTCAATATATTATATTTCGTCACCGGTGCAAAAGCTGGTTATTTACATCGTGAGAAGGCTCGTTTCTTAAGGAAGCGATCGAGGTAAATCTCGTGAAATCAAAATCAATTTACTCATCGAGATTGAACTGTATTTTTATCATAAAGGCCGGAAAATCAAGTTGAATCCTGATTTAGAGATTATTGCGATGAAAATCGTTCTTCTCTATTGAATTACAGTATTCTAGAACGGGATTGGCGTCTGAAATAACAGAGTATAATCGTCAAAGGAGTCCGTACTTAAATCGTAAAATAAATACGTCGATTCGTCCGCAAAATTTAACATTTTATAAATTATTATTTATCTCAATTGCCGCGCGGCCTTCGATAGATCTCGGCATGGTGTTCAGGCAACCAGTGTAAATATAACTTCTAAAATCCGTACTGGGTTTAAACAGCTCGCGATCCCCGTTGAGCTAATAATCGAATAGTTAGCGTTACTTACAAAGCTATCGCGATTGCGGCAGGATTAAGAGGATAATGTTTGTAATTAAAGGTTTATATACAGATATGCCTCGCAGTGCACGAATGGGAAACCTGTCCATTAGAAACAGTTAACCTTGATCTTATTTTCTTGTAATTACAGTCGGTATACTTAAGGTTATTATATATAGTCACGGCTGGTTTCGGATTTTTCACGAATCGCGCGCCTACTGATTTTATCGGGCACTATGTGTGTGTATATCTATATAATAATATAACCGACATACTTTGTTCAAATTTTCGTGCTTCGTTCAAAATTACAAAGAAGCGCAAATAAGCATCTGTGTATGTGGAAATACATCGAGAAATACATATTTAAGGATTAGTTTCAATTTTAGATAAGTAAATAACTATCGCATTATAATTGAATTTAATTTTATCAGATAAATTGAGAAACAATTATTTTTATAAAAAAAGTCTATTTGCACACAAAGCTTATTATTATAATTTTCTTCGAAAAGAGCCATTGAAGTCTTAATAATACTGTACTATACTTTTTAATAATATACCGTATCCTCGATATACCATTGTAAACAATAGATACACACACGCCCACACACCTACAAACATACATTCATACATACGCACCTACATACGCACATACGTACGCACATACGTACATACATATATGTATAAAGGAAGCATCAGCAGATAATTAGCAGTGTTGCTTCACGCGCCGTAATGTCAATGCACAATCATTAGACTTCTTTCATTAACTGCCCGAGGCGCGGTATTTTCCCAAAAATCGAGTATTGTTTTTTGTATATTAAACTCTGCCTATATATATATAATGAACGAACAAATTATACAATTAAAAAAAAAATTATATAGATAAAAAGAAACTATATACATATATATATATATATATATATATATATATATATATATATATATATATATATAGATTGCGGATGTGTGCCCTACGCATACAATATAATATTATAGTGTGGCGACTTGCTTCATGCTTCGTTCGAAAAGAAAACCTCGTTGAAGAATTTCACATCCGGTCAGAGAAAATCCAAAACAACTGGAAGTCGGACGGATGCGCGCGATAATGAAACGCGCTCCATCGATCACTCCCCCTCCCAATAATCACAACAGAACGCATAATATCAATTTCGTGTGCGCACTATATATATATATATATATATATATATATATATATATATATATATATGCATATAAGATGCTCAGTTGTTGTGGAGGGGGGCAGAGAGAGAGAGAGAGAGAGAGAGAGAGAGAGAGAGAGAGAGAGAGAAAGGAGAGAACACGTGCGACGAGAACAACAGAGAGGATATAAAAGTCATGTGAGTGTCGTGGCGTCGTTATGGCTTCGATCAGAACAATGAAACCTATGCACCCGCCCGGTATGAGGTCCTAGTATATATATATATTGAAAACGTCTCCTGAAATACCTCATCCAAATTTATATTTCGTGCATTATTATACAGCCTTCGAGAAAACGGGAGTTCCATAATTACAAGAGCTGATGAAAAGCTAAAAGCCGGCCGATAATGACTTCTTTTGAAGATATACTCATTGGGGCATATAACAGTTGGGCTTTTCGGTCGTGTCAGAACACCCTCTGCGTTTTTATGATCGCCCCTCTGAGAACCACAAAGTCAGCGTTTCCTTGACGGCTGCACTTTTACATCATATCAATATATTAAAATTATAATATATATATAACGATTGACTCGACTTATATTTGAGCACATTAACTTTAGGGATAATGTGACTGCATCTGGTTTGATCATCAATTCAACAACGGGCAATACTAAAAAATAGTAAAATACAATAGTAAAATAGGAACTGTTGCGTGGAGCACTCAAATTAACGGTATTATCATCAAAAAGTTCTGAAAATCACGAGAGTGATATAATTCTTACGTAATTTTTAATATTTGATTTAGAAGCTATGCCATCATACTTAAAAAGCGCTCTCCTACGCAAAACTTCTCAGACCATGTACATAATTTACTGAACTCGTCACCTTTTAACTGTATAAATATTTTGTATTTTTTTTAACCATCCTTCAAATTTTTTTTAATATCGTTTAATTTACGACAGAACGCTCTTTCGGGACTAAAAATCAATGAAAATGAAATGTTCGCTGATATTAAAGGGATAAAGCTCTAATGCCACCACTATATGTTTGGTGAGTTTCACACAGAGGCCTCTTTAGTACGCGAGTTAGCATGTTTCGAGCAAAGTTACGAACCTGTACTCCTCAGTAAGGAAGAGATAATTCTTCCATCTACAGAACCAGCACACTGATGATTTTATGACTACATAATATTTAGTATCTCAATTTTAAAGAAAAAAGAAACGGCAAAAACAAGGCAATATTAAAAAATTAATATGCTGTAATTTATTGATAAAAATCTGTACGTAGAGAGTGGGCATTGAAGAAGATAAAAGATATGGATATTACTAAAAACCATTCCTTTGATCATTCTTCTTTTCTAAAGATCCTTGGACAGTCGAACACCCTGTAGCACGAAGCAGTTGTTATACTATGTAAAACTATATGCTAAATAGCACGTGCAAATTTCTTCTTTATACGTTAGCAAAAGACCTTGAAATCCTCGTCCGGTACTTTTTTTTACGAAATTCATAACTTTTCAACATAAACCTTTACACCGTGTGAATTAGAATTTGTAATGTTCTGGTACACCCCCGAGTATACCGCTTTTAATTTAACTATATAATGATCACTAACGGTCGAATACGGTCGAATATCTCCGGACCGCCCGCCGTACCGCCTGCGGACGCGCCACTATAATATTTTACAGAGTACGCGAGCGAGAGATTTTATATAGACCTATAGTTTTATGGAAGCGAGAGCGTATATTCTTCGGCATACATGTGTCAATATAAAGCTAATTGAATACACACGATGTTGCTCGCGCGCGAAAGTTATAAAAGTATATATATATATATATATATATATATATATATATATATATATATATATATATAAGGTGTGCGAATTATTATATGCATCAGGTGCGAGGAAAATATATTTATCGATCGCGTCGCGCGTGCACGCGCAAACTAAATATATTTCATCAACCCCCCTAGCGCAAGTTGCGCGTGTAATAAATTCTGGCTGTATAGACGCGAGTTTAGAACAATAAAACTAGGGGTTTTGGGAAAGGGCGGGGGGGGGGGGTAAAATCAACAAGTAGGTACACAATATAAGTATATTATGTAGAAGGGAGCACTGGGGCCCAAGTTTTACGCGTACGCGTGCTCGGTCAGAATCGACAATGCGCTGGTGTTAGAGAGAATGGTACATATATACACAATATAATATGTATATATATATATATATATATATATATATATATACGGCCGGAATTTTATTCGAACGAGCACTAACTTTTTCGATGGTTATATCCCGCCGGCGTGTTCCATTATTTCGCATCGACTTCGCTCCATCGTGTTCTGAATAAATACCGAAAATTCGTAAACGCTCCCTTTCTATATTTATATATCGTAATAGTTATAAAATATTCTGGCCAGCTCGTTCACGCATATTATGGAATACGATTGAAAGGCTATATATATACATATATATATATATATATATATATATATATATATATATATATATATATAAGAATAACAGCTGCGCGCCATTGATAATTGATTTAGGCTTCATCTTTAGTAAAACTTTTGCTTGTGACGCCTGGATCGATGGTTCAAGGACGAAGGTGGTGAAAAGAAGACAAAGTATATATTAATAAAGATCTCGGTGTCCTTGAAACGTGTACGAGAGCGTCTATATGGGTAAAAGTGAATGCCGTTTATTTCGGTTTATTTACTTTTATACAGTATAAAATTTTCAATATTTTAATTACAGTCTCTGCTTCAACGAGTTTTTTTGTTATACTTATGTACGAAAACTACATCTTCATCTTTTACAACACGAATATTTACGGAATTCCAGGATTCTTAATATTATATTATAGTTACACTCGATATCGCTCTTGAAATTCGAGAAGTATTTTTTACGAAGGATTAATGGGCTTCGCGGTTATATCACAAGCGAAGCAAAAAAAAATCCAAGAGAAAAATTCCAATGGTATATTTTTCACATATATATTATATCCGTATGTATGTAAAAATAACACAATATTTCTGGTGAAAGTATAACTTTAAGCCTAATCGAAAAATGATGACCCTAATACGATTTTTTGGTTCATACTGCGCGTAAAATACAGTTCGACGCTAATAGCGTGTGAAACTTGATTTTTACCTCGTTAGACTTTCCTCCGTCGCTTCGCTACATACTCGAGACTTAAGTGCGAGGTAAATGTTTCATTAACTACGGAAAAAAATAATTAACTATCGCACGCGTCTCCAAAAATACTATAACTTTTTTCTATATTAATTATTATACTTTTCATGCTAACGATATTTTTTATACATTTATATTTATAGATGTATATATGTATACAAATGAAATTTATAGTTTATTAGAATTATTATTAAGTATGAATACTATCTATATAGTATACAATTTCCTGTTGAATCAACCACGAGGAAGACTGACAGATCGATATAATAATCAATGAAATGTCTGTATGGGGAAACATTGACAATCTATATGACTTCCAGTTCTATACTAATGTCCGCGAATGTCATTAATCGGTATAGGAATAAAGGCGTGCTGTACGCACACGATCTTCGATGTCTCTATTATAACTTGCCTATGGGCATGACTACCGGGGCACGTGATTCATGTTAATATACAGTACGTCAATAATTTCATGGTGCAGCGCAATAATGTTAAGTCTTATGAACAAAATGTATTATCGGAAAGTGTAATGGAGGGCTATACTTAAGTTGTGTGTGTACGGTTGAATTTTACAATTTAAAGTACTTGACAATCTCTCATTCGCCATTGTTTTACTGTATATATACGCAATAAAATTTTTTCTTTCTCCTTATCACCTGTCTGAAATCAAATTCTCGAACAATCTCTTCGTACCATTGTGATTATAATAGATATCTATTGAGTCGATTAAAAATTTAGCATTAGTTTAAATTTAAAATTCAACCCTTAACAAATAGCATACGCATTCCATTATTTTACGAAACTATAATCATAAAAACAAATTTTTTCTATTTGACAAAACTGAACGGAGCATTTAAGGCAATGAAAAATATCATTCACTTACCCCTGAATAATCTTAAATCGTTTACTAAAGAGCTAAACAGGCTCTATCGACCTTTCTCCCTCTTTTTCATGCTGGGCGTCCGCTCTTTGTCCTTGCACATATGGGGTGCCTGCAATTGACTTCTCATATTGTATTTCACAAAGAAATGCTTTATTCTTAAGCTCAAATTAAATTCCGAGACACGTTGGGTGAATTTTAAGATTTATTGTGATAATAAAATTTGGACCATTCAAAAGGTTCATATATATTTATATAATTATAGTGTAGATATGTATTACTATTCACAAAAATTCATATTTATACGTTTAACAATCTCAATGACTATTTCTAATGGTTTTTATTCTGCTTTTACTAATTTATATATTTTAACATTACATCTTGACCTTAGCTCATGAGTAAAAAAATTATTTCATATCAAAGAGATTTTTGACCTATAAAAAGAAAAAGAACAAGATTCGCCAATTTTAAGAAATAAAATAGTTTATAAATTGATAATGTTCATTAGATTTACGTAAAAAGTTATGGATACTTCGTATAAGTTTAAATACTGTTTTAGATCATATATTCAACTCCTTTAAGTTTATTGTAGAACTTACATTTAAATATTCCTCAACTTTTTAGTTTTCTACAATCTTTTTTAGTCGCTATGCTGCGAAGTAAAAGTATGCGCGTAAATAAAATTTTATCTATAAATTTAACATTACAATAAAAATTTAATAAGTGTAGCACTAAAACATAAAAAATTACGAGATATATAATGAACAATAATATTCCGTTTTTCATTTCCGTACGTTAACTGTGTACTCCAAATCGCTAGAATATAGTAAAGTAGCCGATATAGAGATTAATTGATCAATAGAAGAGTTATCGGTGGATTAAAAGTATATATATATATATAGATTGATCATTTTTTAATAATCAAATAAAAGAGTCAAATCAAATACAGATCTGCTTTAGAAAACAGAAAAGTAAAAAGTATATATATATATTACCCACACACACATACACAGACATACACCCATATATATATATATATATATATATATATATATATATATATATCTCGATTGACCGCAGATAAAAAGCACGTAAATGTTTATTAGGACGTCTTTACTATTCTTCGATCCTCTCGACAAATTAAAGAATCGCCCTATAACAAAAGTACGAAAACATCCTCGAACTTTCGCACAAGCGTCGCGAGCGAAATTCCTTTGCCGGCCCAAAGGATCATCTCAGAAAGGAAGAAACGAAACAGACTTCAAGTGCGCGCGCGCGCGCGCGCCTTTTACGACCTATTCTTTCTCCCCTTTTCTCCTTCTCAGCTATATATATATATATATATATATATATATATATATATATATATACTCCAAATTACTACGGGCCATATAATCTTCCGTTCCCTCGAGAGGTCGAAAGAGAAAATAGGAGGGCGGGAGTAGGGGCAAGCCCAGGCATAAGGCAGGTTCTACCAACACGAGGCATCGCGGTAGGTATATATATATCGAGAGAAAATCACCGTAACCGCGAGCCTGCTGTGCGCCAGTGGGGGCGGCTGGGAGGGAAACAGAGCAGGACCACGGCGTCAGGACCAAGAGCAATACGGAAAATCCATGGAAAATCGAGCTCTTGACGCGCATCGCGACCTCTCTGCACAGTTGAATTCAAGCTTTCTCGCCCCCTCCTCGCTCCATCTCTCTCTTTCACTCTCTCTCTCTCTCTCTCTCTCTCTCTCTCTCTCTCTCTCTCTCTCTCTTTCTGTCTCTCTCTCCCTTACGTGTGCGCCTCGCGTCGACATCAGCCGCGCGTCGCCACCGTCGCGGCCGCTATAACGCGCTGTTACCGCTACGTCACTCCCCTCTCCCCTCGCAGGCTTGCGCGCGCGAGGCGCGTTCTGTATACAGAAACTGTACATCGATGCGGCGGACGCGCCAGCGCCGTCGCCGCCGCCACGAGCGCGCGTGGTGGAGAGCCGAGGGGGAGCGAGAGAGACAGGGAGAGATTAGTGAGAGAGAGAGAGAGAGAGAGAAAGAAAGCAGCATATAGAACGGACGGCCTCGGCTCGGCCGCGCCGCGCGAGCAGCGAGTACTACGCGAGGATTGAGGACCGGTCCGACCAGCCTGCGTGCAGCGCCAGAGAGATCGCGCTCGGCGTCTGCGTCGGTAGGACGTCGTCGTCGCCGTTCCTTAGCTCGGGTTTACATTAAACACACACACGTATATATTTATATATATATTTATATATATATATATATATATATATATATATATATGTATACGTATATGTATGTGTATATATATATGTACGTGTAATATATAGTGCCTAGCACTGTGCGCTGAGCACGTTGTGTTATATTATATTGTTAAATACTACGCGCGCGCGTGTGAGTGAGTGTATGTCGGTGTATGTGCATCTGTGACTCCGCGCCTCGCGAGTGCTTTTATTATACATATATATGTATTATATCCGCTAGCCAATACGGCATATATCGTGGATACAAAGGCATATACTAGTATATAGTGCGCGCAGGATATCTACATTCTATAGATATACATACATACACACACATACATACATCATATATATATATATATATATATATATATCCATAGATAGCGGGTCATACGCCTATGGGTGCGCGCGTATGCCACCAGCTCCGTGGCTCGCGGTTTTGTTTATAACGTTACCGCTGGGAAGTCCGGGCGCACGCTCCAGTCCGTATCCCGTGCTGCTGGATCGCGACTCCGGAAGGGATAAGCGGCAGACTCTCGTCGCGGCCCCCGGGACGGGAGACAAAGGGAGAAAACGAGCCGAAGAGGGGGAGAGAGAGAGGGAGAACGAGAGATCAGGAGCAGCAGCAGCAGCAGCAGGAAGCGCCCCGGGTTTCGCGAAGCATGGCGCTCGGGGGGATCGTGGCCGCTCCTCGGAGTCCCGCTCCCGTTCGACGGCCTCTCCGTCGTAGCTTCGCCCGGACGGGCCGTCGCTGCTCCAGCGAGTTTTAACATTGAGCCGCGATCGATGCGCGCCGGTGGTGTGTGATTATGCTGACGGTGTGACGGTGCTCCTCGACTAATATATGCCTGTCTAGAAATATCTGTATAAATATATTGTGCGGTGATTTTGTGCCTGGCTGTCTACGATAAGTGTGCGGAGTAAAGCGTGGAAGAGAGGAGTGCGTGTATAGTATATCGTATATATATCTATATATATAGTTCTTCGCTCGGCCCGGACTGCGGGTCTGGAGATATACAGCTCGATAGCTAGATATAACAGATAATCGCACGCGGACGTCGGTCCGTCCCTCTGGTCGCCGCTCCGGTGATCCTGCTGTTGGTCGTCGTCGCCCTGCAGGGCCGCGTCGACGGAGAGCCGAGTCATGAGACGGATAAGTGGTAAGCTCCTCGCGCGACACGTTACGCGAGGCGTCGATTTTTACCAAGATTTTTTCACGCGCATACACAATTATAAGCGCAAGGTTTATCCCCCCCCCCCCGACCATCCTCACTCCTCGTCGGCGCGTGGAACGGAGATCTTGTGCGTGGGTGAGGCGCGTACGAAAGGAAATCCCCGTGTGTATGCGCGCGATATCGTCGGAGGGGGGGGGGGTGAGGGAGAATTTTTATATAAGATGCGGGATGCTGCGCGAGAGAGACGGATGTATCGAGGAAGAGAGGGGATTATATGGACTCGGGCAAGATACGCGTCGACGATGAGGTCATTGCTTTGGACGAAGGGGGAGATTTTATGGGTCTTTGGGGTGCTCCGCTTCTTCGAGCAGGAGATCCCTGCTGTATGCGCAATCGCGTATCTACATGCATGCGCTATTTATTCCGGATTAATGAAGACGGAGAGTCGGGAGCGACTCGTCAACCGGACTCTTCGCGCGCGCAGTGCGGCGTATTACGTATATAGAACAATATATATGTATATATACATATATATAGTTGGTCCCTTCGCGCACGGGGTGAAAGTCATATTGGGCACTGCGGATTTCGGATATGAAATACGCGTGTAATATAGATAATGGACAAACTGTGTATATTTTTAACAGCCGCGGATTTATACACATACATCGACTTTCTACTTCTCGTTGCGGAGAGAAATGGGCGCTCGTAGCGCGCGATCGATTAAACAAAAATATCTGAAACCCGGCGTATATTTGAAATATCGGAGCAATCTCGCGATTCGCCGATATAATGCATATAGACGTCGTAAGTGCGCTTAATATTATAGGCTCAAATTACATTTCTCTCGCGTGACAATCTACCTTGGTATTATAAATGTTGAATAACTCTGGCGAGAAAATCGAATATACTGGATGCAGTTAGAGCCTCGCAATACGCATATCTATACGCATTATATATAGTTATACGTTCGAGTCTAAAAGCGATCCTGCCTCATTCTGCCGACGCTCTTATGTAAATACAGTATCGTATGTACGAGCAAAGAGTAAAATTAATTTATGCATAATCCAGTTCTCGAAGAAACTCGCGCACTTCTCCCGGAGGCGATAAGGAGCCTCTTGTACCAATGCAACTCAATGTGCTAAAGGGAAGAACGTTTCGCCCGATTGCGGTCTCTATAATAATCGCACCAATGTCGAAAAATAACTCGTTTTTCCTCTAACGTATATACGTAGTTATGGCGTTGTTTTGCAAAGAGCCGTAAAAAAGAAATTTTCTTATGGACCAACTACGAGTTAAGTAAATAAAGATATCGCTCTTCCTCCCTCTTCTCTCTCTCTCCATTCTCTATAAAAGACTTATAAAGAGTGAAAATTCTTAGCAAGTCTTTCGAGTTTCTAACGAAGTTTTCCTTCTCTCTCTCTCTCTCTCTCTCTCTCTCTCTCTCTACGCCTGTCTGCCTGTCTCGCTTTTTCGGTCAGCCACCCTCTCTCGCGGGATATTATGCGAAAGAGAAAAGTCAGGAGAATCTTCACTTCTCCAGAGACCGTAAAATTTTAATTCAACCCGTGTATAATTTTTTGCATTCGTTTTATTATTCTCTCCCGCGGCGCGCGCAAAAAAAAAATTACTTTAAAATGTTTTTAATAGTTTGGGCTTTCGTATATAACGTTTTGCAAGTTTGCCCGTCGCGTTTTCGTGACAAGAAAAAAAACGGGTAGCATCGTAAAAAAAGTATATTCATTTTTCGTATTATACGCGCGAGAGAAACTCGATTTTATTTTATTTTTTTATTTTGTCCGATTTTCTCTCTATATATACATATATAATATACCAATTAGTCGGTATATTTTATTAGAGTCAGGCTTAAGATCAATACGCCAAAAAATCAAATGGAACCTATAGCTCATTTATTATAACGCACGTGCTCTCTCTCGCTCACTTCTTTCCTGATGGAGATTTATTAATGAGCAGAGAATGAGTGGGATGAACCAAAAACTGGTTATGCGAGAGGCCTTTGAAGAGCAGTCCTCGTTTCAGCGATTTGGCTAATTATACACTCCTCAGTTTGTTTTAAACTGGAAATGAACATGGGAGAGAGAGAGAGAGAGAGAGAGACCGAGCAAAGAGAAATATTTAATATACTGCGGACTATATAACCAGCATAATTAGCGATAGAATGTGGACAGTGCGTTAATAATCCACAAATTGCATAGGAGGGATATTTAAAAAATCTGTGTATCAGATCGATGATTGTTGTTTTTATTGCTCATGCTGTGGTAGCGATATCCTCGAAAGTACAATTTTTTTCGTTGATAGTGCCAATCACAAGTCAAATCGAACAATGCGAAAAATAAACTAGAAACAATTCCCAGAAGAATTCTTCTGAACCTTAAAATACTTAGCGATATTGTGATTTTAAGCCGAAAATTTGGTCTCTTATAGTTTAACGTGTGTTAATTACAAAATAATCAATATATGTAATTGTTACAGGCGCAAAGACCGGAAGTGTCAGAACACCTTTCCTCTTTTATAAACGCCCTTTACTGAGGGTTTCCATTATGACATTACACAAAACTGTGATTTTTTAAATTGCGCGTCCATATCGTATTATGATCGGGGAAGGGCTTGGACTATCTTAAGAAAGATCATATAACTGCATCTAGCTTGGTTATGAAAGTAATAACAAAGCCTTGATTATGCTCTTAAATTATTTGGTTTACTCTTAAAGTACTTAAAGCAATAGAATAAATAATAAAAAATTAGACAAGTTTGGAAATTCGATTTAAAAACAATTTTAGTGTCTCGTCAGCTCTCCGCGACAAAAAATTTTCAGATAATTCGAGATATTATCTGGCTCTAGATTCATCATTTTTTGATTATATAAATAACGATATGTCGTGGTATTAGAAACTTCTATATAGTGCAATTGAAATATAGAATCAAGCAAGAAAGTTCGTCTTATCTTCTGAATTTTGAAAATATGGCCTCATCTGTAGTCAAAATTGGCCGAGATGAATAAGGCTTTCCCGAATTGGACTCCGATAAATTGCAATCCCGGCTTCGATAATTCAAAAATTTTAGTATAATATACGAAGTCACCGATTATTAACGTAATATCTATAACTGACGATGTCAACAGTCTGTTGTATGACAAATTTTACTTAAGATTATAATATAAACAATAATCTATTATCATGGTGTTGTAAGTTACATATGAAAGAAGTATGTAGTCACGTGATATCAACAGTCGAATTAATTAAGACTCTTGCTTACGTCATTCTGCGATATAGAGTACGCTTAAATAACTTAGGAGTATGTCACGTGCACGACAATATTTTATAGATAAAGCGAACCAAAATTAAGTCGTGCAACAATTGATTAATCAAAAAGTATCTAGAAAGATTATTTTTGGGCAAATAAAAAGGCACCATTCGTTTTGACTTTCTTCTTATTTTCGGTACTTGGATATCCCCTGAATAAAACGAGTTGTTGCGCTACTGCCAATAATGGAGCGAATCCGAAATTCGCATCTTTGCAATGCAATGGAATAATTCGAGCTCAATCTTTAATTTAACTTTATTCCCTTTGTTATTTTCTGGATATATCTCCACAGTCTACATTTATCCCCCAGCATTATCAATCAAGCCGATTCTCAACGAGCGAAGGGGGAGTTGAGTGACGCGTAGGCGACTGTATATATTTTTTCGAAGCCATATGTACAAACACGCCACGCAATATATAGGGTCAAAAAGCCCTTTTTCAACTTTAATCAACTCCCCGTCAGCTCTCTCTCTCTCTCTTTCTCCCCCTCCGGAGCCACTCGCCCCGCACCTCATTATGCGCGCATACCACCGGCGTATGGCGGTGCCCGCGGTGCAGCAGCTGCCCCCTCCCCGCCCCCGCCAAATAAAAGAGGCCTCGAAAATTCAACATCGGAGTCGTCTGGTCTGGACTTTTCGGCCTGTTTCAGGGGTTCGTTTCAGCTGCGGCTAGCGGGACGCGAGTGCACGCGAGGAAGAAGGGGGGAGGGAGGGAGGGAGGGAGGGAGGGAAGGAGGCCAGGCATCGCGGCCGGAACAGATCGTCATTCGTCACCGCGCCGCCCACGCGCGCGCGCGCGACACGTGACGCGCATCTTGGTAGAATCTGGATGGTATATGCAACGGCGGCGGCTCCCTCCCCCCTCTCTGCCGCCGCTGCACGCGCTGCGCGTCGCGAAGAGAAGGCAATTCGTAGGATATTCTCCGGTTTCGCTTCCGATGACCCCAGAGAGGAACCCGCCCTCGATCGCGCTCGCGCCCGACACGCTAATGTACGCCGTGTATGCGCCAAGAAATGCGGGTATACGCGCAGCTCTCTCTCTCTCTCTCTCTCTCTCTCTCTCTCTCAAGTAGTATCTATCTGTTTCTCTATGCGCGTATCTCTATGCACACTCGCGCGCCCGAGCGCTCCATTCGGTCCTGCATTATACATCCACGCTCGGTCGCGCGCGTCCTTTGCACTTACGTAAGGCCTTGGAGTCGTGGAGCTCGCGCGAGTATATATTTGTACACGTACAGTGTATCTGTATATAGCGATCGCGGCCACATCAGGATATTCGCCCGCGGCCCGCGCGTACTTCGTCCCCGCGCTCGGAGTCCAGGCGCTGGCGGGTTCTCGACTTCTCCTTCGTACGCTCTGCCTCTCGCTCCTTCTTAGCTACAGTTTCGACCTGCGAGTTCCCCGTGTATATACATATATACACGCATACAGAGTTTGCTCGCCGCACGGTGCTGCCGCGGCCGCTATAAACTCGCTCTTGCCCTCGCCTTGTGCGCAAGCCGATGCTGCCGATGCTCGTTCTTATAATACACGCTCCCCGATGCGGGGACCTGACGATACGGCCGGCTCTCGCGGCGATCGCGCGCGCGTATATAATGCGGCACGGTCGTTCGAGCGCTTTTTCAAGGTTGCTTACACGCTTTATATAGGCAGACACGAGCGGTGCTCGGTACCCTCCGTACGTAGATACACGTGCGCAACGCTGTCGCGTCTGCGAGTTCAATTTCACGAATACGAATTGCATTATATATATATATATTTCGTAGAGGGGCTTCGAACGAGTTTTTTATTTCGAAGGAGAGCGAAAAAAGCAGAGCGATCTTGAAAGTTCCGAAAGAGCGCGGTAATATGCGTATGTGTATTTATATATGCACACAAGGTACGGCTCTGTTTCGTAATAGTTCTGAGGGCTTTTTTGACTGTTGCTTGATTTATGAAGATGGGAGTGCGGCACGGTGACGAGGCGGGGGCGACGAGGATGGGCTCGAAAGATAACGGGTGCGCAACTGCAATATTATATATATATGTATATACATGCGCGTATGCATCCGTAGCACGGAAATATACTCGGAACGATTTTTTTTACAACGCGGGAAGAGTATAATTTATCCGGCGTGGGACGCGCGCGCGTATCTAAATTAAATATAGCATACGTATATAGATTTAGTGCAAAGTCGGCGCATATTAAGAAGAGGGGGCAGCACAGGGATTTCCGATTGCGGCGCAGGGACGAAAAAATATCACCGCGGGTCTGTTTATAGAAAGCGGGATCTAGCGTAAATAACTATAAACGCCGAACGTTTGAGCGAAGATGAAAATCCGAGCGCTTCGTCGTAGCACGAAGTATCTGAGATTACCGTTGCTGTATTCCAAATAAGGTGAAAAAAAACAACTATTTTCTCTGAAACAAAAAAAGGGCGCTATCGTTTTCAACGTTGAATAATTGTAAAACATATATAGTTTATCTTACATCCAAATGCGATAGCTAATTTGGCGACTGCGTGCATTACACATATGCGTGCGGGTCCGATGACATAATATATCGAATCCGAATTTTTTTTACTACTCATTCAACTCTGTCCATTTTTATTCTTTATAGAGTAAAGTCTCTACGAGATAAGAGTATCTCCGCATAAAATAAATACTAGTGCGTATTTGATTATTTAGTTATTGATTTATTAATGATTCTGAATCATCGTCTAAGACATTTCGAGAAAAGAGATTCGAAGAGCATTATCGCGCGTCCGACGTATCCTTCAAAATAATATCGATATGAAATCCGAGTGCTAAAAAAATAATTGTATCTTAAGTACGAAGTTAATTAAAATATTGCCGATGTGCGTTATTTTTGTCTAAAATGCGGAAGATAAAGTTTATACGTTATCGAATAAGCGACTAATGGACGTTTTCCGATACCGCCGGGGAATATCCCGCGCGCTCTTTAAGAGTACGACGGAGTTAGATTATTTATAATATTTGCACGATCAGTTAGCCGCAGTAGGGGCACGGACACACTTTCTAATTCGCAGTTAACTATGGGCGATAAGATTAAAGGGGGTTTTATTTTCTTAGCCCCGGTCCGTCCAATTCGGAACAATATATGGGTTAATTTCAAGCGCGATTAGAAGTTCCAGAACTTCGAGGGAAAAGAATTCCAGCATTAATACATTATGAGCTCGGATGAAATGCGATGAAATTCGATCAACAAAAATAAAACAAAAATATAACAAAGTAGTGGTATAGAAAAGTATAGCTTGTGAACCTGAAGCTATTGCCTCGACTATTGTTGAATAAATTTTTGTGAATCACGTCGCCCTCTACTTAAGTCTATATATTACATTTTTTTAGGTAGTATCGATTTGTGAAACAGCGTGGATTGAGGAACGTTATTAAAATTTCATGCGTACTTTTTATTTATGAAATTTACCAAATATTTTCGTTTCCAGACCGTTTCATAGATTTAAATAAAACTATATTTTCATGTATAACAGGCCGAATTTAGGGTCGTAGTAATATTAAGCTTGAATTATTTATTTAAATTATTGTTTTATTATGCAATAATTGCAAGTTTTTTCTCAATCGCTAAAAATTAAGTAGGACGTTTCGCTAATTTCGCTTTCATTCAGAATCCCCCATATATTCATAGCTAATATACCATACGATGAATAGCTTACAAATACGTGCGTGTTCTTCGAGATTTATTTCTGTTTCTAGATACAGCCATAATCGAGTCGATGGCATTCTTAAAAACTTCTGCGCGTGCGATGCGCAACAGAATGACCAAACTCGAAAAACTGATTAATCGCGAGCAAGGGGGGGAGAGGAAAGGAGAGGAGAAGATGGTACAGAGAAGCGTCATTTAAACGGACAAAGACATCCCTTTAACAACTTCAACGAAAGAGGCGTATAAAAAAGATCGGGCAAGCGCGTGCCCCGTGCTCTTGATCGAGCGCTTCGCATGAACGGGCAGGATATGTGCAAACGGAGAAAAAACTTTCTTGATACATAGAGAATGTGTATATATACATCTATATACATACAGACACGTATATATACACAAGTGCGCGTTTACTCCTTACTCTGCTCGGATGCACCCGCCTACCCAGGCCTGCTCGAAATGTAAGGTTAACTTTGTCATGGAATGCACGCCGTCAAACATATATATATAGCATATATGATACCTCTGGAGAGAAACGCATATTACTCGCGGCTATAAAAAAAACTATACTCACGCACATACAGGCACGCGGCAAAAACTCGACGGAAACTCTATCCGGTCATACGCTCGCCGAGCATTTGTCGCTTCTGCACCGACTTATTACGCCGCACGTGTACTGGGCTCATGCATGCTTCTTGCTCTTCCTTCTCCCCCCCCCTTCTCTTCCTCGCTCTTCTCTCTCTCTCTCTCTCTCTCTCTCTCTCTCTCTCTACCACGCGCCCGTAAAAGGGAATATCTCGCAGTAAACTCGATGGGGGGAAAATCCGAGAGGTATAGACGACGACCCCGTCGAACGCTCCATCTAGGAATTAAAACTGGCTGAGAGAGAGAGAGAGAGAGAGAGAGAGAGAGAGAGAGAGAGAGAGAGGCAGGGTGATCCTAAGGGAAGACAACCATGCGGACGAAGATGAAGCGTAATCGGATTCTTGAGCAAACTGCACTACGGGTACCAACCCGGGGGAAGTCGCGAATCGATCGCTTCTCGTTAGCTCTCTCACGAAGTCTTACGATCGTCGCCGCCCCGGTGTACATAACCAGAAAATTCATGGGCGAGCCGAGACCGTAGAAGAAGAGAAAGAATGAGAGAGGGAGAGAGATGAAAAATAATAAGCAAGAAAAGTGTGGGTGAAAGAAGAGAGGAGAAGGCGTGAATAGAGGCGAAGTAGCCAATGATAAAGGGGAGAACGAAAAGAGCGGAAAGGAGGCGCGGGAGAGAAAAAGAAAAAGGACGCGGAGCGGATGCGCGTAGACGTGCGCGAGAAAGAGAATATACGAAAACGAGCATAATAAAGGGAAGAGTATAGAGAGTAAAAGGGGAAGAGGAGTGGAGGCAACTACATGATGCGCTGATTATATACGCATAGAGAGAGAGAGAGAGAGAGAGAGAGAGAGAGACAGACATAATAATCGCTGATGCGACGCCCCGCTCCCGCCACGAGCGCGAGCGAAGTTTTTTTTTGTACACGCTGAACGGGAAATCCGCGTACACCTCGGTTTTGCGAGATGAATTCTATGTGGCTGCTGTCATTATATATAGCGAGGGCTCTCGGCGATACGTCGAGCGCACGCTAGAACGATCGCATGTACATCTTCCTGCCCCGGAGGCTTTCGCGTTAGCAGGGTTAATGAGTCTTTTGTTTTTTTGTTTAGTGTGTGTGTGTGTGTGTTGTGTGTTTGGTCTGTGTTTTTGTCTGTTGAGAGTGGACAAAGATACGTGTGTTGTTTTCCGTCTGGATGACGTCTTATACATTAGTTGCGTTGCGTTACCTTCGTCCTTGTTGCGTTACGTTCCGTGTTAATAAACGGTGGTAATACATGCTGGTTGTTGTTATTGTTGCTTTCTCAACGATTACGAATAAAAGAGTATCTCGTATCTAATAAATAAAATTTAATCTGGCACTCGAATGCACGTATATTTTTGCAATCTATATTTGCCTCCTGTACGCATACAAAATGATATAATTTGATAAAGATTTTATAATGCATCTATACCTAAACATATACCATACTATGCTCTCTATACGGATTGATAAAAATTATACAGATATATCTTGATATATCACATAAAGTGCTTTCTCTTTAAAGAAAGCAATGCACTTTGTCACATTTTATTAACCTGTAAATAATCTTAATGTCCCGGAGATTGGCATTCAATATTTTACTCCCTACTTTAAATGTCATTCCCTTCTCTTTCTCCAATTAATCGCACAAACCATACACTCAAACTATTAGGTGATAAAAACAAGGCACACGCGATATCGTATGTATATATATAGTAATTTAGAAACCAACGATCAGTCGGTGTTTCCCGTAATTTTCGCTCTTGGTTAATTTTCTATGTGTAC
The DNA here is from genome assembly GCA_018907035.1 of Sycobia sp. Sy_11. NCBI lineage: Eukaryota > Metazoa > Arthropoda > Insecta > Hymenoptera > Epichrysomallidae > Sycobia > Sycobia sp. Sy_11. Next base: position 381,932 of record JACCIC010000059.1, on the reverse strand, counting down.
TACTAATGCAATATACTCAATTTGCATGGTCCTCATTACTTGCTGCGCTTTCTGACCAGTAATTGATGACCGTGGAGAACACTAGCAAGGGGTGCAAAAACAGTTGCAATAATTCTCCCTCTCTCTCCCTCTCTCTCTCCCTCTCTCTCCTCTCTCTCTCTCTCTCTCCCCCTCTCTCTCTCTCTCTCTCTCTCTCTCTCCCCTACATATAATTGTTATAGTCATTTAAATTTGTATATACGAATTCAATATTACCTCAATATTTTCTCTGTTGTTCAATTATTTCATTAAGTTTTACTTACATTTAGTGCCCCGTTAGGTGCGTGTTCGAATAATTATATTTTTAAAAATCCATAATGAATGTGACGTAAGCACTCCGTCAAAAGAAAGAAACGAAAAAGTTCGAGATGAAGAGAAAATTATTGTTTCTATTATCGTATACCTTGTTAATTGAAATTCATAATTTAATATTAAAAGCGTGTAAAACGAGTCTCTCTAATTTTGTTGAAACATCTCTATCTCTCTCTCTCTCTCTCTCTCTCTCTCTCTCTCTCTCTCTCTCTCTCTCTCTGTCTCCCTCTCTTTCAATCCTATTCACACTACCAACTGGACCTGATTATTTGTCTTCTTATTTGTCGAATCATTTCCGTTTTATTGAAGACGATTTTAACCGTACTAGAGTAGAATCTTCATAACCATAAGCCATGTAGTTCCAGAACATCTTGTCATGCTTCTTTAAAAAAAAATTAGTGTTTCTTATTTATAGAGTAACGAAGTGAATAATCTTCTTCGCGTAATGAGGATTTTCTCTCTGACTATATGCTCTTCCCATATAGGGAACTTTTTGAAATACTTATAGTCACGATAATTTTAACATAATTATTATATTCAAAGGAATTGGTTTTAACTTTTGTCTCTCATATTTTATAGTCAACATATAGTGTGCTTATTTATTATATATATATATATATATATATATATATATATATATATATATACACATATATTTAATAATGAAATTACCAACGGTTCTTTGTAAATTGTACGTTCTAATAATATACGCCGCTTAGTTGTTTTGAACCTTAAGTAGCTTCATATATAAATATTATAGTTTTATGTTCTTAATAGTATTATTCTTTTACTCGTTTCTCGTGCTTTCTTTTATTGTACTATTATAATACACTTCCATTGCACCTCTGTTCTTGCAAATTTTTTTCGCCTTATCCCTGCTGCTGATGCGCGTCGCCAAAGTACCAGAGTATAGAAATTTCGTATTCATGCCTCGCTCAATATATATATACACATTGTGTAAGACTGGCGAGTATCCGAGCAATTGAATGAAATCTGTTTGCAAAGCAAATTTTCAAACTATTCCCCTGGCTTTGCAATTCTTGTTTCAGCGCGCGCACTATATAAGTATTATAACGCAGCGCAAGCAAAGCTGCCTGAGAGAGAGAGAGAGAGAGAGAGAGAGAGCAAAAGAGGAGAGGTAGGGAGCAATGGCGGGGTTGGAGATCGTCTGCCGCATAAAGTGGCGCGCTTTATACGGGAGCGGGCTCGTAAAATCTTGGCCTCCGCGAGCGAGATGTACCCCCACAGTTTTCGTCCCTGGGACTTTCTTCTCTGGCTCTCTTCTTCCCTCCCCCTCTCTCTCCTTGTCGCTCTTTCGCGCGCGGTCCATAAGTCCAACCTCTCTCTCTCTCTCTCTCTCTCTCTCTCTCTCTCCCGTCTCCGCTCTGTCCTTTCTTTCCTTCGTCCCACTCCCGCTGCTCCCTCCCGCACTATCCTCATTCGACAGACGCGGATACTTATCTTCTCTCTCCCTCTCCCCCTCTCTTTCTCCCCTCTCCCCTTCGCGCCTCTCCATCTCGCAATAAAACATAAACCGTATTATAGTGGAAAGTACCGCTCGGCGCGGGAGGAACAGAGAAGCTAGCCTGTCGCGCAGCGCCAGGCGGTTGCTCCGAAAGAGCCGCGACGGAGAGTTCGGAGAGAGCCGAACAGTCCCTCGGATTTCGAAGAGATCGAAGAGCAACCCATATATATATATATATATATATATATATATATATATATATATATATATACTACCTTCTCGAAGTCTTCCCGCTATGTTCCCGCTGTTATACTCGCGCTTCGAGAAATTCGAGATACATATATAGGTGCGGGCATCCCTCAACCGCGCTGCCCCTCCTCTCCTCTCCTCTCCTCTTTTGCGAAAATAATAGGGCGCGCGCGTGTGTGTGTGTGCGCGCGCGAAGCTTATACGAACGCACAGGTTGTTGTACGTTGCCGCCAAGTTTTTTTTCTTCCTTATATTATACATCGTCCTTGACGCAGTCCACGCGTTCTTTATATATATATTGTATGCTATTTTTTGCTCGCTGAAAGAATGCATCCCTCGGCCTTGGCCTTTGTTTTATTCACAGGCGAAGCGAGGCGCATACGTGGGAGCGAATTTATCGTCGATCAATATACCAATTCTTACATTATATCATAATGCATCGGCGCAACGCGTCGGTGAACAAAATTTCTACACGTGGACCTTATCGATCGATCTTTCTTAAAATCATATTTGCATAGTACGCCCGTGTCTCTCTAGTGTACGTATTTCTATGTGCATGTACACACGCGCGGGCACGCAAGTGCACAGCACTCGTACATCTACGAGAAATATTTCTTCCCAAATTGCGAAGAGAGTTCGAAATGCGAGAGGGGGAGAGAGAAATTTGAGGACTGGACCACGTGAGAATTTCCCGAAAGGGCTGAAGCGTGCAATGCGAGTACCTGCAACCGCAGGCTGTCCTCCTCGTCTTCCTCGTGGCTCTTGTGTCCGCACCAGCAGGCCCTCTCTCTCTTTCTCTCTCTCTCTCTCTCTCTCTCTCTCTCACTCTCCTTCTACTTTGCTCTCTCGGTTCGCATTTCGAATACAATCGTTGCGGAACACAGCCAAGACAATAAAATTCTACGTCGCGCCCGAATTAGTCCGTCGACGCAACCGGCTGTATAATATACGGATACGAAATGGATATTCATTTCTTTACGGGTTTCAAAACAGTCGTAATTGCTACTAAACCGCCAATTTGCTCCCGTGCAGTTTTTTCCTTTGGCTCTTAGGATTACTGTAATTCGGTTAATAATTTTGCCTAAGCCAAATGGCTAGAATTAATCCGGCGTAATAAACGCATAGTTCGCTTCAACTGTATTACTCGATACGCAGGAAAGAACCGAGTCGTTACCAGGTACTTTTAAATTTAGATTATTCGAGAGCTACTTTTCAAATAGGATACTTTTCAACTTACACTATAACGCATAACAAGCTTCTCACTGAAAATTATTATTATTATTATTATTTTAAATAATGGAACTAAAATAGGCAAAGGCTTTATTTATAAACCTCTTTCTCACGTTCAATACATGGATGAAAAGTTCTATAAACTAATTTGGATTAATAGTTGATTTATAGCACATATATTTTTCTTAATGTGAACGATATCTAGTAAAAAAGCAATCATTCTCCATTTTTTTATAAAGCTAACTGTTTTTCCCGAAAAATTTACGGCTGCGATTGAAGATGGCATTTCGTCATAACATATATATATATATATATATATATATATATATATATATCGCGAAAGATTGTTTCTTTCCAGCTCACCTTAATGGTAAAATCGTCCGATAAGTGCAAAGTGCCCGTTGCCTTTTAAAAAGAGGAAGATAGAGAAAAGGAGAAGTCGCTGCATTTATATATAATACAAGTATGTATGTTGAAACGGAATCACTTCCAGGCATCGATGCAACGATTCGATTTCAAAACAAGTACTCGGTCCGAGCACTCGCGACAAAAAAGAAAACCGTCCACCTATCCTGGCCCTCGACCCCCCTCCCTTCCCAAAAAAAGAAGTAAATGCACGGACTCCTTTATGGTCGTATAATTGCCGAGCATCATCGCAGGGACGCCCGCCACTGTACTTGGCTTCATATTTCGCTCGTCTGATCTCTACTCGTCCACCTATATAGATCTGATCGAAACACCTCGTCGCGTTTTTTTGCGTTATATATATATATATAGCGCGAAAATCGACGCGGGCATTTATATAGGAAATGGGAATGGGAACCAAAAAGTCGAGGATCGCGTCGAGGGTTTGACAAATTCGTTCCTCAGAGGTTGGGTGCACTCCTGTCGAGTCCACGTCTGGCAATACGTCTACTTGGTGAGTATGTTGCGTGATTATGTGTAACTGAGATGCAAAAATAATTTGTCTTTAAACGAATTTAAAAATATTGTAGAGAGAGAGAGAGAGAGGGAAGAGAATCATCCAAGAACGCTTGCAAGTAAAGATATCGCAGATTGGGTACGGAATTTGGTACGGAAAACAAGCAGATTCCACATTTCTGCTCATAAGGGACTAGCGCAACTTGCAATTTTAAGTCGTAAAACTGACACATTTACACATAGGCTTGCAAAACGTTAAAATTTGTTTGAGAACATTATGAAAAGGACAGATATAAGTTACTGGCAGAACTCAAAGAATACTCGTTTAACTAATACTCGTGTCGGTTCATTTCACGCGGTACCTAGAAATCTGTAGAGCTACAACTGTAAATGTATTACGTTTCTATGCGAAATTCGTTAAATTTGCTATTTTTGGCCGTGAAACCAATCTTCTTAGTGTCTATCATATATATATATATAAGTAATGGATAAAATTTTTCTCAAAATATTTGATATATTAATATAAATATAAAATGAGAATCTCGAGAAAGTGATAAAGTATAAATTTTATATAAAATTTTTTTAGCGAACTGTCTTTCTGGGCTGTGCTTTATCCACGCTCTCAACCCCCCCCCCCCATCTTTGTATGAATAACTGTTCGGACAATTATATTCGAGTGCTATTTTTCCAACTTCAGTTTATACATACATACATACATACATACATTCATACGCGCATGCGCGCGCGCGCGTGTGTGTAGGAACGTTACACGCCTTCGAGTACTTTCCGAACTACTAAAAATGATGCTCGAGTCTGCCATAGACTCCGTGGCACCCCCCTCCTCCTCTACTCTCTCTCTCTCTCTCTCTCTCTCTCTCTCTCTCTCTCTCTCTCTCTCTCTTTTGAAGAGCCTTTCACGGTGCGCATTTACGTGCTCGGGGTCCATTGACCTTATATATATATATATATTGCATCTTCCTCCGTCCTCTTTCCCTCCTCTCTCTTGTTCTTTCTCTCTCTCCCTCTCTCTCCCTTTACTTCTCTCTTCTTTACTCTCTATCTCTCCTTCCTCTCGCGCCTTTATCTTTCTCTCGCTTGGTTCGCCTCGCGTTTCGTCGTCGTGGATTATTTTACTTGCTGAGACTGGCATCGGTGCCAGTGCAGCTATATAGTACGCTGTGCAGCACCAGCGAAACAATCGCCGTTAAGTTCGACTTCTCTCTCTCTCTCTCTCTCTCTTAGTCGCTCCTGCGGGCACATGTGTGCACGTGCTCAGGGTGATCCGTGTATATAAAGGTACATACAATATACATGATACATGTAAGGGTGATTTTTTTTGGATGGACGCCAGTGACGCCCGCGGTGCGCGGATCGATGAAGGGGCTGCATTAGATCAGCACATATCGTGCGATAGAGATTCGAAGTATACTTAAGAAAGAAAACGAGGGGGAAAGAGAGAGGGGGGAGAGTGAGAACTCAAGAAGAAAGGATTTTATAATATCGGGTTATGTCATAGTGACGGTTGTTTGGATCATTTTTCTTCCTTTTTTAGATATTGTTTTCTTGTGGCTTGATCGTATCTCTCTCTTTCCCTCTCTCGCTTATACTAGATGCCTGGAAAATCTTTCTTGGCTATAGAACGAAACGGCTTTATTATATACCTCCGACGTCGACGCGCGGATTAATGATTATATGCAAAACGAATACGCAGCTTGATTGTCCTAAAGAAATATACACGTGTAAATATAGTAATTGATTATTATGTTAACATGCATTATATATAGTACTTATGAAAAGAATCTTTCTATTCTTAATTTATTATGTACAGTTACATAGTTTGTAAGTATATCGCAATATATATATATATATATATATATATATATATATATATATATATAATATGATTTAATGAATTTAATAGCTTTGACGTGAATATATACGGAATTAAATGAAAAAAAACTGTTATGCATGTGCATCAGTACATCTTCCTCTTTTACACATTCTAATGTAAGAGATTGTCAGCGATAATCCATCTATAATTTATATAAATAAAAATATTATGCGAATGACGTGCACATTCGTGTTCTTTTCTAAGAGGAAATCGATTTTGGGTATTATAACCCTCCCGTCTTTCTATACTTCTATGTATAGAAATACATATATAAATTCTTATTATTTCTTTTCATGGGATCTCCGTCACACATTCCACACGAGCTTCTCACTATTGGAGCACCAAATATTCCTCGATCCCACAATACGCCAGAGCAAAATTTTTGAGAAAACGATAAATTTGTATATTATGTACTATATCTTTTTATATGGGGCGCGCGATGGAGTCGTTAAAATCGATGTTAAATTTCAACGTGCGCGGATATGCCCGGACCAACCATAAAATATTCACAAACCTTCTATTCTGGCAAACAACCCTCCTCCTCCCCTTCCCGCCTTTTCGACGTAGATGCGCGAAAGAAACACATACAAAGAATGCCGAGCACCGCTCGATCATGAAGCCATATTGCATATATAAATTCACGCGTACGCGTGTCTTCGTTAACGCGGCTCGTGCACGCGCGGCGCTATTCGTTGGACGGAGGGGGGGGGCTGTGGGGGCGCTGTATATAAAATCCAGAAAAGAAAATCGAGGAAACGGTAATGGAAGAGGCGAAAAGAACGCGAAAGAGAGCGCCACGCGCAATCTTCGCCCCGAAGTAATCGACGCGAACGCGCGGCGGCCGTTCCGCGCCCGCCTGCGCCTCCTGACGATGACGATGATGCGCGCCGAATCCTCTTTTCAGCCCCCCTCCCACATCTCCCTATCTCTGTATAATAGGGATTAAAGCCGTAAATTCAAAGCTTACCGCTCGCATCCTGACTTCCGTTCTATACCACCGCAGACACCCCCCCCCCTATACACTCACGATGCGCTGCTCTCTAAATTTTCCACCTCTCCGTCGTCTCTCCGTCTCTCTATCTTTCTCTCTTTCCCTGCTCTTGCGCCACGCGTCAAAAGGCCGAGAAGAGGCAGCTCTTGCTCGAGACCCACTCCGTATTTATGGTTCCCCATAATATTATAAGGTATTTTACATATTATACAGTTTTGGAACGGATGATCGTCGCAGAGTTATGCGCGTATATCAGTCACCTCGGCGCCGGGGAATTTCGGCACTCTTGGACCAGCGCGTTATACGGACGCGAATGCTTATTATTTATACACACATATATATAGATAAAATAGTACTTGAATATATCCCCGAGGCCTCCACGAGGCACAACGCACGCGATTGGTATATATACAGTATACACCAGGTAGATTTTATAACACGCCTGCGCATGCACGCGCGAGGAGGTAGGCTGTTCTTCGGTGTTGTTCGGTATAATGGGTGCGTGCCGGCGTGAATGTGTGGATGCGCCTGTAAATATATGTTTGTGCATACACTGTATATGTATATTTATATATATAGATACGTGTCTGGGGACTTATATGCACGCGCCTCGAATGCGGCGGGGAGATCCCCCCCCCCCTTCGACCTTCTCTCTTTATAGCATTGAGCGCCACGGCCGCGCGTCGTGCCGACAATCGTTTTCCAATAGGCCTTTTTGCCGATTAAAAAGAAAGAAGGAACGAAAAGGAAACCGAAAGATAATAAGATTGAAAACGGAGGTATCTACTACGTATATGTGGGTTTTTATCTGCGCGATGCATGAACTTTCTTTTTGAATCGTATTGAATTTCCTTTTAGCAATGCCTTTGAACTTGATCGAGATTGAATTGAGTTAATTTTAAAACACGTGGCTCTATATACCTTTTTTAGTGATATAGAAAATTTATTTTGTTAATTTTATAGCAAATTTTGTTTTTAAATAAATTACGTTCATACATTATATATTTAGAGAGTAATGCAAGTTCTGTAATTTTCCAGCTCATTTTTGTATTGCATCACAAAGCAGGTATTTTGTTACTTTAACAGTTGTTTGTAAATACTTATATAATGCACAAACAACTAATACATAGCTTTATTGAATTGTATTTGACGTAAAATTTAGTTGTATGAGAAAGGCTTAAATAGTTTTTACATTCGGATAATTATTATTATGTATTGTACACGGCTTATCTGAATTTATTAATTAATTATTAATTAATAATATATTCATCTTTCCACGTGTGTATTATTCATTTATTCCTTTCTATTATTTTTACATTAATTTATGCTATATGAACGAAGAAACGACGCCTAAACTGAGTAGACACTGTGAAAAGTCTAAAAAGAAGTCTTTTCTCATTGGCAATGCATCAGAATATATGCCACCAATAGGAGCGTGTAAATTATATATATACTTTCATGTATTATATAGATATACATCCTGAGATTATGATAATGCCTCTGTGAGCGCATACCTGCAGTGGATATGACGAAATATACTGTTCAACTTGTTCATTTTCCTCCTTAAAAGATCAATTTTCTGTCTAGTTTGGAAGCCCCATTTTCCAATGAATTGTTCACACACTTAAAAGTTGTAATTACATCTTTTCACAATTTCGTATGCTTTTTTATAAAGTTCTTTTTGGAGAATAGTATTTAACGATCAAATGAAATAAATATCAAAAATTCAGAAAGTTTTGACAATGCAAGGATGATACATAAAAAGTCAACATCAACTATGATATATAAAAAGTCATCATCATCTATTATCAAAGACAAAACAGTTTATAATTGTACGGAAAATTTTAACACAATTGAACAAAAATAGTTATTGTTTTTAAGTAATCAGACGAATCATTAAATAAATTTGAAAGTATTGTCAAGTAATCAGACGAATAATGAAATACATTTGAAAGCTTTAATTCTAATATACCAACATGGTAAAAATAGTGAGACGTTCGATATTTTAATTTACAATGCCAACACTATGAAGCATTGATCTTCCAGGTTATCATTCCTCTATCTCTTCTCCCTGCCTTTTCTTCTACATTAGAGTCATCTTGAGTATTGGACAAAACTCTACTCGACATGCTAAATCGCGTGACTCGTTGTCTCGTTACCGAAGTTCGTAGACTAAAAAAAATCTTGTATACTTTTAAAATAATTTTAATGTACTGTATTGTTATCCCATTAAAAGCATACATTTTTTCTAACGTACGTCTCTTTTTACAAATGTTTAATTTATCGTAAAATTTTCTCACAGTAAAAAACTATAATATATATATATAGAAGAACTTTAATTTATTTCTCTCTGTAATAAGAAAACTATCTCTTATCAATTAAATCATATAATATTTCATAAACTTATGTATTATTATACTTCAGTTATATACAATCATATATATAAGTGCATACTTTTTATATATTCTTGCATTTTGATTAAACACTCCGTTTTTTTTATAAAACAGGAAAGACTCTGCTACCCAAGTAAGTACTGCCGCTTATAGTTTTGTTGATGAAATAAAAGTAAGGAGCGAGATTAATATATAATGCACCTCGCACACTATCGTCGCAATTGTCGTGGGTCCCAGTTACAAGTCCCGCAACTATACGGTTAACGACCAGCGGGGCGCCAATGTCATTCTGTAATTATTGAAACAATAATGAAAATCGTTCATTAAAAATACCTCATAAAAAAAGTTTTGTAATTGTAAAAATAAAAATTGTAAATAATAAAACTAAATTTATTACATGGCTTCGGGTTTGCTCTATAATACATCTTTTCCAATTTGTTATTGTAATAAAAACAAATTGTACTTGACGATACAAAATTGTTTCAATTAACTGATTTGTAATATAATAAATAATATAATATAGGCCGATTTTAATAATATTTGACAAAAATATTAATTTTCTTCATTTGATTATAGTGTAAAATGAATTAAAATACAATGAAAATAGTAAGATGATCACCAAGGATGAAGTTTTCTCGCTACATTTTCGGTAATTGCACGATCAGGTATCTTCACGACCAAGCCACTCGACCAATCGGACATTTATCATTATAAGATTTTATCGTTTTTTCGAAGATTTTTGCACTTTTTTAAACCCTTCATTTATACAGAGTGGTGTCGTAGGTTACATTCTATATAAAAGGACGGGTCGAAGCTACGGGACTGTTGTGCTAGGGTAAGCATTAAATTTTATAAATTAAATTAACGTAAAACACGGTAAACATAATAATAAATAAAAATTCGTTTAGGGCATAAAAGAAAACGAAGATTTTTTTATACGCATAATCAAACGAACTCACCCAACAAACTCCAGTAATTACTCCGGGAATCGTATTTGTCGGTACACCGCAAAAATGTTTATTATCGTCGACTGAAATATTAGGAAAATCTTGAGCACAATCGGACGAATTGGTAATTCTCGCTTCTATATATCTCAATTCAAAGTTTGTCGGTATTATACCGGAATCTCCAAATCCCGATACTCTACCAACTTCATCAAAGAAAGACATCACATAACTTGATACACGGACCAGACTGAAGCTGAGAGCTGGGGTGACGTGATATAGAAAATTTGCCAACTAAAAAACAAACATTCTTATTTGGAAAACTTTACGAATATACACTATATATATTATACAGTTTCATTGTCATTAAAAAAAAAGATGTGATAGTTTTAAAATACTTTTCTAATTGTATTCAAAAGTTAAGTATTTTTTAAGTATAAGAAAATTCAAGTTTTTTTGTTCTATTGTTCCAAGATATTGGATCTACAACTTAAATAGTTCGTATTTTTTATGAAAATTAGAGCTTTATTTTCAAAACAAAATAAAAAACGCATTATTCAAAATACTGTCCATTGCTAGTTAGGAACATCGCTCACAATTATGGAAATTTGTTCATTCTGCCCTAAAAATATTACTCGCCTTTTGAGCCCAGAATCGAATTGAGCCAGTTTTCAATACCCTCAGGTTAAATGAAGCATACTATTGGGCGTGTGGATATGACTTGGCAATTAGCTACCAACGATACAGCCAGTTCTTCTTGCATTTGACTCGGATTTTGATTGAGAAATGCCTCTCATTCTTCATCCTCAAACTTTTTGCCTGGTCTGGACTCTTTTGAAACGCACAAACCACTTTCGACAAATTTTAACATTTGGAGCATATTCAGAGCAATGCTTCTGAGAGCAAACGTTGACCTTTAGATGCATTTATGTTTAAACTAAACCATTGAAGTAAAACCGCATACGCTGTTTCGTTTGTATATAAGTCAGCAATTTTGAGGTAAAAAAAAAAATAATTGTGTATAAACTTATGTTTGCTTTTTAAGATTCAGCTAAATAGATCGTTTGAAGCTCTTTAACATATAACAGGCATAATTTTCAAAAAAGTGCGCAAAGTATAGATATGTTGTTATTAAATACGAACTCTTTATGTTGCAATACAATTTATGGCGTCCAAATTGCACTAATTTAAAAATGAAACACATTTTGATCTACTAAAACATGAATTTAACAATTTTCCATGCTTACATTAGCTAATGCAATATCGTTGTCTAAAGTAGCAGCGTCGTAGTGATACGTATAAATTTCAATAATAGTTTGTTCAGACTCTGGAGTTCGTTGTATCAAATTGGAAAAACCAACAGCAGCCGTAAATATGTAGCTCTTCAATGTGTTGGAATCTTCAAAGAAAGCCTGAGCAACAGACAATACCCAATGATAATTGACAATGGCACCATTGCTCAGTAGTTCAACGTCTGCATCTGGGTGCCTTCTTCCGAGAATGGCAGCTTGATATGTAAAGTTTAATTGTGGCGCAATTTCACCATTCGCTATACCTTCTGGACTCAGGGATAAAACTTGAAAAATATTGTTTATTAAATACTATATTTTTTTAATTTATAAGTAGATTCTGAAATAAATTTTTTATTATTATTTAAATAACATGTAAACAACGTATAAAGTTGGCACGTATTTTCATGTTTTAATTTGTCGATTTGAGCCTGAAAAACCATCCTTAAAAATTACCTTTGAAATAAATCGTTTAATATCTCATTATTAATAATTGTTTTATTCAAAACATATTTACACTCAAAAACCATTTTCTTGAATGTCAAAATTCAAAAACATTAGAGAAATGTTTATTTTTTTTTTTCATAAAAAAGGAAATATTTACTTAAAATACGAAAATAATATTTTAAAGAAAAGCCACAATATTCCAGAGAGTACAGAGAATTTAGAAGTTGAACGAATTATTTCCGAATAAATGGGAGTTTACACGATAAACGTTTAGACGACGTGGCAGTGCACTAACGCCTGTCACATCATCAGACTACTAATCACTTATGTTTTTCATCCTTTCAAGTATAATTTGAAATTGAATATAATTAACGCGTTAAAATTATGAATTAAACAATGTTTTTCCATTTCATACTAAAATTGTAAATGTGAATATATACTTTTCAATGTACGGAATAGCAAAAGTATCATTGACGTAAAAGAATTTTTTTAACAGAGATTATTGTAAAAAAATAAACTGGTAATTTTCACCCTATTGTTAGGAAAAACGATAACATTATATTTATATAAATAATATTGTATAAATAATATTTAAAATTATGCAACTTTTACAGTACATATACTTAAATCATTAAATATTTTTATCGGTCTTACAGCCTTTATACTACAATATATTATACTAAAATAATGACAGTCAGACTGTCCTTCATTATGATCACCCCCGAAGACTCTGAAATATAAATTACTACTAAAAATAAAATTAAATTAGATTAAAAATTAACAATAAAAATAATGAAAATAATAAAAATAATTTATGTTAGCAAAGGACAACAAGTAGAATATGAACCGTAGCGGTTCGAAACGTTGGGTATTGAAGGAAAATTTAAGTTTAAGCTAGTGGGGGCAGTCAGGTTGTCCTTTGCTAACATAGAATATAGATAATTTTTATTTTTTTACTATTATTTTTATATTTAATTAATAATCTAATTTTATTTTATTTTTAGTTGTAATTACTATTTCAGATTCTTTGGAAGTCATCATAAACAAGAACAGTCTGACTGTCGTTATTTTAGTATAATAGATTATAGTATAAAGACTGTAAAACCGATAAAAATATTCATTTATTTAATTCAAAACAGTCGATACAAGTACAATTTTTAATTTTTAATATACATAAATCTGTGGCTTACCATTTTTCATGAAATATGAGATAGATAACATAGAAAAAAGAACAATTGTATTACAACTAGCCATTTTTCAATGTCAGTAACTTTCTATTCCGTTAAGTATATTCAGTTACTTCGAGTGAGTAATATTTGAATATATATATATATATACAGACACACACACACACACACACACACACACACACACACACACACACACACACACACACACACACACACACACACACACACACACACACACACACACACACACCACACACACACACACACACACACACACACACACACACACACACACACACACATATGCGTGTATGATATAATATAGATATAATATAGATATTTTGTGTTATAAACTAATAAACTAAGATATATAAAATATTTGCATTCCTTTAAAAGTAGATTCCAGTACTATAAATGATCTCTATATGTTAAAACCTAATTACACAAATTCAGGTGTCAATAAAACTCGCTTCTTTACACATTCTTTGTTCTATTGAAAGGCAACAGGTGTTCTGATGACTCAAAAGGATTCATTTAACTTCTATTTAATTTAATTTTAAATACATTTTTATGGTAAAATAACCAAATTTATTTGAGGACGTTGACCCTAAATAACGAGCACGATTTCGATATGAGAATTAAAGATGGAGATCCAGAAAGTTTCGACTTTGAAATAGAGTTCCTGCAATAACAATAAAATTTCGATACTTTGTCTCATGATACAAGGGATTGGTATATTTGAAAAAATAGTATATAAAACATAGGTTTAGGACACTATTATAGAGGAATTCGGGAGTTTATGTGGAGCGCAAGCCTACAGGGATCTTATGCCCACTCAGGTAGATTAGAAAGCGACGCACAAAAATACATTTTCGAGCCTTTGAGTGATAAACGTGAGACGTAAGTGTGAAGATATGATCAACCTGAATTTCTTGTATATATTAAAGTTGAGAATCACTGGAGTCGATGGCCGTCTTTCACATTATTTTTATCACACGCACACACACGCGTGCGCGCACACACGTACACACACATACACACACACCCATTTATATTTAATTAAATTTTTCCATGCAATAAAAGATAACTTCAATTTTAATTCCTAACATTTGACTGAAGATGGTAATAATGAGTTTTATCTAGATAAATATGAAATATATGTATAGAGTCTGTGGCTGCTAAAGCCGAGGAAGGGAGAGGTCTGACGGTGATCAAGACACCTGGTCAAAATTTAGACCTGAGCTCCTCTGAATACTTTCATAAGTAATGAGATCCGACAATTATTTTCTACATAAAGAAATTAACTATAATTTTAATAAATATTCAATTATTTAAAATTCGAGTAAAAATAAATAATTAAAACTATGTATTTTTATTTTATTTCTTGAACTATACGGATAGAAATTGCTGTGAACAGACTGGAAAGAAAAAATGTTTTTTCCTTACTTAAACATACGAAGGTTTAACGAGTTCAATGTTAACAAATAAAAAATAACAGCCAACATTGTTTTATAAAGAACCTCGAAAAATTCGGTTAACGGAAATCGAAGTTATCTCGTCTCTAATCGGTGAGAAGAGAAGATACTTTAAAAAAAATTTACGCTTAATCAAATCGCTAATATTTATTTCCATACAAAGAAATTTTAATATAATTTTGCCAACCCTTTGAAATGATATAATACATTGTTATTTATTTTTTTTATAAAATGTTTTATTTGTCGAAATATAGATTCTATATTAGTTATTAAAAATAACTTATTTACAGTTTATTTAATATATTTTTTTATTATTGTTTTCACTTCTCCGAAAGATACGAACTTCAGTTTTATCTGAAAGGAAGCTGTTTTAAAATTGTCGAGTGGCGTAAGTTTTTACATTTGGTATTTGACGACCATACATACTATTGAAAACGAATTCATAGTAACTCGATACATTAACATACAGTGCACCACGTACACTATCGTCGCAATTTCTGTGGGTTCCCGATACAATACCCACAATTTTCTTGCCAATAACTAATGGACTGCCAATGTCATTCTGTAAAATTTTTTTATCATAAATATGATGTATATCAAATGAGAATTAAAATTATTCATCGTTATTAGAACAATATGTAGGTTTTTTCGTGCCAGTGTGTCCCACCTGAGAGACATCTGTAAGACAGTAGTTGTAGAATGTGAAGAAAAAAACATTTGAAAGTGTTAGAATAATGGTAGATGACGCATGTCTGCAAATGTGTGTTTGTTTAGTTATTATCAATTTAAGTTGTACGGATTGGAATTGTTCTTATATACCTAAAAATACGCTGACACGTTGACAAAATGTGAACAAAATGTCCATAATATTAAAAGCAACTAAGACATTATACACTTTTGCAACTGTATCGGAAGACATGCCCTTGAGTATTAAAGAATAAAACTCGAGATCTAATGTCATTGTAAAATGTTCAGTTAATTTTTTATAAATCGAAACATAAATTATCATTTAGTTTAAATATTCAAAATTCAATATTTCTGAATAACTGACCATAAGAGTATTAATAATTGACCGAAAAAACAAAGACGAGTCATAATATATGAGGTGATCCGGAATAAAAAGAAAATAATATTGCTAACGATGAAATGAACTTACCCAACAAACTCCAGTACTTAATGCCGGAGTCGGATTCATCACTAGACCACAAAAATGTTTATTTTCATCAACTAAAATATGTGGATAGTCTTCGGCACACTCTGAGGAATGTCGAACGTTTACATTTATATACTTCAGTACCAGGTTTGTCGGTTCTATATCGGAATCTCCAAATCCTGATACTTTACCGGTGACATTAAGAAATGATTCATAAGCACGTGGTAGACGACCAAGACTATATCTTAAACATCGAAGTACATTTAAATATATCTCTATCTAAAAGAAAGTTATTTTATTTACCATTAGTTTTTTGAATAGAAAAAAGCCAAAATCTCATGATCTTTTCAATCTATAGATTAAAAGCAATATAACAATAGAATTTTCTATTTGGAAAAATTTATGTGGACATAAAGTCATTTCAAGATTATTGTCATTTCAAGACAGAGAAATAATATAGTAGTGGATGATGTTTAAATTGTAATGATTCGAAGGAAAAAAGAATAATTATAATAATTTCGCTTACTCTAGCCAATGCAATATCATTTGTTAACGTAGTATCGTTGTAACTATACGTGTGGACTTCAAGAATGGTCTGTTCGGACTCAAAGGATCGAAATTTCAAGTAAGAATAGCCGAAAGAAGCTGTAAATATGTAATCCTTTAACGTGTGGGAGTCCTCCATGAAGCTTTGAGCTGCGCTTAGTATCCAATTGTACGAGACGATAGCACCGTTACCGAGCAGTTCCATCTCTGAGTCTGGATTCTTTCTTCCCAGAATCGCAGCTTGATATGTAAAATTTGAATTCGGTGCATATTCGCCATTCGCTATACCTTCTGGACTCAAAGAAGTTGCTACACCAAAAAAACATTCTTTTGATAAACCCTTATCTTTTATAATAAATGAAAGATTTTCTGTGGAATCAGACCACGAGCATACATCAATAATTTTTTTTGTAATTCCTCATTGAACTTAGAAGCTTATATGCTAACTTACACGCGCGCCTTTTATATATGAATTAGTTGAAAATAATTTACATTTTTTGAAATTGGTATAAGTGCACTTGAAATTCTCAGCTGGAAATTTTTTTCCATTATATACAGTTTCAATGCATTCTATTGCCGAGATAGTTACTATATACATACATATTAGCATACGTTATATCCGGCAATCTATGCTTTGTTCATGAATAGATTAGATTACATTTTTTACAATTATTATTCAAAAAACCATTCGCTGAGATAAAAGATAACAGAATCTGTTGCATATTTGAGATTATATGCAGTTACACCGGCTACATCGACGGCTCTTTTATATAAACTGACATGGCAACTGACTAAAAATTACTCTAATTTAGAGAATATTATGTGCAAAGATTTATTGATAATATTAACAGTTAATCTTGGCCTTTAATATTTCTTCTAATCACCATGAAATTTAAGTGGTTTAAAAACAAACTTCTGTGTAAATGACGACGTTTTGAAAGATATTCTTTACAATTCTGAGTTGTAAATTGTTTAAAATTTTTAGTAATGCAAAATGCGGATGTGAAACCAGAACATGATATAATGCGCAACAATTATATATCATATATCATACAGAATATCTTTCAACCAGAACATTTTTTTCTTATTGGATAAAATTATACATTATGGGGCCTTTTTAATGATAAACAAATTTCAGACGCGCGTATTATGTTTACTAGTAGACATGAAATAGAAGAATAATATCGAAAAATCTTATCATTTAAATATTAAAATCTTTGAACATAGATTTATTAATTTATTAGGTATTATTGAAAAATACTACTACTTGTTTTAGTTGTGTTAAACTGCATGCAGACAGACGAGTTGGACAAAACTTTTAGTTACTTACCATTTTGAACTAAATAATACAGAAAAATCATGGACAGCAATACAAGTAAATTACAGTAAGACATTTTTTCAGCCTGCTATTTTAACTTTCAATCACGTATTGCAAGTTTAATGGCACTCAATGAACAGTATCTTCTATTTTATAGTTTTTAATCAAATTATATATGTCACATCGGTCATGTGAAAAATTTTGATATTTTTGTATAACTATTGTAATGCATTTAAAAATATGATATTTGGTTAAATTCATTAAAATGAAACAGGTTTTTTTTTTTGTTCTACGCAAGACCATCTGAAAATGACACATGTTTCTTTAAATGTCTATTTACTTATCGAGCTATATAAAAAAAGTTCATATACAATAAAATTCTAAAGTTCTTTTGAAAAAATTGCGTCGTATAACGGAAAAATTATATTCCCATATATGACTGTGTAGCGCGCATACATAGCGGTATCGTAAATAAAAATTCCAAAGGCGTATTTTAGTTATTTTATATAAATCGCGAATTCAATAAAAGTTGTAATATCCATCAAACTTTAAATTCAATACTTGAATTCCTTGCATCGTCCGTCCGACTCGTTGAAATTACAACGATGAGATTACGATAAATCTGTGGTAAATTGTTTTGGTTAAGAGAAAAATTGTATTAAGCTTGCATAAAAATTATTTCTAGAAATAATATCGTTGTAGTTTATGAATTTATTTAGAAGAAGAGCATTAAGAAAGAATAGCCGTTCCAATCGCGTCTATATCTTTTCTCCCGATGATCCGAAGCTGTGTCACTTTTAATCGGCCAAGCAAATAAAGCTAACCCGATTAGAAACAATCCCTTATTTCGTATCCCCTCGAACATCCCCATTCGACGTCGCCGACATCGCCCTCATCTCGAATGTCCCTCCCCCCTTCGAGTATGTATTTATACAAGTATTAGGTTCTCGCGCGCTTCGATGCGCTCGCCAACCGCAAAAGATAAGCAAAGCCAACGGGCGTATATAATAAAAGGGGGGCAGAGAGTAAGGGGAGGGAGTATCGAAGGAGGGTCAGGGAAAAAATATATAATATATCGCGGCCAAGGGTGAGAGAGAGAGAGAGAGAGAGAGAGAGGAGGAGGCCGCGTGCTTTTTCGCCTCCGTCTCTCCGTGTGATCGCTTTTTTGCGCGTGAGAGAGTGCAACGAGTAGGGAGGAAGAGGTACGTTATACGGGCTTGCGCGAGAGCTGAGCCTGTGCGTTCTTTTCAAGCAAGAAAGCCGAGAGCCAGCCTCTCTATTACGAGTATATATATATATATATATATATATATATATATATATATATATATATCTACGATGGTGCGGATGCCGAGAGCTAATAATGCACTTCAACTCTGTAACGGAATACGCTGCGCGGACTGGCCTGACGCGTGCTCGCGCAACCGTCTGGAGGCGACTGGATATACCTATATCTCGTCGAGGTGTCGAAAGGTTCGCTGAATTTTCAAAAATTTTTGATAAAAGAAATCCTATATGCAATGGAAAGCAGATATTCTGCTTTAATAAATGGAAGAAAAAAATCCGGAAAACGAAAAATAGAAAATTTAAAAAAAAAAACACGCGAACCCTATTTGATCAACTTGGCTTTCTAGTATTTACGCAAACTCCAGCGATCATTTAGAATTCAAATAATTACGAGAATATATGATTAAAAAGAAATTCTATTGAAATTTTTCGAGCATTCCTCTACAATACCTCTCTCTCTCTCTCTCTCTCTCTCTCTCTCTCTATATATATATATATATATATATATATATATATATATATATATACATATATATATAATAAATGAATCAGCACAAAAGGCGTGCGAGCGTGCGCACACATACATACAAAAATTTTTTTCAATAAATCATCGAGCAATATGTAGAACCGTCTGTATTGGTTCTCGAATTTTTTCGCACGGTTTCTTATCATACATACATGAAGCTCTTCGCATTTCGGGCTTAGATCTATACATACACACACGTGTAGATTGAAGGTTCCTAAAGTGTTACTCTCGAAAATGCTTCGTCGCGTCCCCTATCCTTCATCGAAATCGCTAGACGACGCGACGCACACAGGGGAGCACTCCCTACAAAGAAAATCGCGACTTTCTGACACCCCACACACACACATATATATATATATATATATATATATATATATATATATATATATGTATGTATGTATGTATGTATACAGATTTACACACAAATAGGCGTATAAGTACGCGAGCCTTTGAACGCGCGCGGAAGCGCTCGGCGGGCGATTCGCAAGTTCGGGTGTGAGTGCCCTCTCGTCGACCTTGAAAAGCAGACGACGCGCCCGGCCCCTCTCCGCGGCGCGGCGGCGCAGGGGCGGCCTTTGTTCGATCGCTTTTTACCGATGTATATAACCCGCGCTCGCCCGCGCCGCCTATCCAGGAGGTTGCGCGCAGATTCTCCCTCACTCCCCGGCTCTTTCGCGCGCGCGTGCTCTCGAAACGAAACATAAAGCCCCGGCATACGTGGGCACCGGCATACTCGCGCATATGTGCGCGCGTGTATCGTATAACTGTATACTATGCCATACAGCCATTACCTATACGAACGGGAGACGAGAACTCGAGGGTCACTCTCAAGAATATTGTGCGCGCGGGAATTGTTCGGTGTACACCTATATATATATATATATGATCGAGAATTGGACCCAGCGGAACGGTGGAGCCGTGGAGAGAGCGGAGAATTTTTTTTTCATTCCTCGAATTTTTACAACTTGTAAAAATATTTGAGCATGTAGGTCTTGGACCGTGTATATATAGCCTTACAGATAATTGACTTGTGTTTTTTTTTCGTCGAGCAATTTTTTATTACATTTCGAACAGTATTCTTATATGCGATTTAAGTAAAGTATATGTAACAGGCAACGCGCATCTTTAAATTAATGCTGTATAATAACACTTTTTTTAATATGTATAATGAAAAGAATTTATGGAAATTTCCAAATGACAAATACTTCTGAATTTTGAATCGAATTTCAAAATTCCGAAAACACGGACAACTAAAATTCTTATATTACTATATTTTGAAAAAAGTATTCAAGGGGTAGTTGATATGGTCAAAATGCTCTCTCTCTCTCTCTCTCTCTCTCTCTCTCTCTCTCTCTCTCTCTCTCTTCTCTCTGTGTGTGTGAACGTGCGCGCGTATATCTATGAGACGATTAACGCGAATACGGAACAAAGCTTTGCGCAAAACTCATTTTCATCCAATTTAATGAATATCGGCCTGAAATATTTGCATAAAATTTTAGTTTCGAAACGTGCCCGGTCTTTTAAAATATTTTTACATTCGAAAATGGCGATGTAAAAATGACGGTCCAAAATTCAAATTCTGCAAGAATTGCGAAAGAAACTTTAACTTAAAATTAATTTTAACCGCTTATGAGGTTTCAGAGTTTCAAAAATTCGTATAAAATGATGGTGTTGTAAGTTGACTGTTTTTTTTTTTTTAATTTTGAAAAACGCTGATCAAAAAATAACAGCTAATGAATGCAATTTCACGGAAATTCGTTCGCATTAATCGATATTTGTGTACATAAATATATATATACTTTTGAAAGTGAAATATTATATGGTGAATTTGGAGCTTTCGAATGAAAATTTTCATGCTCTAACGCATTAAAATCGATGGAAATGAGCTTCCAGCAAAACTTTTCTCTGCTTCACGCACAGCTTTTCTCTAACATAATATATGCCATTTTGCTTTGATTTATATGGATCGATTAAAATTGAAAAATTATGTGCGCATATATTGATATTTGACGAGATAAACGACAAATAGCCAGTATAAAATGTGGATGCGCGCGCGTGTGTGTATAGAGAGAGAGAGAGAGAGAGAGGGAGAGCTAAAACTCATTACAAAGCTCTTCTAAGCAGCATACAACACGCGTATACATTTCAGCGGTTGTCAAAACTAATTAAGAGCAGCACCAGCAGCAGTGAGCAGTCACAGAATCTCACTTTCCTATCCTCGACTTTCACTCCGCGCGCGTCCACTTTGTGCGCCCGCCAACTCCCCGCGCCGCGCGGTATAACATATTCGAGAGCTGTCCGCGTTCATACGGCGTACACGAGACTCGGCTAGCGCGCGAGCCTTTACAATACCGGTATATATATATATATGCATATGTGTGTGTGTGTGTGTGTGTGTGCACGTTTGCATGCACGTTTGCGCGCGCGCGCCTTCGAACGGAATCACCCGTTCATTTCACGGTTCGATCCGCTCGTTGAAAGAGCTCCGCGGGGATGGTCGATTCTTTGTATCTGTGCTGTGCGCGCATAGTCGTTCTGTATATAACGTACAGGACACGGTATAGGCGCTCCGCGACTGTTGATACGATTCCTGTTTTATATTATACGTATATATATATAGATGTAGTAAAATTGAGAAATAGAAAAGAAACACAGGAATTTCGGCAACCCCGCGCGAGCTCTATAATACTGTTGCGTTATCGTTCAAGTAAATACAAAAATTTCTAGATTCCATGAATGTAATTTATATTTTCATTGAAAGGAAAACTTCCAATGCGTGTAGGGGAGCGCTACCGAATGAAGGCATATTTAGTCGAGTAGAAATTACACATAGCTTACGCAATGATCCAATGGAGCGAACATATATTTATATTACAAAATGAAGTTTAGATTGGTAAAATGTTGATTAAAATATTCTAAAATATTATTTTATTATCGAAACATATGTTAATACGATCTAATTATGAGCAATTTACATTTTAAAATAGAATACATTATATTAAATAAAATAAAAACAATTTTTAACGTGCTTCCAACGTAACTATAACTTATTTAAACGTACTACATTATTTGAGTTTTATTTTTATTAAAGTTTTATTATGCTAGTGTACTCGACGCTACTGACAACCATTTATTTTCCTATTATTAAAGAATCGAGACTTAATGGCTTTGAGCAGTTTCAGGTTCTAGGGAACGATGATTATAGTATACGAATATTTCTTAGAACTGCAGTTCTTTAGACACACCCTTTCGAAGATGTGGAGCGAACGCAACGAAATTTTTTTTATTTTGCAAATTTTTTTTATCTTAAATCCACTTTCCTCACCTTCTATCCTTGAGTTTTACTTAATTTCATGGTTTTTACTTTGCCTTTAACACGAGTCCCGAAGTACTTTCTAAGGTATATGCTGAACTTTTTGTATATATATTATTTTCCGACACATCTGTTAGTTCCACTCGCATCCCACGTAGAAGAGCAAGCGGTCATATATTTAAGTTGCCAATATTTCAATTTTCGTCAAAACAACGAGGTTTGTTCTGCTGGAGATTCTTCGAAGCGATTGTAAAAATCGAGTCATGTCATCTGATCGTTAATTTATTATTACCTTTTTCTAGCGTTTCCGTAAACACACGTGCGCGCGCACGCACACACACACACCAGATTAATTTCAAAGGAAGCGTCTTCCAACCCTGGGGATCATAATTTCGCAGTACCCGAGATACCCAGCTATGTATTCGCAGATGTCGATTAATTGAATTCAGAATCGTAATAGAGAAAATCCAGCCCCACCCCCTCTCAACCCGCGTGAGAGCAGCCGCTGTGTCGAACTGCCCTCTCTGCGACGGGTAATGAATATATGTACCGGGGCGCGCTTTCTCGCGAGACGTCGCGGTTGCCGGAACATCGAGACAAAAGCCTCGCTCCCAGGATCGGACGTATATGGGGGACCCCCTTTGCAAATGCGCACGCTCAATTATAATGTGACTTACACGCGCGCACAAGCGCACACACGTACACACGCACACATACAGGTGGATCGCGAATAAATAGCGGAAGAAGGAGGTGGCGCCGTGTCTGGGCGTGGGGACGAGGGCGACGCGACGGCCGGACGCGCGGAGTCAGAGGGAGAAGCTGGCCAACGTCGTTGTTACTGCTCTGTTCGCAAATTATCTATATATATATATATATATATATATATATATATATATATATATATATATAAACCTCCCTCGTTAAAATCACGCTCCACGTCGCAGGAGTACGTATAATATATATATGTATAGGCATAGCGCTCCTCTAATGTGCGATTCCGTACGCATTGTCAAGAGCGCGAGCAAGAACTGTATATGTGAATGCGCGTGGACTTATTACGCGACCCTGTAGCGTCTTAACGTTGACATCGACAGATGCAGAGATAACGGGGAAAAAGAATTAAATCCTGCGACGTTGTTCAGAAGCCGAGGCGTTGCGCCGACCCGCATGAACAAGTCAGAGACTGTTTTACTAAATATACTGCAGAAAAGGGACGTGTCGCATGGGTGGGTGATGGAACAATGACCTTTATCGAGGATTGTATCGTGATATTCGTTATTTTTTTATTTATATATGTAAAATGCCTCCTAGCTTCTCGTTAAAATAAGTAGGAGAACCATGCGCATTTGTATATAAATTTTGTTACGATCACGTGGTCCTAAAGCTCTAGCTCGCCATTCAGAATGTACTGTATATTCTCATAAGCGCGATAAACTATATTGTCAATAATTTTCAATTATTCAATACTTACTATTATAATTTTTTAACATAAAAATGCGAGGCGTCGTAATGTTTTCGTAAGTGTACAGCGTAAAAGACTTCTTGAAGATCTACTGCAGTCTTTCATACTCAGTTGCAATATTTTTTGCTGCATAGAAAAGGTCAATAAATGTACAAGTATGTACAATATACATACTATTTCTGTGAAACTAGTTTTTTTCTTTTTTTTAAATAAAGGAAAATTTAATTATAATATTTTCACTAAGATATGCTGGAGTTGAAAATAATAAAGATTAACCTATTTAATGCAATGTTATTTCACGCGAATCTCAAAAGGAAAATTTATCTGACTAATAATCTAAATTTAATTCTCTCCATTAGATCTTGGTCTAGTATAATTTCTACATTAGGAATCGATTTCCATTTGTGCTATTCGAAATAACTTTGTAATTGTGATTTTAGATTTTCACTCGCTTCTTTTGAATTTCCCCCACCGCGAAAGTACACCTTTGCCAAAACATTGTCGAAAATTCTCGCCTTTTTTCGCGAGAGTCGAACCACCAGAGAAGAAGAAGAGGATGAAAATCCAAAGTTCTGGGAAAATTATTCCGAAAAAAGAGAAGAGCGTGCAACGATCATTTTCTTCTTACGTCGGCCGCGTTACCTTGCAACCGCTAGAAATAACCGACTCTTTTTATATTTTCTCCGCGCATAATGTTTGCTTTGTGTGTAATAGTGCCGTTCAAGGCCTAGTACGCAGAAAGTTTCTTCAACAGCCGATAATGCATTCTTCGAAATGTTTGCGCTAGAGCGTCTTAAAATATTGCTTACCAAACAAAAATTCTGATGCGCATTTCGATTCGACGTATAAATTTTAGATGAAAAATCGCGCACGTTTGATCTCACGTTTTATTCCGAACATTTCGCGCATACCTCGATAAGTTTTATTGTGTGTATACGTGTGTAATTTGTTCAATATTTTATGCCGCTGAGCACGCTAACAAGTGTTGCAAGTGTTAAATTAAATTTTACGCTTTGTGGGCGCGACGAAAGAAACTTCCTAAGTCGGACTAATTTCATAAATCTTATATCTACATAGTTTTAAACGTAGTTGAATAATTTTATAATTATATCCACGCGATAATGTAAGCGAAACTTAAGCTACTTGAACGTTAAATATTTCTTAGATAAAAAGTTTATCGTATAAATTAATTTTCCAACAATACTCGATTACATTTGAGTAATGCAACATTCAGACCCTTCAAATTTTCCCTCTAGTCTGAAGAAGAAAAATGTCGTATAGGCACTTGTCTACAACTCGGTGCGAATACAATGGTACTGTAACGCCCTTAAACGTCGTCCAAAAAGACCTAAATTTGTCATTTTTAGTACGTTATAATGTGAATTTAGTCGTCTTCGATTTGTCATGTCGTGATCGAAGCCTCATTCGTCCTGCCCTTTATTTTTCGTTCTAGCGGCGAATTGTCTCGATTTCTGGACACAGAAACGCCGTCCCGACATAATAGTATCGACAATATTTTCACCTAGTCAAAACTGCCGACACCCACGCCCCACTCCCCCCTTGTCCGAGCTTATTCAATTTCGTGCAATAAGCGTACACAATGCGCGGCCTACACCAAGCGATGTATAACTATACGTATGTGTGTGTATGCAGCGGTCGAACGGGACGGGCCAGGTGTGCCGCCCCGGCCGTAGGCCAATTAAATCCACGCGTCAAACCTCTGTATACAATCGCGCGCGCGCATAGACGGCGGGCGGCCCCTTTCTCGACGCTTCCTCCTGATTAGCAAAGAGCGCGCGCGCGCGCGCTCGAAAAAAAAAGAAATGCCAGCCGCCACGTGAAAAAGAGAACCCGCGTGTTCAAAATGCCCTATACACGTATGTATATATATATATTTCTCTTTTTATTTCCTTATAAACGCACCCCGTCTCGCGCGGCTATAAGGCGAGATACGCGCGGGGCAGCTCTCCCTCGCGGCCAGGTGCAACCCGCGCGGGCGCGCCTTGCGAGCGCGTGTAATATATATATATATATATATATATATATATATATATATATATATAATAAAAGGCAACCCGAGCTCGCACGCGCGCCTGAGAGACGCCCGAAGCGTATCCGTCGGAGGAAAAAACACCGGTGGCCGACGCGCGTCGCGGTTCCTGCGCGTTAATAGTGCCGGCGAATGCCCACGATGGCCAGTCGTTCTCCGGCGTATTAGATGCACAAATGCACGCCGTAACTCATGGCGCGCGTAAAAAAAAATCAATCGACGCTCGGGCGAGGATTTGAGGTATTTGGAGTGCTCCCGAAACTTTTTGAGAAAGAGAGCTCGGAACGAAAGAGCTGTGGGAGAAAGATCGTTCCGAAGTGCGCTCAATGGAGCTAATTTCAAGGACGTATCAATATATTGCACGGTAAATTCTTGGAAATATACCCTTTGTCCAGGAGGAAATTTCGATGGTTATGTACCTTATAAGTACTTGTGTACTTTTATTGTGTTATTATTCTTAAAAAAATTTGATCACTCGCATGTCCGTTAGACAATAATTTGTTTTTTGTTTAATACAATTATTTGCGTTGAGGGCGAGATTCAGGGCCCGATAATGGACGCGAGGAAATTTTTACAAAATAGTAAAGCGAATGTAGCAACTCCAATCTATAAGACCGTTAGGTTTCGAATATATCAGTATTTATACTCACGATGATTCATCATAGGTCGATTATGTTTACAAATATGTTGCAAATTAAAGTAAGTAGTGTGACATAATTTTATTAATATCGGATGTAAAAAACGTGCATACACGTTTTGTTAATTTCGCCGAGAAATGGTACTTGTTCTGCGTACATCATAAATTAGCATAGTCTTTAATATATATATATATATATATATATATATATATATATATATATATATATATACATACATATATACACGAATTGCGGATATAGAAACACCAGGGACAACTAGAAAGTTCACGTATCATTATCTCAGTGCCATAATTTTACCGTTTTACGATTCGCGAATTGTACGCACTCCTAGCAATATATTTATCTGTATATATATATATATATATATATATATATATATATATATATAAGTTATATGCTTAAGTATACAGTTTATTCTTGTCCTTCTCTTTTTAACTACAGTAGTAACAGCACGCTCGCCTCGGACACCTAGCGCTTCGAGCGCATTTCCTGTCGTTCCCTCTCCGCTTTTTGAGTCATACCGGCTGGATTGCGATGGTTTTTAATTGTAAAACAAGAGAGCCGAATTCAATTAACGCCGTGTAATATTAAGCAAGCGTAAATTGTACGCGAAATCTCGCACTTTCTCTAACAATGGACCGAAGGAATTTTAATAAAATATATTTCAGGGCTTGAGTTTCCCCCCCCCCTCTCTCTCTCCCTCTTTCTTCGGCCCTCTCAAGTGATGAAAGTGTCGAGCGCGCCAAGTTTTTATGCCCGTTTCGCGCGATCGTAAAAATTTGAAAAACCGCCCGCGAAAAAGCTGTAAATTTCGTTGAAATTCAAGGGAGAAAGCTTCGTCTCAGTTCTCTCAATTAATTACGTGCTTTTGCTCCGATATCCGGTCTAACAATGGCTTCTTATTCGTCCACGCAATACTCTTTTTCTCTTGAAACAAAAAATAATAATAAACCGTACCACCGCGTCGTCTCCCTCGCTCCTCGTCAGAATCAGCGATCGCTGTGTGCTGAATCGTCAGAGTGTCAAGCGTACTTCACTACTGGTTCGGAATTCTTTTGCATCCCGGAAATTGGCTCGCTGCCTCCACCTCCTTTTTGCTCTCGCTTGCCATAGACGCGACAGACAATATACAGTCTTCAATATGAGCATAGATACATGCGTAAATATATACATAGATATATAATCGTCGCTGCAAATAGGTATATGTGTACTATATATATATATATGTGTGTGTGTGTATATATATCATACACAGTCGTTTTGGCGTGTAACCTCTTTCTACTACTCCTCCTCTCAATGTATACAACCCTCCTCGTTTTTATTCGTCCGTATACTACAACCATATATATATATATATATATATATATATATATATATATATACAGAAAGAGAGAGAACACTTTTTTCATTTTTTGGTTATTATGTGGGAACGACCTCAGCGTGGTGTTCTCTTTTCACGTATAAATCATATGCGTACGTCTGCGGTTAGCAACGAGGGATGAGGGGGAATCGTTTAAAGATCAAAGAAAAATGAAAAAATTTCGTTCACCCTCTTCTTTGTTTATACATTAAAATATTGTTTCATGAGGTTCTTATAGCAAAACGCTGAGTTCTCTTGTTGCGTGTATGTACAGACTCCCACATACACATAAGCTTTTGATTTGCAACGAGTTCGAGTTCAAATTTAATAATGCATACAAGATTTTAATGCATCGTCCGCCATATTACGCTGCTTTTTACCAATTTGTTTTACCGCGCAATCAAGTCAATATACATTGCCTCTATTAATCAATTTTTTTTTCTCATTTTACAAGCGACTTGTAAATGCTTTGTTAGCTGTAACGGTCTCGTTTTTTCCTTGGCCCTGGAAAATAGGATATATATATAAAGTCAGTATTGTACTGGATTGGTAATTAGACTCTAGCTGAATTTAGCGGCAATGCCTATTAAATTTATGTATAAAGTAATTTTCGTTCGCGAATTTTTTAATGGTTTATATATACATAAATGGGCAGTTTTGGAAAGGAAAGATAAAATTTTAGTCGGTTAACCGATAATAATTATCGTATAAATTTAATGGATCTTGTATTGAATCACACGGTATACATCGCCCACATAACAATATTATTTCAAATATCATTTTTCCTCTATCTTTGGATTATGAAAGATTTGGCTTTGACTCTAAATTAAAAAGCTATCTATTTTGCTACATGAACAATCTCAAAAATTATCTCGAAAACGAATTAGACTTTCGATAGTCTTAACCTTCGATTTAGTTACATACAGTTAAAGCATTAAGCTAATTCTTCCTTTTCTAAAATTCGTTGCGTAATTTCTGTGTCGTGAAAATTTTTAATTGAACGTCGTCTTTGGAACGCGTTATTTGAAACACTAGCTTCAATACGCTAAGCTGCTGGTCATTCTTCTAGAGCCTTCGGAAGCGTTAATTTCTCGAGCTTAAGAATAGAATAGAATAGAAATTAAGAATATAAATACATATTTTTAGCGAATCCATACTTTACCGCTTAATAGATTAAGACGTCCGTCTATGTAATCAATTTTAACTTTTTTTTTAAATTACATGCCTATAGTATAAAAAACATATTTGAATCTGTTAATACGGTATTTAAGAGGTGTTTAGTAGTTTTTATATCAAGTCAATTTATTTCTTTCATTGCCTGACCTATAGTACACTAATTTTTTTCACTTATTGTGAATAGTTGATCGCTATAATCGATGGTTTATTTATTTAAATTCATTTGCATAACACCCATTATTTCGTCTAATTTATTTGGAAATCGACTCATAATAATACTAATAATCGGCATATTCCACATCAAGTGCATGTAAAATTCTTCGTTCGTTTAGCATCGAACAATATTCATAAACTTGATCAATAGCCTCATTTCTCGTTGACATCGCTGTAAAATTAAGTAAATTAATTACACTCCTGTTTCATTTTCAAAGGACTTGCAACTCATTTGGAAGAAATTCGTTCGAAATATCTGAAATTCTCGAGAAGCGGGCACTTCGTGAAAAAAGGTCTTTTTTTCAACGCGAATCGTCTGGATTAAAATCTACATCTAGAATTCTGCACCTACAAATGAAAATTAATCGAAAAGCACGGTAATAGTCTAGAGTTTTAAAGAGATTTGGCCGCGGTTTACCGCGAAAGTTTCCAAATTTGCGTAGAATTTAATAGGCCTTTTTTACGACGAGCGACAAAAGCCAGCGTGACATAATGTAAACGGGGAGCGAGGTGTATTATAGGAACCCCATTTCCCACACACGCGTTTTCCATTCGAGAAGTTTGACAGCAGCAGCGTCCCCAATAACTCGGTGACTGTTTTTCATTAGCCGTTCTCGCTCCCTCCACGCTTACGCGAACACACACACAGGGGCGCGCCTCGCGCCGCCTTCCTCTTATCAAAGTCGCGTACTAACTCTCTCCCTCTGTCTCTCTCTCCCCCCTCCC
Source organism: Sycobia sp. Sy_11 (assembly GCA_018907035.1). Classification (NCBI taxonomy): domain Eukaryota; kingdom Metazoa; phylum Arthropoda; class Insecta; order Hymenoptera; family Epichrysomallidae; genus Sycobia; species Sycobia sp. Sy_11. Next base: position 351,307 of record JACCIC010000059.1, on the reverse strand, counting down.
CACTCTTTCCATCTGTCTCTCGCCGCTCGTGTATACACCGTCAATCTCTTTTGCTCTCGAAATTGTAACCGCGCACGCGTCGTCGAATTTTCCCGGATGGCTAGATCCCCCGCGCGCGTCGCGCTCGACGGACGATTAGCTTCTGCGGTTGATGGAATTACGTCGTCGGTGCGCGGGCGTGTGTATATTATATATATACAGAGCTTCTTCCTCTCTCTCGCTCCCTGTCGCCTCCTAGCACCCTCTGGCGGTGTGTGTACGATTATACAACGTGATACTGGCAGCCCGACTCTTTACGAGTCGTATATATGTATATATAAATGCGCTCGGCGAAGCAATATCGAGGGGCTCCACCAGACACGACCGTCTATACAAGTACAATGTACATCATGTACACATACACACGGGCGCGCGCGCGCGCGCACATAAATACGTGTATATATGCGTGGGAGGCATTGTTCTTTGTTGCGCGGTGTATATATATATATCACATACAGGAGAAAAGAGGAAGAGGTGGAATGGGGAGGGAGTTGAAAAGGCCGGGCTAAAAACGCTAGAGAAAAATTTCGGCGAAAGCTTCTCGGTGCGAGCGTTGGAGTTTATTTTTCTCTCTTTCGCTCGCTCCGACGTCGCGTTTCGATGTTAATGGAGAGGGGAATTTGTTCCAGAGATGCGTCGTCGATTGCATGTGCTACAGTTCTGCACAGTATTGTGACCAGTACATTACATGATCGAGCATCTGTTTCTTTCGTGAATTTGTAGCTGAATTTAACGTTTTCTTCAATTTAACTAAAGATAGTAACAGAACAACAATATATTGTACAAAATTTTCATTACTGACTAACATTGAAATTAGCCAATAAAAATATTAGTAGTACGAGTCAAATATATAATTTCGTCTTTTCAAATTTTGATTTAAAATTTAGCCATATCACCTCATCAAAAAATGCACTCGAATAATGTGAAACGGATTACCAAAAAAACTTAATCTCCAAATAAACACAGATGAATAATTAAACAATGTAAGATTTGATAAATACTTTGTATTGCTACATCATTGAAATAATGAAGTTTAGCAAATACTATTAATTTTTCTTCTTTTTATGTATTGTATGAAAATTTGAAGTTTAGCAAATACTATTAATTTTTCTTCTCCTTATGTATTGTATGAAAATTTTTTTTTAGTATATCTGCCTTTTTTAGTAAACAAGGATATTTTGCAAATATACTTATACAAAAAAATCAAATTCGTGTGCTTGCTGTAATCATTTTATTATCACATATTAAAATCTAATTATATCAATTATTTATATATATAAACTATCTATATTTAATTTTATATTTTATTTGTGTTTCAGGTGAGTGTCAAACAAAATTTACCGATACTATTCCATGTTCCAAACACGTAAGTCGAAAAGTAATAGCGTTATTGCTTAATTATTATTAAGAATCTCTAATAAATTGCACCTTCTCGATACCTTCATTAAAAGGTTTTCATAGCAATATTTTACACGTATATTACAAAAAAAATGTTGTACAAGCAAATAGTAAATAATCAAAATTGAAAGGCTGTTCAGTTCTAATGGGAATAGCAGAATTTGTATGAGAACAAGTGAGGTTTGGCGAAAATGAAAGAGCGTAATCATAAAAGGTGTCATTGCCGGTTATTGGATCTATTATAAACTTTAAGCCTTTCAAGTAGAGAAATTGTTTGACTATGAGAAATTGTTGAGAACTGAGAAAATTATGATAATAATTTTATGGTATAATGAGAAGAACGCGTAATTCTTCAATAAAAATCAACAGTTATCGCGAAATGAGCAATTTCTCAAGATACATTTATGAGAAAAGAACAGAGTGAGCGAGCGGTACTGAAACTTTTGAAAGCGTCGCTCGGCGTCCGAAACTGAAATGGAAAGTTTGAGACGATCGAAATTAAGAACAATGGAGCCCGCGCGCCCCGCCTGAAGCGAGACGGAGATATATATATATATATATATATATATATATATATATATATATATATATAAACAGAGATCTGTATAAGCTATGAAAAACTGACGAAGCGCGGCAAAGACGAAAAGCGGAAGAGCAGCGAGGACAAAATTAGAAGAGGACGAGAGCGAGAGGGAAGGGCGCGAGACACGAACGATCTCTTCCACTCCAATGTGTCCTCTCCTCGTTGCGCGTCGCGTGCTCGAGCGGCTGCTGCCACCGAGCCGCTACTGCTGATGCCTTTGATGTAATGATGCGTGTATGTGTGTGTGTGTGCGCGCGCGCGCGTGCGTGCGTGTGTGTGTGTGTGTGTGTGTGTGTGTGTGTGTGTGTGTGTGTGTGTGTGTGTGTGTGTGTGTGTGTGTGTGTGTGTGTGTGTGTGTGTGTGTGTGTGTGTGTGTGTGTGTCTGCGTGTGCATAGAGCCATCAGCAGCAGCAGCAACAGCAGTAGCAGCCGCCTGTTTTTGACGTAACTCTCGCGGGCTCGCTTTTCTTCCTTCTGCGCGCCTTATGGGAATGAAAGCGAGAGAAGGGCGGGAGGAGAGGAGATCTCTGAGCCTCTTTTAATTTGAAAACGCGCGTGAGGCCCCCTCAATCTCCCTCCGCTGTTTTTTTCTTCCTCCCCTTGTATATAAAATATAAAAGAAGGATGGAAGTGAGAGTGAGAGCGCGCTTTGACATTTTCGTCATATGTATATATGTATATGTATATATATAGGGGTTTTCTCTTCTCCATCCTTTACTCCACATTTCGCTCGCAAGTATCTCTTTCTCACTGTCTCTCTTCTCTCTCTCTCTCTCTCTCTCTCTCTCTCTCGTCATTTGCACCTATCACCGCCCCTGACTATACTTTCTCTTTCTTCATTGCTCCGCACAACCCCCTTCTTTCTCAACCTGCCCCGCGAGAGATACAATCGAATCCCGTGCGTGTATTTTTTCTCTTCTCCTTATCCGCCTCTGACGCGAAGGTTTGACGCTTGTTATCTTTTATCACAATAGTATTGTTGTCAATAATTATTTTAACTCAATTGCGCTCTATTAGTAATACATTAATAGCACAGTGCGTGAGATTAATACTGTAGCAGTTTAGAATTACAAAACATTGTATCAACATATAAATATAAAACAACAGAATAAAGATTAAACTCAATTATTGATTGTCTCTAATGGATACTACAATACAATATTTTTCAAATTGCTAAATTAAAATTTTTTTTAATTCATAATAATCCGTCAATGTCAAGAAATCTAGACAAATATTGCAGAACTATATAACGAACTGAGATGGCTGATAATGTTCGATCCTCCACTGGGACAGAATTGTTTATGGTTCATGTGCATCCTCAAAGTTTAAAAAAATTTACAGGCTCACGGCGTGCTGTTATATTTTGCTTTTCTTCTTTTCAAATACAGTAACAAAGATTATCGAGAATCATTATCCCTACACAGATTTGCATAAGTGCACGACGTTATGCCTCGGTAAAAAGGGGATATGATATTGTTCAAACAATTAATTTATTCGCGGATCGCGAGAGCTACTCCTATAAACTCCCTATATCGCCGTCAAAACAATGCGCGCGCACAGAGCTAAATTGTGCAAGATATATATAAAGTGCCGGGCGTTATAGGTGCCGGAGTTTATTATATACGCCGTGACCGCGCGGCCACTGTTGTACGCGATAAAGATCTATAGCGCATTCGCGAAACGGCAGGAATTAGTCCAACGGCTTGGATATTATATAGATATATACATGTGGGGGCTTGTAATAGCCGACTTTTTCCCCGCGAGTTAACGCCTCGTTCGGAAAAAAAAGAATAATAATTTTAGGAATGCTTATGCCGAGGAGTTATAATGTAGAGCGTTAACCGGCACTTGTAATGTACGAAAAAAAGCCTCTTCGGGAGATATAATAAGAAATAAGGCGGAGAGAGGCATTTATCGGTATATATGGGTGTGTGCGTAAAAAGACGTCTCAGACAATTTTCTTTTACTTCTTTTTTTGGAGAAAAGTTATTATTAGAGAAGTTACGGGTTTGAATTCGCCGGCGTACGACTATTCTCTGTTTCAATGAAACGGCGCTGAGACTAAAAAATGCTAATTCAATTTTGACCGTAATATAAAAAGGGGTGTAATGCTGAGTGCGTTATATATATATATATATATATATATATATATATATATATATATATAATTCACACTGCGCCCTACCCCCACATCCATTAATAATCGACGCAATCCCGACAGCTCGCAATTATACCGAGCGAATGAGCGTCTGGTGCACGCTGCACGTATTATAAACATTAATATATATATATATATATATATATATATATATATATATATATATATACATTTACATACATCATATATGTAAGCGAGCACGCAAGTGTTATATATATATGCAAGGTCGCGGAGTCGCGCTAGCGCGCAGCGCGCGCTTTTTTATCGGGTGCGCCATATGGCATTTATCGCGCGTGCTGGCTTATTGTTGACACGTGACGCCATATATATATATATATATATATATATATATATATATATATCACTAACGCGTAGCAGTCAAGCGATTTTTTAAATATTACCCGAGGAGCACTTGGAAACTGGCCGTTCGTATATATATATATATATATATATATATATATATATATATATATATATATATATAACTCACTATAAAGCATCATCGAGGCTATATTAGTCGTTCCCATTGGCCATATTTCTGAGAGGATATCCATCTGTTAGTTTTGCGCTGCACGCGTAACTCACTCGAGTTACGTATCGTGCCAGTCATGTGCCTTTATCAAGGCTTTGTTCGAGGCTTACTGTTAGATCGGTTCTATTAGTTGCGGAGTTATACCCTGTGTTACGTAGTATATAGATTAACAAATATTTAATAGCAAAATTGCATAGCGTTGTTCGTGTAAGCATCATTATGGCTGTAATTAAATATAACGACGACAGGGCAAGTAAAAATCCGGATGTTTCTTTTATGACTGCTAGTCGAGCGGTTGGTTAACTCATCCTGACGTAGCTACCGTTCTGATCATTTACTGATGAAGCATAAGTTTATAAATATATAGAGACATGCATAGTACAATCAAGGATGACCACTTACCGTTCCGTTCCTAAAATTGCAAATATACGTTTTACAAACGTAAATGCATAATTAAATGAATCAGTTTTCAAAATAATCATCGGGATTCTGTCGAATCAGTGATTTTATCAGTTTTAATTTACATCCCATAAAATGGTTTCAAAATATTTCAAGAGCTAATTGTACGAATTTATGAACTAGCACTACCAATCTTAGATATACCGCCACAAATTGTTCGAGGCAACGCAATTGTGTACAACAATCAATAAGAAAGTGCATTATCGTATCGAGAGGGATGTGAAAAGTTCTTGGTCCAATTCAGAGCTAACTTTTCCATTCGCTTCGATCGAGGCTTCCATCGGTAAAATCATTCGTATCTTGTTTTGATGTCATCAATTTGTGTGACTTTAGTTACAAGAATTTTTAAAAATAACTTTAGTATCGTAGAGTTACAATATTATTCGCGTTAGATTTAGTTTCTATATCAACCTTTACAAAATAAGCAGCTAAATTTCAACGGGATCTCACATCCCTCGAAGAGGATTAGTCTGATGGATTACGAAAAAATCAAAATCGAAAGCATTTAAAGTTTGCATAACTGTGTTGGAGAATAGAAAAGTAAAGGTTAATGAACTGGTTAGTCCTCAGCAACCAAAAGCATGTAAAATATTTTACATAAAGAAATAGGAAAGTCTCATTAGTTGAACGACCATCAAAAGTAAATGTCCAAATGATTTTCATAGTAATTTTTAGACTTGTATAATATGGGTCTGACTGATTTTGTGCAACGATTAATCATCATTGGTGAGACGTACGTTCACGACTGTATACCAGAAAGAAAAGAGTAGTTCAAGCAATGACTTCAAAAACTCATGGCTCAGCGCCAAATAAAGCGAGTGAATCGTATCTCCTGGAAACCTCGTGGTCAAAGGCATCCTGTTAATGGATTATTTTGTTAAAGCTAGAATCATTGTAGAATATTTGCTAGCCATCATGAGCAACTGGATGCCAAAATTCGCGAGAAGAGACTTACTTTAAAGAAAGAAGTCATATTTTACGAGCGCAACACACCGGGCTACAAAGATACGTTGGCAATTAAAACACAACGAGATTTAACATCCGATTCTCTTGGTTATTCCCCCTATTTTACTCCTAATGTGCCGCGGTCAGACTTGGATTTGTCACCAAACTTGAAACAAAAAATTTATCTGGGCAACGCTTCGCGTCCGAAAAAGAACGTGACAAGATTACATGAACATTTTCATAATTCTACACATTTGCACTATCAAGAAAGAATATTTACAGCTTTATAGAAGAATAAAATAATTTTTCTATTATCAGGACGAGAACTCTGACTTTCACTCCCGTTTCGATATATATATATATATAGAAGTTGCTGAATGTACAACGTATACGTTCGTGCGTGTATATATAAACCCTGCTGCGCCATTATTGACTTCACGCCCTCGTGCGCAGACTCTTATGATATTCCGACGGAGAAGAAAAAAAGCGCGAGGGACCTCATCGGTCGACCCCTTTGTGCCGCGCGCGCAAATATACACAGCCGACCGCGCGACAATGGTGGCCGAATGTCTCCTCCCACAAGCTATCTACACATCAACGGTCGCAAAAAAGGGACGAGGGTCGAGGAACCAGAGTGAGAGAGAGATAGATAGAGAGAGAATCAAGGAACCCCCCTTCCAACCCTCACTCCACCCGAGTAATTCTATAAACGTCGCTCAATTAATGGGCAAACGAGCGAATCGCCGTAATTACACTTGAACGTGCGCGCGCGCGCGCGGCTCGCTGTTACAGCGGCGAAAGAACAGCCGAGATGCACACTTACATATATGTGTATATATATAGGTAATGGAATAAGGGGAGGGGAGGATACGAAAGGAGGAAGAGGACGATGAATGTGTACGTTGGCGATGGCGACGAGGTCCGCACGCTATATGTACGGGAACGAAGCATCCCGTCACTCGAATATAACAATACAATGCACGCCGCCCGACGCCGCCGCACCGCGCCGGTCCTCCTCTATATATACGTTTCATTCAATTACTTGCAGCAGTTCCCGCGTGTATATATATATATATACACCAGAGTACATGCGTTTGCACTATCCGTGTGTGTAAACATCGTGTAGGCATACACGCGTACATGTATGTGCGTTCGGGAAGAGGTGAAATCCGCACGCGCCCGACGACGCCGAGGACGACGAGCGAATGCAGAAAAGGATCCGGACGGCGAGAGCGAGAATCGCGGGAGTGGAGGAGAGATCGGCGGGTCGGTGGGTGGGTGCGAACGCATAACGCCGGCGACGAGCCGCGCGTCCGGTCGGCGAAAATGCGCGCACGTGAGCGCGCGCACGTTTGCGTCGCGAGCGAGGGTGCATATATATATATATATATATATATATATATATATATATATATATATATATACAGACACATGTTCATGCACATTGATGGGCGGTGCGCCCGATCGTCGAATGAGCGCGGTGTGGAGACGTGCCGCCCGCCGCGTTTTTGTGCGTGCGCGGGCGAGCCAAGTTCTCCGTCTCTCTGTTCTCTTTTCTATTCGCTAATGGAAGTTGGAACTATAGAGCGTGTGTATATATATATATGTATGTATGTATGTATGCAAGACTCCGGAAGCTTACGTAACGACAAAATTGTTCTTCGCGTTGAGCTTTCGTCCGCGATAATATACAGTGAGAGATGTATAGGGACGCATGCGTAAATAAAATAATTGACGTGGAATCAGTTTTATGTCAACTGTATAAACAAAATCTTCGCCATGCAGGGCGTTTCGATTATAGCAGGTCAAAGGCGCGGAATCGTCGTGATAGCTACACTACCTATTACCCAATCAAGTTCGCGTTTGCATACTTTTCCGGCCTGTATGCCTTCCCATATAAATTATAGTCTTGCAATCTCTGCGCGAATTGATTTTCACATGTAAGATTTCGGCAGTGAATAAAAATAATTTTTAGAATTAACAATCTAGTTACTTCGATTAATGTGAAACGAGCAATTCGACTATATTGTTCAACCGTCATATAGTTTAATTTTTTAATCATTTAATATAGTATATAATAAGTACAATGACAGTTAGACTGAGTTTATTTACAGTGAGCCCTATATAATCTTAAATATAGCAAATTAAAAAAAAAATCAGTAATAAAAATAAATGTAATAGAAAAATTCTAAAGGAGAATCAGACTGCACCTGCTCCCTACCTAACAAAGGCACGAATAGTATACGTAAAATTAAATATAATGACTGTAATAAATTTTATATTGGACGAACAAGAAAATATCGTAAACGAGTAAATCGTTTGTTCCCGAACGAGAATCCCAACAGTTCTGTCTCATTGGTGAAGAAATATCGACAAATGGTGAAAAAAAAAACACTTTTTGAAATGGCCCAAAATGTGAGCCAAAGTGCATGCTGACTTTTAGACTACGACTTTCCACGATGATTACCAATATTCCGCTGTGCTTATAGTTATACCGTGCATAATTTTTGAGGTCCATTTATTTCGCAGTTCCTCGTACTGCAATTTAACGTTCGGACGTTAATGTTAATCCTCGTATTGATCTTTAATAATAATAATTGTGATAATTACTACGTACAATATTCATATATTTCGACATCGGTTTTTATCCGGTTTTGTCGTAAGTCGAAGAGGAAAAGAAGAAAGCAAGATGAACCTGGAGATCGGAGAGCCAAAGAACATTTTCTCACACATTTGTTTTTAGCTCCTCGCCCCCCCCCCCACCCGAAACAGACCGATTCACCGAAACCGGCAATTTTTTCAGTCGAGGCCGCGTGCGTCCACTTCCCCTCTCTCTTTCTCTCCTTCTTCGTCGACTTTCGTCTTTGTCGGGAATTGCCGGTATTATAATACTGTCTACCTGATTCAATATATATATATATAGTCTATACATTTGCGCGTGCGCGCGTCCGTCCCTTTCCCTCGCGCGTGCGTCCCGCGCGAATAATTGAAGGCGCGCTCACGTACATCGGGCCGGCTTGTATTACACGTCGGTCGAATTACCGATTTGGTGGTGGTGCGTATACACGCGCGGGTTTGCGGGTTGAGAAGAAGAGGAGGGGTGAGGGAGAGAGAGAGAGAGAGAGAGGCAAAGGTATATGCGGGGGTGTATTGTATATACTCCTATGTAGATTGTATAACGATCGCTCGTCGTACAATATACACGAGCGTGCAGTGCCCGAATGCACACAAAGCGGCAAATCTTTTCGTGCTTCAAACCCGGCCCCCAACCCCCTCTGATGTTTCTGCCATTATCTGCTTGCTTTACGAAAAACGAAGTCAGCAAAAGCGCGCTTCCAATCTACAGGATGGGAACGGGCAAACTCCTACGCGGGCGATGAATAACAAAAAGAAAAAAGAGAAAAAAAAATTTTAAAAATTGATCGAATTCGCGTTAATGGAAAAGTTTGCGAATGCGTAATTGCGCGGCTAAGCGGATCTTAAAGTCTGTCGACCGTGCGTTTAGCGACCGGTGAATCGCGCGTGTATATAGTACGCAAAAGGCTCGAAGATCCCCCGACTTTTCTTTGGATTATTATCCGCCGTGTATATTATAAAGGGCAGGCATGTAAGGCGCGTATTATGGAAAACCGGATTTCTGGTCCTGTAAAACCATTTGGTTGTGAATATTCCTGCGATGTATTTATACTACGAGGCATATAATGCATACAGGTCACACTACGATGCGCTATGAAAAGTTTATTTTAAATATTAGTATTTCTTTATGTAAAGCGCTTTAGATTTGTTAGAATAACTAATGTTGCCATCATGATTATTGGTATTATTGAAATTTCTCATTGTTTAATTTTCAGACAACGATCAAGATAGGGTCAAATGATGTTGAATTATATACTTTTAATATTTCATGCTATTCTTGCTTTCAAAACTATTATTGAATCAAACTAACGAATCAATATGTTTGTCGGTCTTACATTCCTATATCAGAATGACAGTCAGACTGTTCTTGTTTATCACCATCCCCTTGAATACTAAATATAATTTTCTTAATTATATAACATACTTATACATCGTCTTTACTTTCGGTCAAAATTTAAAACTATATATATATTTTTTACAATGCTGTAAACGCAGACATTTATTTCAGTTTTAAACTTTAATCTCTCTCTACACAATAACTTCAAACGAGAATCAACGTACTATACAGCTCCAGATATATATATAAAATGTACTCTCCTTTTTTATGGACTATTATCAACTCGGCCGATATACGCAACATCTCGCACAATATTTGTTTTGTACAGCGCTCAACGCGATTTTTTCTCTCGCTAGAGTTCGCTTGGCGTGCGCCTCGACACTTAATTCAGCTGCCGCGCGTGCGCCACGTTTATTCGCGGATCTGCAATTACGTGATTTGTAATAGGAGCAATCGAGAAAGCGAGCGAGAGTAAGAGAGAATGAGAAAGTTATACCCGATGCTTATGAAAAATTCGGCAAAGTGACTTTTAATATATCATTTTTGATTTTTTGCGCGTGCGCGTCTATACGCGTCTACATATTTACCAATCGTTTAAACATATATATATATATATATATATATATATATATATATATATATATATATATATATGTATATATATATTAATCAATGCGCCCGCAAGTCTGAAGGCAGCGAATATAATTCATCGGTCCAGAGAGCCGCATTGTTTCACAGTGATTGACCCGACAGTTTATTGCATCCCGTATAAAGCCTGATTGATGGCGGGAGAAATGTTACAGAACACCGTATCAATATTTGCGCTCGTATGCGTGTGCATTATTTTAAACATTTAGAGCCGCGCATAGGTCTCGCGGGGATTTTAATGGGCACGGGCAGAATTGATATAATAATAATAGTGCGACGTGGTCCTGTGTCAAAGCGCGCGGTAGCGCGCTGAAGCGATATATAAATGTGCTTTACTTTTTCCAGTCGAGAGGGGCTTTGAAAAATTAAAACGATTCTGCTTCCCATGCATATATATATATATATTGACAGCTCTCTCTCTCTCTCTGTCTCTCTCTTTCTCTCTCTCTCTCTCTCTCTCTCTCTCTCTCTACTCTCTCTCGAGAGGACGGCGACGTAATATAATTGGTTTCGTTTCAATATTAGTTCCCATATACATTTCTCTGATGTCTCGCTCTGGCTGTTCCCTCTCTCGCATTTAATTCCAATCGTTGATGAATATTTCATTGATTAATATTCCTCTGTCTCTCCGCCTCCCCTGTCTCTCTCTCTCTCTCTCTCTCTCCCTCTCTCTTTCTCTCCTCGTTTCCCTCTGTCTTCTTGTCGTTCCTTCGCTTTTGGCGACATGTATACACCTCCCTCCCATACTCTCCTTCAAGCCGAGCAGACCGTATTTATATACCACGGACTCTCTGTCTTTCTCCCACTCCAAGAAATTCTCGCTTTATCGTCTCGTTCTCGAGAACCTTGCCAGTTCGTAATTTATACGCGGTTTCCGAGTCGCGACGGTTCTTTGCGCGAGTTTCCTCTGTTACCGTTGCTGACCATTTCTTTTTTTTTCATTTCATTTTATTTCTTTTTTAACGAAACGCAATGTAAATATATAAATCGTGTTTCCGAAAAGACTCGCCGACCTATCCAAATGGAATGAGTCCGGTCGCGCGTCCATTGCGGCCAATCACAGCGCGCGCCCAGTCAATATCTATAACTCGGACGTGAATTTTTGCTCTTTTATAGTTGAAAATGCGATAATAAGCCTCGTGATAATTTACGAGCCTACATTATAGCCGCGATAATCGCGATCAAGCGGCGCGAGGACGTTCGATTCTATACGATCGGCTCACTCCGAGGCTTAAGATTCATTGCGGGAAAAAAATTATTTTTTTATTTATATAATAGGCTGACTAGTCTTTTCGGAAACGTCGTGAATACGGGAAACAATAGTCCGTGAAGTGCTTGATTAAGTTCAACAGTCAACGGTCAATATCGTGCTCTCTTTTTTTTTCTTTCACGAATTTTATTGATTTTTGTCCCATTACGACGAATAACGAGAGGACTTTCCTGGACTCCGTCCCGCTCGTCTCGTGCTCGGTGACATCGATTTTCGCGACTGAAGCGTTACTTTCGTTGACAATCGGTAGGCTCGTGCAGATCGTCCGACGACGAATTAGAGCATACGAGGCGCACAAGTTCGATTGTCCGAATCTTCGTTAAGTGGTAAAACCTGCGTCGGCTAGCTAGCAAAGCTCGATAAGATCTTCGTACTAACGAACGATGCACGCCAATTGAGATGCGAATCTATACAATTATTAATTTTATTACATATATATGTATAATCGACTACGCGTAAAGTAAGCTGCGTGTAAAATGCGCGGGGCATTTGCAAAAAATCCTAACGGCGACGAATTACGAATAATTATAAAATATCCTCTTTATGCTAATGCGCGCATAAAATAAATCCACATTGAATTCATCGAAACAGCGGCGAAAAGTGGCTATTTTAATCGGTAATATTTTACGGACGAGTTACCGAGCTTTCAAAGCCGCGAATTAAATCCGTACGTAATTATTCACCGATTCTCGAGCGCGTTGGACTCGGCAGTCCCAGCAGCATGTTTCAGTCGGTGATTATTCTCCGAACACTATTGTAGTTCATATATATCCCTGATTTATTGTTATTTTTCAGCGAGTACGTGTATATATATTTTCGCTCGAGTTATATAAATATACCGTCTCCGTAACATTTTCACGAGCAAATATACATTGTCCGCGTGCGCGCGGAAAAATTATTTGCCATCAAGACGATTATAACTTTATCGTGCGCGCGTCTTTCGTATGAATCACGTACATACGTGTGCGCGGTGTATTCTACACACACGTACACACGGGCAGCTGACAAATAATAATCATCCGATGGCCAATTGGAAACGTGCGCGCCGTAATAAAAGGTTCGCCCTCTCTTCCTCGCTCTCGCGCGCGCCTCCTTGACGCAACGCGCGCCCGATGCGACGTTGTAATACAGTCGCAGTATTCGCACGTTATGCTACGCCTCAAGCTTTTAATGAAAAACCGCCGTACGCGCGCGCGCGCGAAGGATTAAAGGAAAAAGAGGCTTCTTATGCATACGTGCTTCGCGCGTATACGCGATTCTCCGCGTCTCTCCGCCCGTATTTTCCGCGTTTTCGTTATACGCGCGGCCCTCCCGACCGGACGCCCGCTCCTGCACATCTTCCTCGGCCTCCGGCCACCCCGTGACCCCGCGTATTTATACGTAACATGCGCATGCGGCTCGTTAGTATCGCGCGCTCGACACTTACCTCCCGAACGCGGCGTGTTTTCTTTTTTTTTTTTTTTTTTTTTTATATCGCCACGCTCGCGCGCTGCGCATTAGACGAACGTGTAAACACGCGCTCGCGCTCCAAGTCCATCGTGCAACCGCACCCGCGGCGCGGCTGGCGAAATTCGAAGCTCGCCGCCACCGTCGTCGTCGTCGTCGTCGTCGTTGCGCCCGGCTGCGTCGTCGCGAATTATGCCGGCTCTGCCGTAGCTGCGGCGGCGACGGCAGCAGCGCGCGCCACGTCCGATACGATATACGGCTGCCTCTCGCGAAGGCAGACATGGCAACGCTGCCGACGATCAAAGAAACACTTTGTATATAGATATGTACGCGTAATCCTGATGCACGTCGGGGAGATGTATTTTCTGCGTTTTGCTCACGCAAGCAGTCCTACGTATAATATGTATGTATATGGATGTATATATATATATATATATATATATATATATATATATATATATAATACAAGTATGCATAAGTAATATATATATTGTATGCATCGGAAGCAAATTCAGAGAGAGAGAGAGAGAGAGAGAGAGAGAGAGAGAGAGAGAGTCGGGAAGGTTTTCGGATGAGTTATTTCTCGCTCGGTGCTGCGGTCAAGGTAGCGCCCCGCACGCTCTCACCGGTCAGTTACGCACTCACTCATTCTGTACATCTCTCTCGGTTTATCTCGTCACCTTCCCCCTCGGCTGCCACCCACTTTTTTTCTCGCTCGTGTTACTTAACGAAGCTTTTTTGAATATTCGATACCCGGAGCTCGCTCCTTATACTGCAGACTCGACGCGCAAGTTACCGTACGTTTGGTTTTTTATTTTTTAATCTTTGATTGTCGAAAATTCAAAATATGTATTTTGAAATACTGTACTTTTTTGTTTTTCTCTTTTTTTTAACAAACTATCAAATCGGCCTTTTTATCCAATTAAACTCACCGTTCGACTGTCCTACGTAAAGAAAGTACATCGCTTGGAGGAGAGGGCAATCGGATCGTTTTTTGCTAATCGTGTTTTTCTTTCAGTGTAATTGTAACTGTAACAATGTCGTATTCCTCATATATGAGAGTAATGCGAAAGAAGGACAATCATTCAATACAAGTAATGATATGTAATGACTGACATTTTCATAAGAGTCTAATATGAATGACAACATTTGATAATTGTTTTTTGGTCAAAAGTTAAGAAGTTCGCCGCTCGATGCATCCTCAATACATGTGTCGCTGGCTGTTCATTCGTTGGATGATAGTATTTACAAAGGAAAGAACAGAACGAGTAGATAAAGGGGCGCGCGCATCGTGCATTTTTAAACGCGTTTATATATATATATATATATATATATATATATATATATATATATATATATTCGTTCGCTTAATTCGGGAACTGGTTCTTAATTTAATGTACAGTCAATAGAGGTGTCTTTCGTAAAAAAAAGAAACGATAATAGCACCGTACTCGACACTTTATATATCTATGGCTTTGTACGTGAAATAATGCAACTGTAGAAACGTTTTGACGTGTGTAAAGTTATGCGTTAATTCTCTAGATATACTCGACTTGTCATTTAAACGGAATACTCGGAAATACTGCATGGGAACAAAGTTGAATGAAAAAATTGAATTCTGCATTTTCAATTGTATATCTATTGTGAATCTCCTTCTTGACAAAACTTGACTGGGATATTTTGCACGGAGGTGGCGGTCTTATCGCAATTTTTGCACGCGTCTACCGTTCGACGACTAGAACTAAGTCGGTTAGTTTCGCGGTAAAAAAAAAACCGCTCAAATGTAAATAAAAACGATACGTACTTCAATGCGTTGCTGACATTAAAATTCGTTATTCGGCGCGTCGTGAATCACGGCGGCTATAACACTTCTAATAGCGCACTTCTCTTTTAACGTTTTCCTACTTAAGCGATTAAACAAAAAGCACGTAACAATATGTTTAAGTAAGAAGACTTTATTTATATATATTTTCGAAAAAATTTTTTGCAATAGTCCGCGCTTTTGTCCGGTTCAATGATATAGATAGCGTATATTATGTTCGAACGTTTCTTTTATTGTTTTCGTTTTACGCGAGTAAACCTTAAAATTATAGTGAACTAAAAGATTGGAATATTTACTTTTTTCTTTATGCCCACGTACATGCAAAAAGTGCATCGTCGAGGATAGGCCAAATTCGGCAATAAGGGACAACTTCGATTTCTTTTGTTATATTAGATATTTTTTATAACAAATAATATGCGTAGCAACAGAAAATATTTATTCGTTCCTGTGAATTTAAAAAAATTCAATGCTTCAAAAATTACGATATTTTATAATGGTTTGTGAGGAAAGTTTGTATGTTTATAACTTAAGTTAATCGTGACAGTATATTTCTTTGTAAAAGACACGTTATATTTGTATTTAGAATAAAGAGTTTGAATTTCAATTACTTTTTTTATATATTATTTGACGAGAATAAAAAGCACGAATTATACATAATCATT
This sequence comes from Sycobia sp. Sy_11, assembly GCA_018907035.1. Classification (NCBI taxonomy): domain Eukaryota; kingdom Metazoa; phylum Arthropoda; class Insecta; order Hymenoptera; family Epichrysomallidae; genus Sycobia; species Sycobia sp. Sy_11. Next base: position 335,372 of record JACCIC010000059.1, on the reverse strand, counting down.
TTTTTTTATTTATACAACAGTATAACGTAATGTACATATGTTTATTCTGTATTATTTTAAAAATCAAATAAGATAGTTGATCTTAATTTGTAATCGACTCGTTTCAATTTTAATATCTTATAAAACGAATACTCATTTACATATGAATGTATATACTCTTGATGGAATAAGGGTACCGTAAGGTTTACATTGAATGAATTATTTTCAATTACTTATCAACGTCAAAATACGTGAGGAGTATAATAAACAATTTTATGGGGAAAAAGCTTTACTATTTTATGTCGATTTTTTGGGCATTGGTGTTCTTTGTTTCAATATAATAAGCATAATAAATTCATGGCTATATATTTCACGCATCATAGTTCCCTCAAA
>JACCIC010000059.1:212500-330000 GCA_018907035.1 Sycobia sp. Sy_11 | reverse complement strand
CGCGCGTATGCGTGAGCTCATGCACGTGTATGCCCACGTGCAAATGTAAAAGTTGCAAGCGCTTTCGAGCATACGCGCACGCAGAACTGCGGTTTACCGTTAAAAAAGCAACATTAAAACATTCTCGGCTATACAGATATATCTGTATGTATCTCTGCGAGAGCGACACAGAGAGCTTTCTTGATGCCGTGTGTCTGTCTCGGATCTTCGTCTCGTTTAATCTTTATGGCAGTTGGCTCATAATTACAAACAAAAAAATATTTACATTCTGATACACGCCCATCTGTATATATTTGCGCAAAATGAATGATGCAAGTCTGCGCGCATTCATCGATTCTTTTTAAACTTACAACAACAAAAAAACTCGAAAAATAAAAAGTGAATTGACTATTTGTAACTGACTATGTTCAATTGTCCCTGAAATCGATAAAAATTTTTTTTTTGGATCCTATAAAAAAACTATTGGAAAATGTTCTTATCGATTGACATCGAATCTTGCGATTTTATTTCCAACTTTTTCCATTAAATTTTATTGCGTTACAAAGAATCGAAATGAAAATCCAAAATTAAAGTCGAAATTAAAAAATTTTCACTTACTATTAGCTCCCCAGTTAAGTATTTTTCACTATAGAACTTCTCGATTAAAATACTTTTACAGTCACTTGACTGTATGGCATATACATCTCATAATTATCATTATATGACATTGAAATCTTAATTCTACGAAACGCGAGAAAGTAATCCCAATACGTACTTATTACTACGCAAAGAATTTAATTTATAGATATACCTTTTCATACTAGTATAAAAATTTTCACCTAAAGTTTCTAAGATTCTTTATTATCAAGAGGTTAGAAATGAAAATAGCAAGGCAGAATCATAAAAAGAATAAAAAAATAAAAAAGGCCAGTTTCATTAATACGTAGTGCAAAAAAAGTAAATTAAAGAAGCGAAACTAGAATTTTCTAATTGCTTTTTGTGCGCCGAATTTCAATCCTATCGATTCTGCATTGTGTTATATCGCGATAGAGTTTTTTTCTACTTATATTCCAGCCAAAACTAAAAGCAAATCGCGATTGACTTTTCTTTCTGGATTTGTAGGATTACAAATTTTGTTTTTGTAAAAACAGTACAATCGCTTGAAATTCCACCGAGTTTGATCAAATATATATTATCTTTTATCGGGTGTTCGACCAATTAGCATCGCTCATAGTATTAGCTTGGACTACGTCAAAATCCTTAAAAAAGTCTTAACGCGATAGAAGGATTCTAAATGGAGACTCAGATTGAACGCATTAAAAGACATCAGAAAATTATAATTACGTTTCTAAAATCAATCCTCAGTGAATCGCATATTAATAAAATTGGGTAGTTTTTCATTTTTTAACGATTACTTTTTAATATTTTTATCTTTATATCTTGATAACATGTCAGAGCCACTACGAAACCTTAGGGGTGCGTTTATAGTAAAAAAAAAATTATGCGAATGGATTTTTGGAGTCAGAACGAAATCCCGAATTATTTTTTATTACCTGTATACAGATAATTGTAAATATTTACGAATAAAAAAAGCCAGCAGCGTGAACTTATTTTTTATTCAATTAATATTACGTTCGGTGTAAGGAAAAGCTGTTCAAACATCCATGTATTTCTACACACAGTTGACAGTATTTCTGTGGAAACATCGATAGTCAGGTTTTTGTTACCGAGACCACCAACAAATTTTGCAGAACTCGTGTAATTCGATAGCAATTCCTTAATTATTTGTAAACCCCTCGCACAATACTGTCGGAACAAAAAGCCTATATACCGTACTCAGCATCGACAGGATGAAGTCCGCGATTCGAGAAGGCTCACATATAAAGAAATCAACTCGTTCGTGCAGACGATTTTATCTATATTATATATATATATATATATATATATATATATATATATATATATATATATATATATATATACATCCTTGAACTCCGCAACAAATATATTCATACAATCTATATACAGCATAATCATTATTACACAAGCCACTCGACTGTCTCCGGTATATATAATAATATACATCGCACGAGATATATTATACCCTGCACTGCGCAATATACTCTGCATATCGAGCGCAGGGGAGTATTTCATATAATATATATATATATATATATATATATATATATATATATATATATATATATAAGCGTAGTGGCTGTGCACTGCTGCGCTGCAGTCTCTGTGACACCCGACGTACGGAATGCATCAAAACATATATATACAGCTGTACGTATTATGCCGTGGCGCGAGCCTCCAATATATATATATATATATATATATATATATATATATATATATATATACGCACGTTGGGCTCTCGAGGAAGAAGCCCGAGACCGGTATTACGTGGGGCGTGAGGGAGGAAGGGAGGAGGGAGGGGGGGGAGGGAACGAAATTAGTATAGCCCGTACAAGTTAAAGGCCCGGGACTAAAATAACACGGAAGCGAGCGTCTGGAAGTGTGGCGGTTGCCCGGTCTAAAATTAAGTTAATTGGCTGGATTTTAATGCATTTCATTACGAGTGTATATATATATATATATATATATATATATATATATATATATATATGGCATTAAATCGCGTTCTCCTACACAGATATTATTAGGCAAAAGTCCGTCCACGAAGGAATTGATATGAATGCACAGCGACGTTTCGGTCGCGCTCGGGGCAGAGAGATTCACTTTTGACCCGAGATTGGTATTATTTGATGTAGATATATACGATTAGCGCGAGTCAACAGCCACTGCATCGGTGTGTGAAGGATTTTGCGACGCTACATAGAGCAACGCTCGTAATTGAGTTGTGCAATGTTCAATATCTCGGTTTTCATATAGAAATATCAGCAGTCGTGCAGGCCCGTTATACCGATTCCGCGTCAGTCAAAATCCCAACGGATATCAAAATTTTCGACGAATTGGAAAAAAAATCTACTGTTCCGAATTATTTTGCGTCGCCGTTCATCGGCTGTCCATTAAGGTTAATCTGAAAATCGCTCGACATTTACGCGAAACGCCTACTTGACTGGCAACGGGATTACAGCGTTATATAAGCAATATGTGCACGGAAATCTGTACGTGAAGTACGCGCGCAATGATCTCGCGATATAGTTGTGTATCAAAAATTCTAGTCCAGTCTAGATTGGTGATAAAATCGAGGAAACGTGCTGTATAACACCGAGTTGAATGAAACAGCGGACAAATGGAAATTCGAGAAAAAGTGTATGGGGCTTTTAAATTTTATATATATATATGTTATGCGCGCTTCGATAATCCATGTACGATGGCAGTATCGGGCTCGATCGCACGTGACAGGTGCGTATACAATAAGGAACGTTCGGTAAATTATTGTTCACTGTATACATACTCTCGTTAACTGCGCGAGAATAATAACGAAGAAACTTATAGTCCGCAGAAACGACAAGTATATATCGTACATACGCGCGTATAGATAAAATCCCAACTTTTCTCGGGCTGCAGCGACGAACCGTAAATCAAAAATGAACGCGAACGCAAAACTTTTGAAAGCGAATATAAAATCTATACACATGTGGGTATACGGAAACTCTCGTGGAACTGTGCGAATTCTTGTATATTTTATATAGTTTCCAGTTAGTCATATTTATATATATATATACATATATACGCGCGCAACTTTGCATCGCGCAGTCAAGGGGGCCAGAGTAATGGGGCAAAGGGAAAAGCATATGGAAACGCAAAAATATATCTCGCATAAGCACTTTAATAATGGCAATAAAGAACGCCGGGGTATTGCGCGCACAATGAATGCGTGTATATGACTGTTACTATATGGCCGGTGCGTTGCCGCTGCCGCTGCCGCTGTTACTCGGGGATATATATATATATATATATATATATATATATATATATATATATATATATATATATGTACACAGAGAAAGAAGAATGAAAAATTTCGCTGGGAATTCGGTTTATCGCTATCTGCACTCTGTCTGCACTCCTAGAAAGAATCGAGGCGCGTCACTACATGAACTGTGGGCATTTCGCAATTCGTATGTGTGCGTGTTACTGTAATGTGTGGCGCGCGTCAGTCTGTACCCTGGTCTGCCGCGGCAACTAACCTTTTATCTCGACCAACGACGAGTTTATACAAGACTCGCATATTACATATATATTATATATATATATATATATATATATATATATATATATATATATATATAATATACCCGTAGGTATATGTTCACAGTTAATTATTTTTCTCCTTGTCCTAGTCTCTCCTCTCCTTTCGTCTAAGAGACAGAAGACGCTGTTTTCCGGGTTCGTTCCCAAGTATATACACTTCGCATGAATTCCATATATTTCTCTCTCTCTCGCGGGTTCAAATTCGCTGAGATTGCATCGGCGATCTTCTTTTTTCTTCCTTCCTTTCTTTCTTCCTTCCTTTCTTTCATTCTTTCTTTCTTTTCCTCGCGTTCTCTCTTTCAATTTCTCGGTCTCTCGAGACACGGGAGTCGTCGAGGCACGATGTGTGTTTGCCGAAACGTTGACCCCCTTTTCAAGCTCTCTCGGGAGCACGTGCATGCATATATATATATATATATATATATATATATATATATATATATATATATATATATGAAGCTTGATTCGATGATGTGAGCATTGTCTCCGGCAGGAATGATCGTTATGCCAGTCACATTTGTATTTCTGTTGTTTTATAGTCTTATAGTTAAAAAAGTCATACAGCCTGTTTAGATAGTATTTAGCAGAATTAATTATTCATAACATAAACTTAAAAAATAATGATAGCTTATAATAGTATATAAAATACTCGAAACCGTCGAACCGTTAGGGAGCTGGAAATTCGGAATATTTGAAATAGCAAATTTTCTACGTTAAAATTTTCACAACAATTTTCAAATATCAAAGAATACGAATATTCCTAAAAAATTCTATGATACAGTTTTTTAGGACGCTGATTACGATTCCGTTATCGAAACGATAGAATTTAAAAAGCGTGGTCTAATATTGCAGGTTACTTCGAACTTAATTTTACGTCTTTCGCACAACATGTTTTTTTGTATATCAGGATTATAACTTGCTCTGCTTGATTAAAATTTCGATGGCTTTTATCCCTCGAGTTTCTCAAAAGCTGTCTTGTCATTAAAAGATGAACGTAGGCAGCGATGGTTGGATCGGCTATTTTGAATTTTTCTAGGCTTATTTTATAATTGTGTGCTTATGTGCTTATGCTTATGTGCGCCTTACGGATCTCCAAAAGTGAAGTAAAATAATGAATAGAAAATCGATATTTGTATTCCGTAAATATTATCCAACGATAGGCGTAGGTTGTTCTCGACGCCTCTTCGAATCTAAATAGCGAGTATGCTTCGTTTTTTTTTTCAAATGGTCCCATCGACAGAAAATTATCAAGTTCTCTTTAATATGCCTCGCGTGAAATTCTTTGATATATCTCGCGTTCCCTCTTCTACAAAACAGGGCTTGTGGCAGTGAAACCAACGTCGGCTCCACTGAAAAAATCGGTAATCGACCCCATCTTCTCTCCATCCTCTTCATCTATCTCGCGACGACGATGCAATTGCTCCCCCCCCCCACCCCTTCCCCGTAAAATGAAAGTTCACGTCGAGAGCTGGCAAATTTAGAAAATGTCTTTCTTCCCTCGCGAGATTCGTGAGCGCGCGCGCGCGAGTATCTATCGTCTCTCTTTTCATCCATCTCGGGATTATATATATATATATATATATATATATATATATATATATATATATATATAGGCGAGCACGCGGCGTCGCGGCATATCTCGGGGGCGCTCCGCGTAGTCAAGTCACGATCTAACGTGCGCGCGCCGGCCGCTATATGCGGCGAGGAGCTTCCGGAAGTCGAGCTGAAAAGACGCGATGGAAGAGGGGAGGGAGCGGAGGAGCAGGAGAACAGAAATATAGTATAGCGGATAGACCGCGAGGGAGATGGATAGATATAGAGATAGATGGATGGATAGGCGGGAGGGGTGGGAGGGAGAGAGAGAGAGAGAGAGAGAGAGAGAGAGAAAGTCTGAAAGCAGCAAGACCAGGCGCGAGCGGTAAATCGATACTTTGCATTTAAATGGTAGTCAAGAGGTGGAGAATGAGGAGGAGGAGGAGGAGGGCACTCCGTGCCCGCAACGCACGCAGTCAGATTCGGTCTGCGGTTTTGATGTTTTCCCTCTGTATGTATAATATATGCGCGTGTACGGCGAGGCGCGTATTCACGTATAGGCACATCACTCAGCTGGAATTTCGCGTCGTGCCATCGGGGATAGGTCGGCCGCAGCTTTGCAAATCATTCGCGCGCGCGCGCGCACAATATATATTTCGCGAGCAGGGGAAATATCGAGGGATTGTATTACAGGCGCAGCTCGACGGTGTCCCAGCCCGGAAAATAGCCGCGCGGAGCAGTGTCCGGGGCGATTTTTTTTATTACGGAGATCGTATGTACGTATAGAGCTTTTCGAACGGTCGGGCTATACGCGCTGTCGGTCGAATTGTTTCAGATCGAAGAGATTACCAGCCTACAGACGCGCGCGCATAGGCATATAAGTGTTTTCTGCTCGAACCGTGTATCGCGTTTGCGCGAGCTCGCGTCTCCGTTGCATCGACAACAATCCGAATAAATATCCGAAGGAATAAAACAAGAAAGTTTTACGGACGAGCTATTCGCAATAAATCATGGAGCATTGGAGCAAAGGTTGCCCCCGCGATCATTCTGTTGTACGGCGATGTGAAAATAAAAACAAAAAAAAACAGCAACAGGAACAACACGCCTATTCCCACACGGGCTTATCTACATATAGGCCGATCGATTAATAATTTTCGACATTCATTGGGTCGAGCTATATGTGCAAACACGCACGCAGAGAGAGAGAGAGAGAGAGAGAGAGAGAGAGAGACACGCACAAACACGCAGACATACACACGTTCAACGCAACTCGTGCCTCTGCCCCCTCGTGACATATCGAGAAAGTGGACCACTTATAACTATACTTCTCCATCTCGATGTACATGAAATATATCTAAACGCGCACCGTACCTCCAGTAGATCGGGGGCGATCGAGTGCTTTGCATCCCGGTATATACGCCTCGAGGATCTCGACATCCGCGAGATTTGTGCGTGCATATGTGCACCCCACATAATTTGTATAAGTATATACATACATACATATATATATACATATATATATATATATATATATATATATATATATATATATATATATATAATATACAAGCACAGCTCCTTGAGGGATTTAATGCTGTTTTGTTAAATTTTATAAAACATTTCATTGTTGACCGGCAGACGAATATCGATTTTCCACCTCTAGTTCCATACGCGGCTAATAGTCGTGTAAGTCAGTATGTAAAAGCAATCAAATCTTCACTCCTACACAGCATTGTTTCTGCAATAGATTTTATATATAGTACATGTATATGTAAACTAGAAGAATACATGCAGAATATGTAAGTTGGACTATTAAATAACAAGCGTCCGCGCACGCACGCATATATATACATATGTATATATATATATATATATATATATATATATATATATATATATATATATAATTAAATTAAAGAGAGTTATGTAATCGTAAATAAATAAAACATTAAATTAAATATGTATATACGTAATTGGAGGTATATTTGAAATAGAGTAAGTTGGAATAAAAGTTCAAGAATAATCGGTGCTATTAAAGATGTATTAATTTTCACTATTTACATTCAAAATAATGTAGACGAATTGAAAGCGATTTTCATCAATATAAAGTATGTAAGATTTATTAAGAACTCAAAATTTCACGCACATATACGTACAAAAATTTTCAATAAAATTTGCATTAAATTTAATGCTCTATTGGCTGTTCTATTGTCACGAAAGTACGTATAAATTGAGTTTAATGTATCATTATTTAACAGTGCAGAAACTCTGAATGTAATTTTCAAATTATATGTATAGACTTCGAAACGCGGTCCACGATACACCGCTCTAGTAGACTCAATCGGGGGCATTGTGCAATTAATTGTGTAGGTAGTTAACGAAATTTAATTAGGGTATTTCCTAACGAGATAGGCAGATCGGATACATACACGCTTCGATTACTTCTTCTTCTTCCAAGACACGCCCCGAACTTTCTGGATTCGATTTCAAAGTAGAAAACTTGACGGTATCGTTACACAATACAATTATCGCAAACTATACAGTGATATATTTATATAGATTTCCTTATCAACTCCTTGAAACTTGCATTCGGTACTAAAATCTTAACTACGTAATATATCAGGCATTTACTATAGATCCATGTCATTGGTTAATTTCAGACACACTGCAAGCTAATTCAAACTGACACGAGAGAACAAAGATTCGGAGCACGAAAGTCATCCTTCATTCTCCCCACAAAGAAAGAAAGAGAGAGCAATTATCTTCCTACGCTTCGGGATAACTCTATCTCTCTCTCTTTCTCCTTCTCTTTTTTCCAATGACGTTTTATTTATCATGAATAATTTGCACATATAATAATAACGACTGCGTGCACAGTGCTATATATGCGCAATGTCATGTAACAATGCATTCTCTATCTCTTTCTCCTTTTCTCTCTCACTCTCTCTCTCTCTCTCGCTCTCTCTCTTTCTTGGCAAATGAACGGCAGTAACAGCCGCGGCTTCGGTGGCGGCCGTTGAGAACTCTGTATGTATATGTAAGCGTGCGTGCGGCCCCGAGTCCCTCGCGAAAATTGTTCCAAAGACCGGCCGAACGACTGAATTATTCATGATGGGCCGCGCGGCACGCGGGAATGAAAAAAAAACGAATGAAACGAAGCGCTGGAGTACGCTAAAGTAAGAGAGACAGACAGAGAGAGAGAGTGAGAGAGAGAGAGAGAGAGAGAGGAGCAAATACACCTTGGGGAGAGTTAAAGAGCGCCCTCGAATACAAGCGCGTTTACGCGTGTACATTGAAGATACCGTCTCCCATCCCTCTCTCCCTCTCTCTCTCTCTCGCGCATACATACATACGCACGTGCACGCACCACTCTATACTTCTCTTTCTACTTCTACCTCTTCTTCTACAAGTACGCTGCATATCTGCAAAGCGACTTTGAAAATGAGAGGGCATATGCATATGCATATATATATTATATATATATATATATATATATATATATATACATATATACATATATATGCCGGGGGTAGGCACACTCGTGTACGTGCGAGAAATTGCTCTTGACCTTCGCGCGCGCGCGCGCGCGGTTAAGGGTAGTTAGAGAGCCACGTGAGCGAGAAGGAGAGGAATGCCGAGGCGCAGCGTGGGCAAAGGGTGGTGGCAAAAGGTTCGACGTAAGTAATGGAGCGTCCAGGCATTGTTATTTATATACGACGAGGTGATACGGCGGCTCTTTTAATAGCTGCGCATTGAGACTGAATCGATGGACTCTGCGTGTGTGCGTATGCGTGCACGTGCGTGCGTGCGTATGTGTATGTGCGTGTCAGTCTCGCGAGTTTATCGCGCACTTTTGATTGATAACTATCAATTAATGTTAAAAACAGTTCGTGGTGTAAGTTAAGTCGATGACTGTATAATGTATACGAGGGTATAGAATAGGCTAAATGATAAATTAGTTGCTTTGTCTACAACGACGATAAGACGACTGCGAAGATTTACGAATTTAATTTTTGTTCAGCTCTATTTATTCAATCAAAAACAGAAGATTCGATTGATTTATAGAATTGCGTATAACATATATTGCCGTCCTTCGTTCTCAATTTAGCAATTTTACATCCAAATAATTTTATACACAATAGTTTTCCCGATATGGTATACAAAATTGTGTTTTTTGTGTTTCTATTTTTTTATCATATACTACTTTCTATTCGACTTTCTATTCGTGTTACCTCTGCCAGTTTATTATTTTTACTGTTTAAATAACTCCTGAAGCTCTGCTGGAACTAGGTTTAGATGGAAAATGATTAACGGAAATGAAATATCGGTTTTCTTTGTCCGCAAAACTTATATATATATATATATATATATATATATATATATATATATATATATATGTATGTATTTTCATATTTATTGCTTACATATATGTCGTATAATTATAATTTTAGCCTAATATGATGGATGATTTTATAATTGAATTTTACACATTACTTCTTTGTGCGTATGTGTGTGCGCGCGCACCTGTGTATATTTCTATAAATATATTTATAGACCGGGGAGTGTGTGCGTGCTGATTTTGCACAGCTCCGTACCATTTATTGGAATAATCAAGGGCGCTTACATTACGATGACTAAAGTATAAATCAATAGCTCGTATTCTTATTATATATATATATATATATATATATATATATATATATATATATATATAAGATAATTTTCTTATACGAAGATTGTAAATCGTGCTGGTGCGTATGCATTAATCTAAAAATCACAAGCGCCAGGGTTATTGTATGCGCTATTAAATGATAATAATCGTCCGATGTGACGGCTGCTGTACCGCGACAGTAATATTTAACATATAATTGCCTATAATTAAAATTGTAGTTCTATTTATCTATATACAGCGGTCGTATATAAATAATATTTAACTTGGCATATTATGAACGAAAAGGATGGGCTGGGCATGTATAGCCTTTACTTCACAACCCTGAAAAGGATCATTGCACCACTTGAATATTTACTCCTTGGTTTCTTTCATTTAAAAATTTATCAAATGCAGAGCAAAAAGGGGGAAGAAAAATCGAAACACCCTCTAATTTAAAGCATCTTCGGCAATTACGAGTACTGCCGACGATGTGGAACAGGAAGATGAAAACGAAACAAAGTGGGAGTGGGGGGGGGGTGAGCGCAAAACTACATGCGTGCAGAAGAATGCGTACCGTGGACGTGAAAATTTCATACGCACGCTCGCGACCGATCGCCGCGATAAATTACGTTACGCTCGTTTATATATACCTGCGTCCCTGCCATAAATAGTAATTATACTGAAAAGGAGGAGCTCCTTGGCGAAGGACAAATGGCAATCCGATCGTAATTCATTGCTTTCGACGGCCCTCGTATAGTACAGCGGTGCGCGAGAGAAGAGAGAGATAGTGAGGGAGAGAGGAAGAGAGGGAGAGGAGAGAAAGATATATGCGAATGCGAGAGAGGCGCTTTCTCGAAGGAGTTTTCTTATCAATTAACGCCTAAGCTCCGAGTATATATACGCCTGATAACTGCGCGCTGGCTCACCTCTCGTTTTATCAACTCCGGGCATACGCGCGGCGCTGCACCGTTATAATATTTATACCCACTTGCTCCGTCCTTCTCTCTTCGTTCTCCTCCCCCTCTGGCACTCGTGTACTTATATGTTCCTCGTCTCGACGCACGGATCTTCGCGTATTCGCGTTATCAATTTCCGACTCGTCGCTAATTTTGCGGGCGCGCGTTCGTGCATGTATAGAATTGCGCATGTATGCGTACATGTAAGAATGTACGTATAAGCTCACGATCTCCAATCGACGCTTATCGAAGCAGATATAACAAATAATTACAGGTCTACGCGGGGATGGTTTCCATATTATTACGACAATGCTGAATTTGATTTGAACCAATATGGATGCCGGTGAATCAGGGGAATGTTTCATATCGAGAGCGAGAGAGGTAGAGAGAGAGAGAGAGAGAGAGAGAGAGAGAGAGAGAGAGAGAGGAGAAATGCTTGTACTGTATAAAGTTGCGTTGCTTTCCGCGCGATAACGCTATCGGGTTCTGGAAAATGCTTTACACTGTTCTACTCGCCGAGTTGATTGATTATGTATGATTGACTGAGATCTTTCGTTGCACACTTTTGTAGGAGAACTTGCGCTCGTTGACTTTCATTTATGTAAATGTCCGACATTGCTCGACGCAAAGTACTCGCTCGAGATCGTTTATACAATTGTCATTGCGTTATTAATAATTAATACTTTATCCTCGATTGTTTGAAGCGATTCTAATGTTTCTCTTCTCTTTTCTGTTTCAGGTAAGCTATAAAATCTATCATTGTGAACTGCGAGTAGATTCGATAGCGGTGAGTTGCGTCGTCGATTAAGAGTACGCGTTAACGAATTACCCTTACAGATTCTACTTTATTGGAAACCAGAGCTTTCAAGAATAAAATACTAGTATTCTTTATGGACTGCGGGGCTTTTCGCTTCGATTGTTCGGATAAACACCGAATGACTAATGGCATTGAAGGTTATATTAAAAAAGTAGCTCTGACAAATGCCTCCTTGGAAAAAGCATTGGAAATTTGTAATATTTGTCGGATGTCGCTTGGAAAGAAACGACCTCGATATTTTTTTAAAATATATTAAAATTGACTTCATTTGCATCGTAATAAACACACCTCGCATGGGTTTGGTCACAGAAAAGAAGTCTATTACGATTAAACGGAGCATTGTCGAATTAAAAATATTAAATATTTAAGAAAATACTAATATACGGGGATGTATTTTTCTGCGTTAATTCTGAGAATTTCTGGATACTTAATTTTATTTGATTCAACCATTTTTCTAATTCATTTGAATAACTAACACTGAGATTTTCATAATACTTAAACAATTTCATTTGCTTTGTTACTGAAGATATTGTGAGTTTTTGCCGGCTCCATTTTTTAGTCTATTATTTGATACAGTTAGATAAGCGGATAAGATGATTAAAATATGAATAGCAATGCATATTCAAACAATTAATTGGCATTTTGTTTATTTTAATTATCCGTTTTATAGAGATATCGAAATTAAAAGAGTTTTTGTTTAATTTTTTATCGAACGAGAATTTTGCACGCCATTTCCGAATAAACGAGTATACTCGAAATACAAATTTACTTAAATATCTCACAAAACTATTCATTATTTAATCGATTAAAAATCGATCTCTTTTGTCGCGCGTGTTAATCGAAAAATCAAAGAAGAAAAAACAAGCTTTTTGACGAAAAGGGGAGAAAGCGCGCTGGCATCGGACAGACAATCCGTCCAACAATCTGCATTTGAATTGCTCGGAAAATATTTATATATTTGTATATAAATATGAACCGACGTCCAGTGCGGACCGCGCGCGCAAATTGGTGACACAGCGCGCGTGCGTCACTTGGGCAATATTCCCGACGGTGTTTCCCGCGTTTCTTCCTGCACTCGTACGTTTTAACTCGTACAGCGAATATGTGAATAATTTTAAAACGAACGACTCGCCAGCGCGTGGCTTCACCTTGGCCTTTCTTCCGTTTCTTTTTGCTTTTACGCGCGCGTATTATGTATGTATAGTTGTATATGGGCCCCGCTAAAAGCTGTAAAATAGGCTTTAGGTCTCGGCATTTTCGTGCGCGATGGCTTTTGTCATTATCACGTAGATCGTAATGAGCGCGAACGAAAGAGCGTAGCGAATGGGACGAAAGGGGAACGCATGCGCGGTACTCGACGAAGAAGAAAAAACGGGAACTGTGGAAAAACGGCTTTTCCGCCTTTTGAAATTTATATCTAGATACGCATACAGGCTCGCGCGCGCAAGTATGCAAGTAGGGCGAAAATCCAACGAAATTATTACAAGCGCGGGGCAATGAAGAAAACTTATTTCGGTGCTAAGTGGCCGTTTTCACTGCATAAAGTGTAAGCGTGATAAAAGACCCCGGGCATTTCACGATTCACCATCGAGCGTATGTATGTATGAGAAAAAAAGCCGCGGTGGAGGTCGTGTTTGTGTATGTATATCTATATATATATATATATATATATATATATATATATATATATATATGTAGAAAGTCCGTCTCCTCTATACATAATACAGTCGCACTCGTTATTCCAGCATTATAATTGTGTGCAGAGCCCAGGTGCGAAGCACGCTGCGCCGGATTTCTACCTAATTTTTTCTCCTTTTTTTCCTTTTAAAAATAAATATATACATCCGACTAATTTCGCACCAGTACACGCAGTCCCGCGTGTATTTCTAATGCAAGCGGCGCATGCACGTATATATATATATATATATATATATATATATATATATATATATATATTCGCAACATCGGTGCCACGGTGCGTGCGCTCGCGAGAGAGCCATATTTAAGCGTGCAACATTAGCGCGCGAATTGCTGCGGATTGTTATAACGCGGCGAGCTCGCTGGCTACGCAAACGAGTCCCGCATGTGCCCGCGCGAGCGTTACTGCGAGACGCGCGTGAAAGGCGACCCGCGGGACATCGCGCGCTCGCGGAGGACCCTCGCTAAAGCGCTTCATCTACATTATATATATATATATATATATATATATATATATATATATATACACGCGTATGCAGTATAATATTATACGTGCGTCGACGCGCGCACACTCACCCTCGTATATATATTAACCAGACTTTAACGATAGCCACGAGATTATGTATATATATATAGATCGCTCATAGACCGGGCACGTTGGATATCGCGAGCAGCGAATTTTCCCGCGTGCGCGCTCGTGAATTCCCCTACGTTCCGTATTCTTATCGTACGCTCTCGTATATTACGAGCCTACCGCGCATTATCTGCGCGCGAAAAGAAGCCTTCAAACCTTTCCTTATCAGCCGTGCATGCAGGCATTTGACGAAGAGAAAGAGAAAGTGAGAGATAGAGAGAGAGAGAGAGAGAGAGAGAGAGAGAGAGAGAAGGAGAAAATGCAGGCGCGTATGTGTCTGTTTGTATGTGGTGTAACATGTCAAAACTACGCGCATTTTGCAGCCACAGTGTCTGTTCTGCATGGTTTCGCTTTGTCAATCCCTTTCCTTCTTATCAGACAGCCACACGGTGCTCTGTTTAATATTGTTCAGTAAAATTGAGCAGCGAGGATGAAAAGAAGCTCATATTGTACGTACGTATATGTATATAATTTTTGAGCAAAAAATGTTTATCTTCATCTCATTAAATAACTTTGACTTTTGGATCATAATTTTATTGTATACATGGAAACATCCTTTTTATTTTCAACATGAAAAATTGTCTAGATACCAAAAAGATAAATTCTTTGGATTTTTAATAAAATGAATTTATTGAAAATTAGATATGTTTAGGATTTACATAAAAGTTTTCACAGTTGATGGACTTTTAATGAGAAATATTTTTTTTCAATTCAAGATCGAAGAAAGTCTCTTTGGTATTGAGTCCATTTTCCGTACTACAGATAACGAAGAAGAGATTTTAATTGGTGTTTAATCGAATTAGATGTATTTTTCAAATTGTGCATTGTGAATCAACTTTAAACGTCTCTAAGTGCATTAAAATAAAAATTGAAAATAATTCACTATTAATGAAGGACATATGTATAAGAAGAATCTGATTTTTGTTCCGGTGATAACGTGTAATCTCTCATATATATATATTCGGTAAAAATAAACGACATCTTCAAGACCTATTTTCGTACACGATCGCACACGCTCGACGGAGCCTACCTTTTAAGTTTTTTTTTCTTCAAACGTTATATAAAAATTATGTATAGAAGCGGGCTTTTCGCGAACGAAACAATCAAAATTGGCCGAGTCAATCGGACGCTATTGTAACAAAATAGCGGAGCGCGGATGAATTTATCGTCGACCGTAACGCGGGTGGTTTTCGTTAGTAATAATTCACATTTGGAATTTTCCGCGAGGGCATAAAATCAATAAATGCTACGTAGGCATGATTAATAGCCTTCGGCTTTCACGTGACTCTCTCTCTCTCTCCCTCTTCGTCTCTCCTTCGGCCTGTCTCTGCGTCTCGCGGGTATACGCATAAATTTCAATGAATGGACTATTGGTATTTATTGTTATTTCTATCCAATGGAATTATTAATTCCGCGCCGTTGCTACTCATTTTAAACGTATTTCTCATCGAATCAAAGTGCGACAATGCGAGAAGTCACATATATGCACGCATACAGAGTTGCAAAGGTTTTAACGTCAGCGTGAACGTATTTTTAGCGTAGCACGATTGCACTTGGTATCTGAAGATTTTTTTTATCCAATACGATACAAGTCTGGATTTTCATCCCGTGAAAGATGTGTGTAAGCAACGACGAGGCCGAGATACTTCCACTGCTTTCAATTTCTTTGACTGGACCGATATTTTACGTCGTATAAAAAAAAAATAAGTAAAAAGAAAAAGAAATTCGCATGAATATGCGATAGAGCCGAAGAAATTCATCAATTTTAAAAAATTATCCGAAATCCCATTTGCATGTATTAAAATATTTTCGAGTTTCAGAAAGACATGTTAATTTGCCCCGCCCCCTTGCCGCTCTGCTCTGCCCGCCGCCCCTTCGCCGCTACCGTCAACGACCGCCCGCGCTTCTGTAAAGAATCGCCGCATTCCTGCGGATGACTCGCCAGCGATTCGTCGTCTCCTCGTCCATCCTCGTGCCCAAAACCACCCGCAATACGAAGCCACCCGGTGTTGTATTATATAATTCCAAAGGCACGCGGGTTTTTTTTTTTTATCGCGAACTCCCACCGTCCGCACCGTGACCGGTGCACACGTAGAGAGGAAAAACCCGCAGAGGCCGGAGGAGAGAAAAAAATTAGCCCCTTCTTGTCACCGAGTGGTTCGTGTTCATACGTATGTCTGTGTTAGTCGCGCACTCGGAAAAAATCTTGGCCCGAGAGCGTAAAATGTATATGAGCGAGAGAAACCGGCATTCTTTCTGTGTATATATAACGTATATATATATATATATATATATATATATATATATATATATATATATATATTATACATATGAAGAGTATGCAGGCACAGTTGGCATTTACGAGAGTACGACCGCATATACGGATGACTCGACGTCGACAGAGAGTGAGAGAGGAGAGAGAGAGAGAGAGAGAGAGAGAGAGAGAGAGAGAGAGGGATGGGGAGGGGGAGGGGAGAAAAGACTCTCGCTTGGAGGATCTCGTTCCAGTTTGCGATTGAAAATGCGCCCCCGGGCAAAAAGCGTCCCACTGCGAGCTCTCCTCCGGCCTTTGGCTTTTCCTCCCCTCCCCCCTCGCCCTACCCCCGATTGTCCCGTTCATTTCCGCATTTTCCACCCCGTTTTCTCTTCCATTTCTTCTCTTCCCCCCTCATTCTCTTCCTTTCTCTGCCCTCCGTACCTCGCCGTCCGATTCCTCGTTCGACTATTCGCCCTACCCCCCTCCAGCGGCAGCCAAGACGCTCTCCCCGGACAATAACTGATTTTATTTCGCCGGTGTGAGCTCGCGTGCGCCCGAATAGTCGCCTGACCTGGAAAAAATCTCTCCCGGGCTTCATATACGTTTGGCCGGAAGACACCTGCTTGTGCGCGGACGTGACCGTGTAAGCCCTGCCAATTCGGCCATACGAACGGTGTGTGGCGCAATGAAATTCGCGTTGCTATTATATACAAGAATCGGAATACACTCGAGTGTGTGTGTGTGTGTGTGTGTGTGTGTGTGGGCGCGCGTGCGCGCGTATACGGAAATGCAGAAAAAGGCGAAGGAAAAGAATTTGCCTCGATAACGTAGACTTTTCACTTCTTGGAAGCTATATACATTTTATTATGTGCACAGTAATATTATTGATCCATGACTTACTTATTTCATATTATTTCTTCATTTTAACGAATACTGGTGTGATTATTAAACATAAAAAATTAACTTCAATACAAATCAAATCGATTATTCGATTACAACTGCTTTGATTTCTTCACGGGCTTTGAAATTGCTTTTCTTTTCTCTCGGGCATTGAAATAAATGAATTGCATACGACAAACGTTTGAAAAACAGACAAATACACACATACGCGCGCGCGCGCGCGCGCACACAAATATTTATTTATTTATTTCAACACTGACGTTACGTCCACAAACAAAGATCTTATTGTCTAGAAGGAACATTACATTTTTTAAAAAAAATTTAGTCTGAACATTAATTACAAAGAATTCATAAATAACGGTAAATTCATTAGCTTAAATCTATAACTGCACAATTTCAATTGGCAGTCATAATTACAATATTGATGAAGTTTCGCGTAACTTAAAAACAATTTTACAAATAACTATGGTAAAGAAGATTGCGTACTTGCAAGTCTTATTACTTCGTTCGCTTATTATTAACAAATTTATTATTAATAAATTCTTTAAAAAGATTATTCTTAGTCTAATTTTCGTACTAAAAACTGTAAATAAAAATTTTATTATCGCTTGGATTATTTAAAATTATCCATATATTTGGTCTCAAATTCAACACGTATGTATCTATACTAATTATGCCAATTCGAAAGATAGTAACTTGATTAGATTATCGTACGTCCCTCGTAATCTGTTCTTCAATTCTAAATTCAATCGCATTGAAAATATTTTCTTTAGCACGAAGCATTTGCGTACATACGTTCGACGAGAACATCGAGAGTAACATCGAGGATTGTAAAACAGGACTTTTGAGGATTGCGAATTCGTGGATTCAAGATTGACGAGTTTGCGTAGGTTTACAGCTGCTGACGGTTTCGAAGAATCGTATATTATTCAAGTAATACCGGTGGATACGTCGTCGAAGAACTTTTCTTCTTTGCAAGTGCAAGAAAACGCCGATGTGCCAAAGAACAATCAATATATTTACCATCAACCTTTCAAAAAACACGTAGATGATTTATTTGTTTTTTGAGTTTTCGATCCGAAGAATTCATCACTGTCCAGATCAATTTTTACATATAAATTTGTAATTATCGTTCTCATCTACAGTGCATAAAATTAACTTCCATTCGACCAAATTTTCTATATACAGCAAAACGATCAAAATCACTATCTGTGCTATTTTATAATCTTCGTCAATAATAGTTGTCGATATTCGTCCTTGAATTTTATCGCATTTTCGTATCTCATAACAGGGCCTCTCCACCGAGAAAAATTACACGATCGCGTTCCAATCGGCTCGTTCGTCGCGCGAGTCTACATTACGTGTATCCGAATAGAAAAAAAACGCACGCCGGTACGCGGGGAGCGGCGCACGAAAAGGCCAAAAAGCAATTCTGGCTGGCTGGCTGGCGCTGGCGGGGCGCTGCGCGCGCTACCATATCGATTTCCCCGCCATGCGCCCGCACCAGCTGAAAACCGCGCGCACGCACCTTTTCAGAGTACTATACATACATATACATATATATACATATACATGTGTGTGTGTGTGTGTGTGTGTGCATGCCGGCGTTTCCTCCTCCTCCTCCACCTCTTCCTCCACGTGCGCCCGGTATCTTCTCATTTTCCTATTATAACTTTCCATTTTTCATCTTCTGCCTCTCCCTCTGGCTGACCATTATTGATTCTCGCCGGTCACGTGTGTGTGTGCGTGTGTGACCGCGCGCGCGCGCCTGTGTTTCTATATGCGGGCGAGCGCTCGTGTGCCTGTGTCCGTCTGCGTGAGCCGGAAAGCAGCGTTAGAGAGAGAGAGAGAGAGAGAGAGAGAGAGAGAGAGAGAGCGATAAACGAGGCGTGTCTGTATAGAAATATACGTATGGGGCCCCGTGCAAGCGTACAAAGGGGACAGATGCGATTCCAGCGTTTTCTTTACAGTATGCTGTACAGAACAGAAAGCCGGAGAGAGAGAGAGAGAGAGAGAGGGGGAGGGGGAGCGCTGCGAGCTATTAAGCGTCGTATTTTTTAACTATATATATATACATATATATATATATATATATATATATATATATATATATATATATGCCTAGTAAATGGCTTCTCTACGACCAATAATATCTGCCTGTATTTATATAAGTCACCCCGTATATAAGTAAGCGACCCGGAAACGGTCTCGAGATGCGCGAGGCGCTATATATAATATCTATAGATCTAGAGTCGCGCGCGCGGGGCACGCGCACGAGTAGAACTGCGGCGGCGCGACGTCCGCGTGCGGGGGCCACGGATGAGCGAGCCGGCGAGCCGGCGAGCGAGCTGCCGGGTGGTGCACAACGGGGAAAAACGGAGGGGAGACGGCATTTTCGGGGCGAATCGATGAAAGGGAGCCACGGTGGAGCGGGTGAGAGAGGGGGCGGGGGCGCTGCGTGCCTCTGCGAGAAAGACAGAGATGTCGTGCTGGAGCAGCCGGGATTTTGCGCGTTGGGTAGGGGGGGGGGCACTCTTGCTAAAGATATTTCTGCGAGATCGAGCTGAGACGCGTATACATTATATATATATATATATATATATATATATATATATATATATATATATATTATATATATATAGAGCCGAAAGGCAAATATTTATTGAGCTATCGGTTAAAATTTCAATTGTTACGAGCATGAGAATATAGAGATCGACTATGTTCGATCCTAGATGATATCGCATACGTATATGTATTGATATATAGTATATTATAGTATAGATTTTATATAGCTATCCCAAGCATAGGAGCACACACCAGAAGTGGGTGCAGCTTGTTAGAAAGCCAGCGCGACAATGTTTTCGATTCTCTATTGAAATGCAAGATATTTCAGTAGCGTAAGTATAGTCATTTTGAATTTTATCTTTTATATTATAAAATGAATTGTCAGTAATTTACAAGTTAGTTATTTTATTCTGGAATAACATTTTTTTTATTATCCATATATAGAA
Organism: Sycobia sp. Sy_11; assembly: GCA_018907035.1. Lineage (NCBI taxonomy): Eukaryota > Metazoa > Arthropoda > Insecta > Hymenoptera > Epichrysomallidae > Sycobia > Sycobia sp. Sy_11. Next base: position 309,337 of record JACCIC010000059.1, on the reverse strand, counting down.
CAGAAAATGGGTTATTGAATGTCTCGAAATCCATACAAATACTAAGATAGTTATAAGCATGCAATTAAAAATCAATGTTTGGTCTACAATTAAGTATCGATCTAGGAAGATTTAATTAAAAACTGAATCTGGATTTGTACGTTTGTAAGTCCAATCCGGGACCGTCGGATTTCGCAACGGATGCTCTATTGATTTTCTCCTGAGCTATATACCGACGTAACTATGACAATGCTCGTCATTTTTTTTATTTATCTAAAAGATATCAAAAAATGAATCTTTCTGCCTTTACATTTATTTCTCTGTACTCGATTAGAGTCAATATTTATCGTCAAATTACGTCTAAACGTACACCATTAATCATGCATTAACAAACTTAAGTAATTATATCTACAAACATCCTCGCTTACTTTCTCTCTCTTTTATTAGACGGCTCCTAATAAAGTAAAAACGAAAATGCGCCGTCTAAAAAAAGGTTTTTTTATTAATATAAAATCTAATTTTTATGATCGTAAATCTTACGCGCATAAAATCTCCCTCCTCGAACCCGTGCACCAACTCACAAACCCCTTCTTTCTCAACGAACCGTAATGGATTCGAGCAAAGATCCATAAATCCTGCGACAAATGTACAAAAAGTAACATCAAAATAAAAAATCATTGCTACATCCAAAGGCACTCTCGAGGAGCGAGCGATCGTCAAATCCCCCCCTCTCTCTCTCTCTCTCTCTCTCTCTCTCTGGATCTTTCTTTCTTTCTTTCATTCACCTCCACATGCTTATATAGCCCACACAGCCGGGCGCGGCACAGAGCCCGCCGGTAAATCCATCACTGCTGTGTCCATAAACACAAGGAACCTTTTCACAGATTCGAAATGCGTAACACGCGACTGGAAGTACTCACCTGGCTATATGACCATCGTATGTGTGTGTGTGCGCGCGCGCGCGCGCACGCGTGTGTATGCACACATACGTTTATATAGAGGTGTAATATGCTATAGTTACCGTGTATAAGCAAGGGAGCGAAAATTCGAAGTAGTGGTTGTAACTTTTTTTTTACGACCATACTCGCAGTCAGCGTGTTTTTCAAACTTTTGAGATATTCGTTTTAAAGTAGTCGAGCTGAAATAAAAATAGAAAAACTCCTTTCCTTCTTTAATTTATTTTTTCATTTTTATTAATCGAATTCATAATAGAAGAATTACAGGAAATGCTTCGTTTCTTTAATAATTCGAACGAAAATTCAACTATTAAAAAAGAAGCAGAATCATGCTTGTTCCAATGTCGAAATAACGGAATGCGCGCGACGATCTAGACTATACTTAAACCTTAATGCTTCAACCTTAAGCCCCACCGTTGGGCAATAATTGATAGGGTAAGATTATAATGTTGAACTTTTTGTTTAAAAATAGCCGATGGCTGTCAGAGAATGAATTTCCACGCGGAGAAACTTTTAGTAAAAGCATCGTTTCCGTTTCTTTAAAACGAGATGATTTTCTATTACGATCTTCATGAGTTTTGGGCTCTTAAATTAGTAGAACAGTCAGTGACACGGAGCATCGAAGAGCTACCGTCTTGGATTTTCGGAGCCCGGAGCTCCAAAGGGGGGACACCGGCTCGACGAAACTCTATAGATTAACAGTTATATTACTACTGTAGCAGCGTTACTTTCCTAAATGTTTATATACGTTAATAACAATCTTTAACAGTTCTGTGACCCTTTGCTGGTAAATATAATAACAATAATTATTATTTTTATTTATATGCAAAGACAATTTTTCTCCGTTTAGAAAGTTTATTAATAATATACAACAGCAACGCATATTCAAAGAAATAGAGCTTCAGACATACTATTATTGAAGAACTTCAAGAATTAGTTGAAATAGGCGTTATCTTACAATTTTAAACAGTTATATATTAATATAAATAGCGTTCTTATATAAGTATTTTCTTTCTAAATAAAATCTGAGCATTCTATATATTAAACCTTTTTTTATTATTTAATGCAATTCTTTCAATATCGAATTCGGGCCAATGGGCCAGTTTATAAATAAAATCTGGAGCGAATAAATAAATTATAGTTGAAATATCTAATTTTTTTGATTACGAATATTATTGCGTAATGAATTCCGTAATGAACAATCAATTTAATATTTTTTCCCGATATTACATTTAAAATTTATTTAGTTTTATTTACATCCTAATTTTACGATATTATTTTGTATTTATTCGTATAATAGACGGAGTCAGATATACATGTATAGTAATACATTGCATCTATATTTTAGTTAAATAGCATGACTTTTCTAATTTATAAACTCTTATCGCGTAGCAATACACATGTACACACGCGCATAATTAACCATGAATTTATTTCCCATCCTGCTAGGACTGAAATTTACAGTTCATGTGTAATCACTGATTACCGAGAACTTGGGAAATTGTCAGTCCCTTTGCATTATATGTATATATGCGGAAGGATGATTTCATCAACCATTGTTCACGGTACGCCTCGCGCAATTACTCAAAGGGATCAATTGCGCAAGCTCCGGCGAGGGGGTCGCGGCGACGAGGGTTCGAAAAGTCCACCGCTCCGTGTCGGCCCCGCGCGCCAGAGGGGCACGAACAACGACCCCGGACCCGCGGCTGTATCGTCCCCACGCGCGCCACCCCGCGTATTTTTACGGGCTCGCGTACGCGGTAAACGCACCGCGCACGTACGAACGCACCGGAGTACAGCGTATGCAGGCGCAATCCCCGAAATCCGGCGGAGGCGGCGGTGGGAAGCCGCGGGCAAGGGGTTTAAAGTACGTATACTGCGTATAGACGCCTCGGCATCGAGAAACGGTGAGGGGAGGGGGAGGTTGGCCGTAAATTAAAAGTTTAACCGGGCCGCAGCTGCGCGCTCGGCGGCGCGAAGGGTTAGGGATGTGGGAGGGAGGCGGCCCCAGCCTTTAATGGTCTGGAGCTCTGCAGTTGGCACGTGCCTGATCGATGTCCGACACGCCGCCGCGACTTTCCGCCCCCTAATACGTTTTCTCCTCCCGTTTTCTCCTCATTCTCTCTCTATCTCTCTATCCCCCCTATCTATCTCTTATCTCTCGCACCAGCGCCGTTCCCGTCTTTGTAGCGCTTTTCACGGCACTTTACGTCTCCTTTTCGCTCATTCTATATAGATGTAGAAAATTTTCTAAACTCTTAGATGTTATTCGACTCGCTGAAAATATTAGTCTACTTCTGTAAACTAAATACTACTCTAAGATTTTAAATATACGAGTAAAAATTTTCTAGATTCATTGTTATTACAGTTTTTGCGGTTGGAAATAAAATTTGTATTTGAACTGAAAATAAATTTAATATTCGTATGAATTTCAAAATGAATTCGAAAATGGCGCGAAAACTAAAAAGAATTAATCTAAAAAAATTTTACTCGTATATTAATAATTGCCTGCTTCATAGAATTATAAATTAAAATTTCGACCGAGTTTAGGGACATCAAGTACGTAGTCGACTAAATTTTTTTCATTTCGAAATTCCTTGTACTTTACGACAGATGTTGGCGCTACTCGCGTACATCGTCAACGTAAGCCGGTAAATACTGTTGTCGATGTTGCGCCCGTTTCCTCGAAAAAATGATGCCTCGAGCGTTATCTCACGGCGAATTAACGACGTCGTTAGATGAAAGGCGGCCAGACGTTCGGGTGTGGCCTCTACGAGGGGGTGCGGATCAAGGGCAAGACGACACACCCACGCGCACACACACGTGTATATATATATATATATATATATATATATATATATATATATATATACCAAGAGCATCTCCGCTCGGGTGCAGTCGTCCCTCGTGCAGTCTTGTAATATATATAGACTTGTACGCAATCGGGGCGTGACCGCGGAAGATCGAGCGAACAAAATCCGGTAAAATCCTTATCGGCGATCTTATATATGTAGCTACAGCGGCGTGCTCGGGCAGCGTAATTTTTCCCTCCCCGTCGACGGCACCGACCCACAGTAGGGGGGGGGGGCGTCGCGTCGAGTCGCGCCCTGCGTTTACGCACTCGTCCATGATTTATCGGCGTGCTATACATCCCCGTCGGGGGCACGTCCGTTCGCGCGGGCGCGCGTTAAATCCGCAAAGTATCGGCGCGACGGGAAAAATATTGGTCAATTGGACGATTCGATAGAGCCCTCCCTTCTCCGCGTTGTTTGGCCGCTTACGAGATGCACGGTCCATTGTTAACGGGAGAGAGGGATGGGTCGGAGGGGGGCTGGGAAGCGGACGGCCATCGCGACTAGCCGTCAGGGCCGGACCCTAAACCATACGACGTGCGAGACGTAATGCTTTACAACGCTCCAAGTGTATATTCGAAGATCGGCGAAGAGGCGTTATTCTGGCATATCTGCACGTATTGTACGCGCGCACAGTAAATGGGTCCCGCGTATAAACGCTATCTCTCAATTTTTCCAGTAATAGCCGAACAGCAACGAGACGGCGCATTTTACATCGGACGCCGACGTATCTCCGCGCGTATTTGCATTATTTGTGCGTCGTAACTTCTGCACTCGGCGACGCCGCGTATTTATCGCCCGTCTTCGAAGCGGCCCCGGCCCCGGCCTCCCCATTTACTCTTCGTATTGGCGCTCGTCGCGCCAGGCGGGACGGAAGTGCGCATAAACCACAACAGAACTAGCTATAATCGAGCTGAAAAATTGCGAGTAAAATTCGGCTTTTGTCCAAGAGCGTTTCGAAGCGATGCGTAATAACCGGTAATCACGCGCTCGGCGATACGCCTCGCTCGACGCACACTCCAGTGGTACATAAAGCGCATATGTACAGCGCACAGTCGGAGCGCAGTGGTTCTTGATATGCAGCCTTCGCGCTTCGTTGGGGAGCCGACGATTTATGGGAAAAATTGCGGGAAAAATACGTCTCCGACACACGCCCAGGCATTCGCGAGTTTTTGCGACGACGGCGGCAGGAACAGCTTTCGTTTGGTTTTTCATTTTCAACACGAATTTGTCGACAATTGACAGAGCTCTGAAAATATACGAACGGAACTCGATGAAAATCTAAATAAATGTTCGTTCCTCTTCTTTCGTTGTGCGGAGAATCAAATACAAAGTCTGAATTTGGTAACTGATTAGAACGCATATCGTTTTATTATTCGAATTTCAAAAAACAAGAAAAAAAAGTTAATTGTACGAATCCATGCGAAATGAATTCGAGTCGTAGAGGTGATAAACCCAGAAATGCGATTGCATCGTGTGCGCGTGTGCGTAACGTGATGAAAGACACCACTGGTGATTTTTCTGCCTCCCAGGCTGGCCGAAAAATCCCACGGGTATATATAGTTAGAGGTTCGGTCGCGCAGACGCAGCCGAGTTTTCGACGAATTCCTCCTCCTCGACAGATCGAAGAAGCGCGCGGAGAACGGGCGCTGCGGGCGGCAAGACCAGACGGGGCCGCCGCGCTTATGCCGAAACCGTGAACCCATCGGCCGCCCCTCCTTTCACGACGCCGATACCACGGGGGCGACGGAAAAGAAGCTCGCGATAGCGTTATTCGTAAGCGCGCGCTACGGGGATGCACTTGTCTCGCTCGCGCCATTATATATGCGCGCACGTATATACATATATATACATCGGCGGAAATTGCACTATAGGGCTGGACTCATCGAACAAGATGCGCATGGCATTTACCCTCTCGCCCTTCTGTATACATTAAACACGCACGCAAATTAAAAGATCATAGTCTGACTCTCTCTCTCTCTCTCTCTCTCTCTCTCTCTCTCTCTCGCTCTCTTTCTTTCTTTCTCTCGTGCTCCTCTTGTTTTTCCGTAGATATATATATATATATATATATATATATATATATATAGCGTCGGCGGCGACCGCCGATAGCGGCTCCCTCGAGAGAACAGAAGAGAGCGAGGGCGCTGCCGATGAAATGCGTATGATGCAGTGTGCACACAGTGCGGGGCGTTGTCGGGAGCAGGCGCTCCCTCTTCTCCCGCTTCGCGCGCGAATTAATGCAGAGATGGGAGCTCGTTTTATTAATTATCGCGCCGCGTAGTCGCGAGTAATATAGGGAGTATATGTATTTGTATATAATATGCAACACGCGCGGAGTGCCGTCCCCCTTTACCATTTTTCTTTATCCGTATGTATCTGTTTTTCTGACGCGTCTTGATTTATATTATATATATATATATATATATATATATATATATATATATATATATATATATATATATATATTTACACTCCGCACGTACCGAGAGTGCGGCCCGCTACTGCCTCAGACGCGTTACAGAATATTATATAGTTCGCGATTGATTTATTTCGCGTTACACTGGTAAATATCGATGTTTTCGATATTTTTTGTGGCTCAAGGTTGCGCGAATCGAATGCAAGATATGCGCTTCTGAAAAATAATAGATAATATATATCTGTGTGTGAGTGTGATTTTTTTGCGATTTTTTTGCTCCGCGAGCTCTGTTCGTGCGCGTCTACGCGCTTTGATTTGATTCTCCATTTACAACGTTTACGTGTGCGTTTACACTGGCGCAATTAAAATTTTTAAACTTCTTTTTTTAAACATCATTGTGAATAGATAATTAGCATTCTTCCTTTCGGACGTTTGTGACGATGTGCATGGCTGAAATCTTTTCGCGCGACATAAATAACATTTGAATGTTTGAACATTTTCAATGTTTGAACTTGAAAAAATGTTTGAATTTGAAAAATAATATTACGGAAAAATAATAATTAAAATGTGATTCTCAAAGACAAGTATGGATAAGTCGAGAAGATAAACAATTGTCGTTCAAAGTTACCTAAGCTACGATTGGCATATATATGTTTGTAAAATTTTAAAAATAACGTCGAAGAAGAAAATGTGCTGAAATTCGCTTCGCACGATGTACAAAGTTTACCAAAATGTTACGGTACATTAGCCGAACCGTTTGTAATTTTCTTTGAAAATATAAGCCGTCTATCTGTATTTGAAAATTTCACGCGTATTAAGAATTTTTAATGGTATTATGAAAAGATTTTTATACACTAGGGACTATCGATCTCTTGCTTCATAAAACCATATAATTCTCAATTCCATATCTATCTGTTATAAAGATAGAGCGAACACCATAGTAGTGTATTGTAGCAAAAAAAATTTTATGCCTTAGATCATTCGAGGCATTTTCTTCCCTTTTACTATTAAAATCGTTATTTTCTAAATATATAAAGGAATGTTTTGCCTACATGGAATAAATATATTTTTATATTACTATTAGTTTTTCTTTGATCAGGTGTGCCGATTGAGAAAATAAAATATGTACATATTGACTGTCGTTGTTCGCGCAAGCTATTCTATACTCGTTTCTGTTATCAAACATTTTCGAAATTTTACCTCGCGAGCCGATTTTAAATCATGTATATAATAGTACTATATAGGCACCTTCCCAGCTTAAGCACACGGGCCTCGGTTCCGAAAAATAAACTTCCACTCCAGACGATTACAAGTTCGAAAAGAAATTTTGCAATAACAAACAACCAACCACTATTCACTCTTGAATCAATAGCATTCCAATTGAATCCATACTTATACAGTATGTTTAGAAACCGCGATAACTCCATTATATATATCTACATATATATATATATATATATATATATATATATATATATATATATCGCAAAAATCTTCGCGAATTTTACGCGCATGACAGACTCTCAATGCCGCGCAACAGCGATCGGTGCAGTTGCACCTTCGATTATATTGTTTTCTATATATATATATATGTATGTAGATATACACAACTTTTCCCTCTCCTGCGATGCGCATCGGGCCTTCGCCGGACGCGCAGCGAGAGAAAGAAACGCGCGCGGTGTATACACTGTACAATATAGAGGGGACGGGGAAGAAGAAGAAGAAAAAATAAGCTCGCGCGCGCGGCTCCGCTGCCGAGGAGAACTGGGGCGAACCGCGCGAGAGCGAGAACTAAAAATAAAGAGAAAAATGAGAATGAAAAATAACATTACGACCGCGGCATTCTTCGATACAAATGCCGTAAAGTGAAACGTGCGCGCGCTAAATGCTGCGCCTGATGGGCGCGCGGGCTGGTCTGTATTCGTGTGTGTATGCATAATGTATATATATATATATATATATATATATATCTAAGCCCGCGTCACATTTTGATGATTAACGCCGCACTCTGTGTGTGCGCGTGTGCGTGTGGCTCTAATTAATAACGGGTGGTAAGCAGTATACACAGCACGAGCAGGAGCAGTTGCAGCCCATCATTTCTAAATTACAACACCGCGGTCTAATCTGATGCTTTGCGCCAGTATTATTGGTCGAACCGATGTCTGTATATGTATATGTGTATGAGCACGGCGAGCACGAGCTTTATTATTTATTGCGCTACTCGCCGTTCCAGTGGACGTTTGGCGATGATCGTCGGGCTCTCCGGTATATCAATGTTAACGAAGTTAACGGCATAATTGAGCGAGGTTGGTTCGTTGGTTTTGCGTGTTTCCTTTCGATGCTCGGTCAGCCTTCGCTTTCAGCGATGATGTTATCATTTTATTAAGTAATATAGTAATGATTTATGCTGCATTTATTACCTGCACATTCATGCCGTATTGACATTATTTTGCGGTAATGTTGATTTTACGTATGACATACAGAGATATAGATGCACCGCGATGTTTAGAATAGTGAAACGCAAAATTATTGTCGGATGAATTTACGTTAATTAAATACGAATTTACGATATCATGTGGACTATTACGAATAGAAATGAAAATGTATTTGATTAATTTACAAAAAAAAAACAAGCAAATGAATAACTATTTTCATATCGATTCGCCTTCATTATGCATTTTTTCTATGCCTAATGTACGCATGTGCATACGTATACGTATATCTGTATATGTAAAATCTCATCGTGCGCCGATTCACGCTTTCACGCACGCGAGATTTATATTTAACTATATGTAATATTTTGCAAAACAATCGCGTTACTATAGTTGACCGCTGAGTAGGTGAAACTCCGCGGCTCTAGGCATATTATCATAATTCTTTATTCAGCATTTTGTTCTGTCAGTATTTTACATACATACATACAGGCATACATACATGCATACATACGTATATGTACTCGCAGTATATGTAATAAATTTTGCATGAAGACCTTGCTCACACACACGCGCGCGCATCTATATATATATATATATTGTGTACTTTAGTGAATCTTCTTTTGTTTAAAAAACTTAAATATGTAGCTGTTAAAAGTCTTGAAAACAATGTGTGAAATATGTAATACAATTGTATTATATGTATATATACTAGCTTTTTTATGATGCTACAGATTTAATATTACAAAACCTTTTTTATCTTTGATTTATTACATATTTATAAAACGACTTTAAAAAGAGTTTTCAAATGTTTTCAATATATATATATTGCTAATGTTTAATCATCTTAAACGAGGATTTATTGTTTGAAGAATGATTTGTCGATTTAACGATTCATTAAAGGATAATTGCTTGCTAGACAATCGTCGCATGGATCGTTGCGGCGCGCGCGTATGTACTTTCTCGTGATTAGTCTATAGGTGCGTATAAAACTACCGCGCGTTAGTATCGATGCATCGTCTCGGCTTGAGCCTTGAGAATTAGCCTTGAGATCGTTGCTGAAAAAGACTAACGAGCCGCTTTCTTTCTCCTCCGAGCTCTTTTCAAACTACTCGCGTCCCACCAATAATAAACAGCAATAATATTGCGGCGCTGATCTCGTGCGCAATTACGGTCCATCGCTTTTTCTCGCATCCACAACTCCTCCTCGCGTTCTGCGTTCACAACAGTGAGCAGCGCGACGCCACACAATCGCGATTCGCCGTCCCGCAAGACTGAGACTCGCGCGCGCGCCTTCGCACGACGAACGAGATCCGCGGAGCCAGACCCCGCCGTTATCGAGAGCGGGACTAGTCGAATTTTCCTGTATTTGCGCGATCGTAAATCGAAATCAGTAAATGAAAATTTTCCAACGAGGCTTTAGGCATCGCAGTGTACTGATTTTTAAAAATTCCATCACATGACTCGGTAATATTCTAGTCTTTTTAATATTATTATTATTTTTGTGGCTTTCGGTACTCGAGGAACAGTTTTATATTTTTCTGGCAATATTTTGTATAATGTTTCTACATGAGAAATAAGAATAAATGGACGCCCTCGGTAGAGAGTGTCCTGAGACCTCGGCCGGCTAATATTAATATTTAGAATTTCGGGATATATTCACAATCAAAAATGATCTGTAAAGCGTATATCGTAAGCAGCAGTTTCGAAATATATCTATATTTTTTACAACAGCCTCTCGTGACAGTCGTTCAGCAAAAAAAGATTAATTTACATCGTAGAAAACGGCAAAAAACTGCACTTGTCTAAAAATGGAATACGTTATTCCCTATGTGTTTTTTTTTTTATATCATTGCTATACAGATAGTCTTATACACGAATGGTTTGAGTGGCAAATCATACGAATATTGCGCACGCACGCAAGTACCAGTCGTTACATGCGGTATACGTACGTTTATTCTCGTTTATGACAAGTTGCATTTTACTATTTCTTTGCAACAACTATTTTATTTTACGAATTATTCTCTATAATTTTTATTCTATCCACTTTATGAGAAGTTTCGACTCCCCTATTTTTCAATGTGTATATAATTTCAAGTACTTTTTTTAACGAATCAAGTACTACGTTAGTTACGATATCAAGTACTTTTATTCTTTTTTTTTTTACTAGTATATTATACGATAGTGCTGTTAAAACCATCGGCTCTACGCACGGCAATTATCATTTGTTTCGTAACTTTGAAATTCGTAACCGCGTTTCAGGTCGGTAACGTCTTTATTGCATCTTCCATCGGGCCCGTTCTCCGATTATGAGATTCTCGGTAAAATCGAGTATGATCCCGCCCAGCCATCGAGCGCACGTCACCGGATGCGTCGGACTGAGCGTGCGGCGAAAACCAGCGGAGGAAGAAAACCATGCCCTCGTGTAAACGAGACGCAGTGCACCCCCGACAGCATCGCTTACACCCGGGGACTTTTAACTCCATCTTCCGGCTTCGGTATTCGCTTCTCGCTCCTCTTTGTCGCACTTTTTCCGCACGCCCGGCTAATCGTTCCAGATGCTTGCACGCCCGTCCCGCGTGCGCGTATATGTAACACGACGGCAAGGTTGCCCGCGACCGCAGCCGCTCGAGCCACGTAAGTCCGGAATCCATTAGGCGACGATTAGCATTTCCGCCGTTATAATATATATATATTATATATACGTGTACGTATACGGCACGCATAATATATCGTGCGCTGCCGAAGATGCCGCTTCCTCCTCGCGATCTATTATTAGAGGCGATTATATCATGCGGATGATGAGCGTGAGGGAGAGAGAGAGAGAGAGAGAGAGAGAGAGAGAGAGACATGTGTATTTTTCAGGAATCGCGGATGCGGGTTTTATATATACGAGGAAGAAATATAGCGTTACAAGGCGCTGGCTTGCCATCTCCGCACAGAGTCGATGCGATCGCGTCGGGCCGTTCGTATTGGCCCCGGCGGCCGTAGGCCGAGGGCCGCGTCGAATCGGTCGCGCTCCAATTTCGACGAGGGCGCTGGAAAATAAGCTAGCCGCGCGCACCGTCGAGGGGGATCCGTATCGACGAGGAGGGGGCCGGCCGTCACGGAGATTTTACAAATTCGCCTCATTCTTGTTCTTCGAGCAATTTGAGAGCGACGGCTCGTTCCAACATTCGCCGTGTTTATAATCCAAAAGCAGGAAAATATTTAATAAATTCAGTTGACGTTCGAGAGGAAAAAAGACGTATTTTTATACTTCTCGGACGTTTGCGATACGACGATTAAAATATCCGACTGTCGCAATTATTATCAGTCCCGTGCAGTACATTTCCTTGTGTAGGGCGCGCGTGCGAACGTGAGGATTCTAAAGCTGCACCGAAATTTAGTCCGTCTAGATTTGGGTATATTACACTTTAGTTTGATCGGCGAGGAGAAACTTTTTCTAATGTAAAATAATCTCTACGCGCAACGCTAAAAAATCTTTTTTTTGTTTTTAACTAAAGACCATTATATAAGAATGAGAAGTTTTTTCGTGAATTTCTGGAGGGTTCGATTAATTCGCGATGATCTTTTAACCCTTTTTTAGCACAATATCTAACTCTAAGAAATCTATTCTTCGATTTGTTAATCAAAAGATTATGTTTTCATGCAAACACAATATCGTTTTTGTTTCTACGCAGCTTAGTTCGATAATTCACTCGAGACTTCACCAATTAATTTTAGAATCAGTATAGAAAAAGTTTCTATATATATATATATATATATATATATATATATATATATATATATATATATATATATATAGAATATATAAGCATTTGTAAAATATTGTATATAATTTTATTAATTTTATTATTAAAATTTATTAATTTATGTATATTTTCCTATTTTTGTTTCAGGTAAGTTCTTTCTGGATTCTTGTCGAAATTAATTCATAGGACTTATTACAGAGGTAAAATTAATTTATACAAATATACCATAAAAATAATTGGCTACTTATTCATTTCTATATGCAAACAATAATTTACAGTTGAAAATAAAAATTCAAGTTTGAAATAATTCATAAATGCAACATTTTTCATTTTGAAGAAAAACTTATACCAGAACATTTTATTTTCTTTCGTATAATTAAGTAAAACAAATACAAACATTAACATAAGCGTAAGTTGCAAAAGTAGATTTACATTATTTATTATTTAAGTGTTCATTTTATCAGTTTCCATATTTTTTCACATTTCCTTTCCGTCATGCGTAATCAATGCGAAAAAATACATATAAAATACGATTGATTAAATATTGCATATTACGGTCCACTTCGGATTTATATATTAAAATTTTTTTAATTTGAACAATAAAGAATTATCAAATTTAGTGAAATATAAATCCGTAATTCTTACCCAAGTATTGCATTTCCCGTATAGAAAGTTATTATCAGCATTCAACCGAAAGTTCAACTATTAAGAAAATTCATACAGGTTGAGAAATACGATTGGAATTCTATCTATCTGTCTTTCGCTATCCCTCGCAATCCCTATCTTTCTCTCTCTTTCTCTCTATTTCTCCCTCTTTCTCTCTTTCTGACGTCTACTAGAAATGCCAAGCATTTCCATCGAGCTAATTTCGCGTAGGACACATAGTTCGCTAATTCGAAGCGAGAAAAAAGATATACACACACGCTCACACACACTCTCTCTCTCTCTCTCTCTCTTTCTCTCTTGTCTCCCTGTCGCGTTAATCTGGCGCGCTCGGAAAAGAGGGAAAAAGACGAGGGATCTCTCGGCGCGAGCTCGCCCTCTCCTCGACAGATGCTGACGCCATGAATCACGGTATATCGCGTAAACTCGCGTCTCTATATATCTCTCGACTCCTTCCCCCGCCTCTTGCGATCTTTCGAATCCCATACGCGTCCTCGCGCGCACGTTGCAATTCTGCCCCGGTGTGTTTTATACGCGTTCCCTCTTCACCCCCCCCCTCTCTACCCATCTCTCTTCCTCGAGTTCCTCGGAACGACGCGGGGATGTAGTATGGGGCGAAAGGGAAAACGAGAAGAGCGAGGGGCGCAGGGAGGAGGAAGTAAAGGAAACACGCGACGCGCCTCCCCCCGGGAGCGAGTGAATTGTAATGAGAGGGAAAGACGCGGTTGCATAGAGAGATTGAGTGCGAGAGAGAAGGAGAGAGAGAGAGAGAGAGAGAGAGAGAGAGAGAGAGAGAGAGAGAGACGTGAAGGAGTGCCTCGCTTCTCTCCTTTCGCGCGGTCGCGCGCGTCGGGAAGAGCTCGTTTTTTTCTTCTTCTTCGCTTCTCGTTTGTTTGTTTTTTTTTTTTTTTTTTTGTTTTGCCTTTCAAGAACGCTCCCGGAGCCAACACTTCGCACGGCGTCGCGGACCCCCGGATGCCGCGTGGACGCGAAACGGAGATTCTCGATGAAAGAGACGCGGCAGAGACTATAATGGAGGAGAAGCTGCGTATATGAATGGCGGGAAGCGAGGCGGGGCTCGTTTGCCGCGACCGCGAAGTTTCTACCTTTTGTTTCATTCTTTTCTTTTCGTGAATTGAGTTAGACGCGACTAATTAAGTTCTAATATACACAAATTGGACAATGTGTCTTTATTTTGGTAAATTTTCCACAATTATTCTGTGATGCATCTTACCTTTACTCTTCGTGTATTATAAAGTACAAATTTAACAGTACACCATATTTTTAATTAAATAATGAACGCATCGTACGTATTTACTATTAATGTCCACATTCAATTTTTTTAAACTTATATGTGAACATAAGCATGTATGAAAATTAACACATATGTATCTGACCAAGCACTGAAGAATTCCAATACTACAATATAGGAACAGTCTAGTTAGATTTTCTAAATAAATTTGTGAACAGGTACTTGTGGTCGATTAAGAATTAGAATTACTCATTGCGATAGTGCAACTCAGCCATTGTGAATTCAAATGAACGTGATTGATGTTGATATTAATGGCTTTGAATTCTTACCGCTTCGTCAGGAAAGGTAAAAAAAAATTGCTGATCGATTGAAATGTTTTGCATTTTTTTCACCGACAGTAATAGATTTCCTCAGGTGTTAATAATAAAATGGATCTGTTATTAATAATTTATGGTTTTTAATACTTTTTCAATTTATTTCTTCACTTTAAATGTCATTTCTATTTTATATACAAGTAAATTACTTGATGAAACAAAATAAATAAAATTTGTACCGATTTTCTCAACGATTTCAATTTTAAATATAGTTGTATTATATTGGTAAGGAGTATAATTGATGGATAGTTATTACTAAAGCAATCCATATCGGTATACAAAATCGATTGATCGAAACTCAAGATTTTATTTGATAAAATATTGTCTGAAATTTCATGAACATTAGTAAGGAGTTGTGAATAAATATTTAATCTAACAGAAATGCATCCTAATTATAGAAATATTGGAAAAGATTATTATTATTATTATTATTGTTGTTGTTCTTATTGTTGTTGTTGTTATTATGTACTATACTACGAATTTAGTTGATCCCGGGATCGGTTTTGTATTGCAATCGATAGAAATTTTTATAATAACTTCCGAGAAAGCTGAGGCTGTCGAACTTATACGACATAAATACTAATTAGACGTAAAGATTACAGTCGCTAAGAGAATCGGTAAAAAATCACACCGAGTTAGTTTTAGTGGACGTCTATTTGTTATCCGTCAGATATTGCGACTATCTTGGCCTGCACATCTACCCATCGATTACATTCCTGAAACACCTGAAACACGTATCTTGCATAAGTGAGAGGAAAATAGCTTTGCAGCTCGCCGAGAGAGAGAGAGAGAGAGAGAGAGAGAGAGAGCAGAGTTCGTCCATCTGTATGGTCGATATCGCTTGCCAGACAGGCCTTTCCGCGTTATTATATTTCGAAACATCGGAAATGAGAGCGCGGTTAGACGGACGGCTTGAGTCTTGACCGGTGTGCATTACTTCGCGGCAGTGTACATATCGATACATACGTAAATTGTACAAATACACAGAGGCACCGCAAATCGCCGTCTCCGCCGCGAGCGATTACGCGCGGCGTCTGCGACGCGAACTTTGCCGCCGAGCGTTTCCTACCCCCTTTCCCCGTTTTCACCTTTTATAGCCGTCTGGCAAGACTATCTCGTTCGTCTTCTATCGTTTCTATGTCTGTCTCCGTTCTCTTTCTTTGTCCCATTGACTACATCTTATCGTCTCGACGAACCGGCTGTCTGTCGCGCTTTCCGAGTGAGATAGCCGATATTATTTCCTTTGGTGCCAAACTCCTCGCCGGCTGATAGGCGCGCGATCGGAATTATGAGAAGGCTTTTCGCATATCTGCGCGTACAGCGGGTGTCTGCAAATCTTATATATATATATTAGGATTGACAATTTGCCGTTTGTGTATATATAAGATTTCAAGACACCGGCTGCACGCGCAGATATGCGAAAAGCCTCCTTTTTATCTACATATAGAGATCAGCCGAGGAAAAATCGGAGAAATGTCGAGCGGCGCGCGGAAAATTAGGACGCGCCTGCGAGGTTCCATTCGTTCTTTTTAAAATGGAGCTGAAATCTCTTTGTTCGCCGCTCTGCATTGTTCGCGGAGCCTGGTATTAGTTTCATCCGCGCGGCGATGCCTTTCACGGGGCCATCGCGTCATCATGACCGGGCGTATTTCCCGCGGCGCACACGCGCGCTCTATATATATATATTTAATAGCTAATACCTCGAGCTCTTAGAAGTAATTTTATAAAAGTAGATGGAAAGAAAAGTTATCCGCGACGGCTATATTATGAAAATGTCTCGCGTGTAGGACGAGAAAGAGAGAGAGAAGGAGAGAGATGGTTTTTCCGACAAGAATATTTCTACTTGACGTCCGCGTAGCCCGCGGGATTTTTCCTCGTGTTCTGATTAAAATGCGAGAGTGCGCTTAGAAACCGCGATAACTTTATTATGTGCGTGTGTGTGTGCGTGTGTGTGCTTACCACTGTCCGTTATCGCATCTGTGTATAGGAAATGTCGTTGAGATAGTAAGCTACTGCTAGGATTAAAAAGTGAAACAAAAAATTGAAAGAAATCTCGGGCGCTCCCTGACGTACATTACCTACCTATATACGCGGACAGACAGAAAGAGCCGCATACTTGCCCGCAACTGCAATCGCATTGCTTGCCCCACGTACACACACACACACACACACGTTATTCTCGATTCTCATCTGTACAATTTCTCTCTTCTCTCCTTCTCTCTCTCTCTCTCTCTCTCTCTCTCTATCCTATTTCTCTCCTTCTTCAACTATCATGTACACGCTGATGATATATATATATATATATATATATATATATATATATATATATATATACGCTTCCACCGCGCATCCCTTTATTCGCGTGCGCGCCAAGTCGGCTATATCGATCGCTCTCAGCAAACTCGACGATGGCCATTGTATCAATTGGCCGCGGTGCTTTTCTCCATATATATATATATATATATATATATATATATATATATATATATATATATATATATATGAACGAAGCAGGGCGGCCATTAAACTCCGTGCCTAGCCCCTATCTGCTCCCTCTTCTCGATCCCTTAGATTTTTTCCTCGATATTTCCGCGTCGCCGCAGCCAGGCCGCTCCTTCTCTCTTTCTCTTTCTCTCATTCTTTCTCTCACCGTACAAAGTATTAATTCTTTTTAGCGATGCTAGAAAAAATATATATAATTATTTACGCATTATAAGAGAGGCGTGTGAAAAAAACATTTCCGCGAATTTTTCCGAGCCTATTCGTGCATCCGTTCAGCGCGGTCTTTTTATTAGATCCGTTCATCCCCCCCTAACCTGCTGAAGACTGGTTCTTTCTTCCTAAATCATCTTACGATGGAGATCGAGGTGGAAACGTCCAGGAAAACAATGCGCAATATTACATTGTATTATACCTTGGCAGCGAACGACTCCCACTGTATACATATCTACGCGTAAGCGAGGCCGAGCGTAAGCTCCAGTATTTATATCTATGTATCTTGCTGAGGCGCGTCGAAATCAACCTTAGGACGGCTCCGTCGAAAATTTGCGAGCGCTCGTTGTACGGTCGTGAACCGTATAAGAGAGTATTTGTTTTTTTCCCTCGGTTCCGAGGCCGTGCGCGTTTTTTTGTTTCCCGATTTTTCACGCCACGAATCCGCTCGTCACTGTCTAAATTTCTTACCAGCTATCGTAACGATTTTACGTTTTAGCACGCCCTCAAATAAACCAGTAAATCTGTGCACCGACGGCCAGTGAATAGAACAGAAATATTGCAAAGTCAATCACTGATAATCGGTGAGGATGATTATATACCGATCAAGTTTTAGTGCCTTTGAAAAATCGTCGATGTTTTGCTCAAAAGCATAGCAGACGTTTTTCATTGTTTTTTTTCACCGACGTTAATGGGTTTTAGAGTGTGTGTGTGTGTGTATATATATATAATAACAATGATTTTCATAAATCTAATTTCAAAACAATTTCCACCGAGGCTATAATTCTGATTCTTTCTATTTTTCGATACCACTTTTGCACCCTTCTTCAAAAGGCGCGCGACAAGGAAAAAAAATTGGAAGCTTGGAACGCTGCGCTCCATCTCGGTGCCCTACATAATATCGGCTCGCGTCTCACTGACGGCGCGGAGGAGCGAAGCAGCGGCCCGCGTTTCACTCGTGGATTCCGCCCAAGATAGATTATTGTACATACCCAGCGTTCTCGAAAATTGCTCGCATAGTTTCTCAGGCCCAACACTCGTGATAAGCGAGCGAGTAACTTAAATTTTCTCTCGGCGTATTAAACGTTAATTGTCGAAGAGAAGAACGACGGCGACGGAGAGCAGGAAAGACATAGACGAGGCGACGGAAGAAACAAAATTAAAGAAACAAATTCGTTTACTTATGCTCGTGCGTAAACGCGCGTCTTGACAACACCTCCTTTCATTTCAATCACGCGCCTCCTTAAATGAGGAAAAAAAAGAAAAAGAAAACGAGATCGCCAACGTTCAAAAAGTGTATTTACCCTTCCTCGGCGCGAGATAGAGGAGGCGGCCAGGGAGGTGCGCAGGGGACGAGAACGGCATGGGAGTAACCAACCGAGGAGAGTAGCTTTCAAGATGGCTCGAAACTTCCTAAATGAATCTCTGAAGCGGCCACGAAAGTTTTAAGTGACCAAGACTCGGGCTATCTGCTTAAACGGCCCGCCTCGAATGCTAAAACTTTAATTGATACTGAACGGCTTGTTAGAGAGAGAGAGAGAGAGAGAGAGAGAGAGAGAGAGAGAGTACGGGGGAGAACGGCGGCGAATAATAGCGCGACCGACACGTCCCTCCGCGTGTCGTCGCTCGAGCGCGCGTGTCGCCTATCTCGGAACGAAGTGGAAGGGGGGCGGAGGGTTATAATAATTTCTATATTATACTTGAACGCCGAACGATCTTTTTTGCATTATACAAAATCTTTCGTATATATATAGTGTAAGAGTTGAAATATAATTAAAGTGTTTTAATGCCGGCGCGGTCACGCGCTCGCGAACAATTGCTTCGCGTTCGAGCTCAATCCTCTTATAGAGCAGCTTCGAGTAGATAATTTTGCCTTTGGGGGCAGAAGAATGCGGCAGGGTCGATAGTACGCTTGGACTAATTAATTAAATTTGATCTTGAGTATGATCGCATATAATGTCCCAGGCACCTTTTGGAACTGATCCCTTCTAATTAAAATTGGTTATTGAAGAAAGGCTGAAGACATTGATATCTACCTCGGCATCTGTGCAGTAATGTATTACAGCGAATTGGGAGAATTCCAAAGGAAAATAATTGATTTGGATCCCTTACTTGCGGACGAAAATTTTCTATAGCATACGGCATATCGCGTCTTAATCAAGATAACTTACGAAATAATAATGGTTTACTCGACGACACGGCTGTCGATAGTGAAGTTACTATTTTTCTCAAACTAACCGCGTGTTTTTATTAAATTTATACTGAATATTGTATTTTAAATATCTTTCACCGGTGTAGAGCGAATTCTCTAGTAAGTACAATAATGTCCGATAAATTGAACACGAGGCCGTAAAAACTTGCGATACTTCTGGAAAATTTTATAAATCAAAATTTGAAAATTTATCGATATGATCACGTAAAATTTTTTTTACAACCTTTTATAATTTATTCGGATTTTTATATAACGTATGTAATTGTATTACTTTAAAGTGTATTATAATTTCAACTATAGAAAATTTTTCGTGAGTGTGGAGCGTGTGTATAAGAAAAACAATATTACTAAATTATAATGTACACATCAAATCTATACGTTAATATTATTAAAAAATAGAAAATCTGAAAAAGCACAGCTTTAATCTAGGCTTCAGCGTGCTTCAATTATACCACGTTCAATGCGAACATTAGCAAAAAAAAATCCAAATTTCCGGATGCGAGAGGAATAGGAGGAAGGGAGGAATATGTATACATATATATATATATATATATATATATATATATATATATATATATATGGCTAAGAGCTTATGCGAACGCGATCGATTCTAATTGCGGGGCGTCGCACACGCGCACACCAGTCGGCATCGCAGGGCGTTGACGTCGCGTCGTGTTCGTCGACGTCGGCGGTCGCTTCGTCTCCGCGCGGGTGGCGACACCGGCCATGAATTGAGAAGGGAGAATGAGAGGGAAGAAGAGAGTGAGGGAGAGAGGAAGACAGAAAGACGTATAGTTTCGCAAAAATTCAATGTGTGTGTGCGTGTGTGTGTGTGTGTGTAGAGGGAGAAGTGTTGGGAGGAAGAGCTCGTCTGCTGCGAGATTATGCAAATCGAGGGAGAGAGGGAAAGAGAAAGAGAACTACCACTTTTTCACTCCCCTTCCTCTCGCGAAGTTTTCGCCTTGTTTGCGTTTCTCCCCGTCGTCGATGCTCTTTCGTTCTTAACGCCCCTTCCATTGCCTTCTCTCTCTCTCTCTCTCACTCTCTCATTCTCTCCTTCCCTCTCTACTTAATTTACTTTTCGCGCTATTGTCTATATGAACTCGCACGAAACGGCAGAAAATTAGCTGGATGGGTAAGATTCTCTCGCTCTCTCTCTCTCTCTCTCTCTCTCTCTCTCTCTCTCTCTCTATATATATATATATATATATATATATATATATGTGTGTGTGTGTGTGTATATATATATATATGTGTATATATATATATATATATATATATATATAAGTTAATGTAAAAAATATATAATAACTTGTCAAGGTGTGTGCGAATTCGAGAAGGGGTGATACGTTAAGAAGAAAGAGAATTATAGTCTACTGTAAAAAAAATTGTTGTACTCTGTGATATTTTATAGGTATGCAATTTTCATGAAACAGCTGGTTCAACAATTTGCTGATGTGTGTGTGTGTTCTTTTATTTATCTATGTTTCGTACAAAATTACTCAGAGCTCATTCTGTATTACCGAAGGTACACATTACGCGCGAAATCCTCCGTGATGTATGCTGCTCTGCTTTTGAACGAAATTACGCGCAGTATACGCTTGGAGAAAAATTTATATACCGCATTTTTCGACTTTTTGGCAATTCGAATTTCTGAACTTTTACGCTTGATCTTGCGTTTGTTTCCCGAGATTTATACTATCCCAGCTATAGTTTTCGTTATATGTATACGCGGAGTTTGTGCTCAATTCGCCTTTGCGGACTTTAACAGACATACGTCTTGTAGGCGCGAAATACATCGAAAGCATATATATTACACACATCCACACGTGCGCGCGCGCACACACTCACACGACCATAGAGGAGATACCGGCCGTGTTCTTTCCTTATACTATAGATTTTTCTCGGCAATCCCATCAGATATCTGAGAAAGTTTTTTCCCCTTTTTCAGTTTCCAGCTTTAATAGTAACGTTATTCTCTGGGGATGAAATGTTTAAACTTTTCTTACCTTTTCTCCCCTTCTATACATATCGAGAGCGATATATAAAGATTTCAAATCCGAAACATCAGAAAGTTTCTGAGCATGCCAAGTAAGGACCGTTTGTTTTTCTCTTAGAGTTCGAATGTATTATATTACGAAGCTGTTGAAAAGTATTTTTTCAAAAGATATTATAGGGTTATTAAGGATAATGTTGATATTATTCAGAAAAATCATTAATGAAATAGCAATGAAAATTGCTCTTTTGCAAAAAAGCACCGATTAAAGTTTTATTGCACTTTAAGTATACGTTGTACTTAATGTAAGTTTATTTCTATATGAATTTTTCCAACGTTCAACGTAGCATTTATTACGTGTTTTTTCTGCATTGATTACTTACAGATGACTTTTAATACATGCTATTAGAAACTTTAAATACTCTACAATTTAATTTGCTTTTGCACGTCAAATGCAGATAGAAAAGACTTTTGTTTATATAGCAAATAATTTTGTAAAATGTATATCTATCTGCTTATTACAAAGCAATTGAATTTAAATTGAACTCTATTCGGAATCCCTTTGTCTTTGTAACTGTAATATTTGTGCTTACCTTATTTTCTATAACTGTTACAATAACACGCACAATTTTATAATCAATGTATCAAAGTGAAATACAATGTAGAAGAAGTAAAATAACGAATACAATCACATATAAAAGCATATATCATTTTTTTACCAAGCTAAGTAACAAGACAGCTCAGAAAAATTTGGGTCCAGCGCCCACCCTCCAACTAACGAGTCTCCTCTCCGTCCGACGACTGAGAATAATATTCGCAATCGCGCAATGTCCGAACGTTTACGCTCTCCTCCGCCTCCTCCTCGCCCCTCCTGGTCCCGTAGGCGCTGGCACACGCGAAAACACAAACCCGACGACCACCGCACAATTTTCGCGACCTTCGCGCAATTCGCCCCGGTGCGCCGTACACGTGTGCGAAGACTCGGTGAACCGGGTGCGCGGCGAGGGGAGGAGGGGCGGTCGGAGCGCGCCGCTTCCTTCCTCTCGCGCGCGCGTCGTATATATATATATATTATATATACAGTATACACGTATGCATCGGTGTTTTACCCCCTCCGGCAGCGGCGGCGGCGGCGGCAGCGCGGCTAAGCGTGCGTACGCGTATAGGATGCGCGCGCAAAGGAAGGCATGTGCTAAAAATCACTTCCGCGTGGAGCGGCCGCGTTCGGCCGGCGAGGGCCGTAAAATTGCTCGTAATAGGGCTGGACGCGCTCGCGACATGTTTATCGCCCTACCGCGCTTCGCCAAGAGCCGGCGTAAATACTTTTTCACAACTATACACCGCAATTATTTCCGCGTAGGGTCAATTATGAGGGCCCGCGCGTTCCCACAGCGCGCCGCCCGAGCAGGGGGAAAGGGGAAAGCGAGAGAAAGAGAGAGATGAGAGAGGGAGCCAGGGAGTAGTTTCCTAATAGTTGCCTGGTGTCCGTCTTTTTTGCTCATGGGTGCTAGAGAGAAAGAGAGAGAGAGAGAGAGAGAGAGAGAGAGAGAGAGAGAGAGGCCGAGAGGGCCGTAAAAGTCACTATGCGCATATACACACATACGGAGTGTTGTGTACCTTCCGCTGTAGTTGAGAAAAAATGAAGGGCAGGTCGTTTGCCTTCCGACGCTCGTATATATGGGAGTTATTTTCTCGACGTTTGTCAAGCTCACGGGTAAAATTAGGAGCATTAATTAGTCGCGCCTCTTGTTTTTGTGCATTGGCTGCTTTTATTTGCCGTGGAGGAAGCTATACTTCACCCGACTTTTAACAACAGTATCAAAAATTTATTTTTTCGAGGATCCTTTTCTCAAGTCACCTAATAAAATCACTGAAAAATTACGAGTACAAACAAGAACTAAAAGGAATCGAATATTACAGGATAGAACCAGGAAGCATCGCATTCAAAAAATAAGAATAAGAGAGATTTGAAAACGAACCGAAGTAAGAATGAACACTAAAGATGACAAAGGAAGGTTGCTTACGAAGAGTGAAAATTATTACTAAGAGCCAAAAAGAACGAAAGAGGACAAGTCAGAACCTAGAAGAATCGAAGAGAACGAATCAGAACCGGATACGACCGAAGATCATGTATTAAAATCAAAGAAAAACGAGACGTGAAAAGACTGGTGAGAACCAGCGAGTATAAAAGCGCACCCGTTAGAATTAATAACGTCAAAGGGAACTAAAGACACGTGTAAGAATCAGGAAGAGTAAAAGTAACATAGAGTGACGTAGAGCAAAAAAAAAATACAGACTCGAATCAAACAGAATCGATGAAGGCAGATGATAATTACAGTGAATCTAAAAGTGTCGATCCGTAACGGCGAATACAGAGTGAGCAAAAGAACACCAATTTATCAGTGGAAAAAAGGTGGACTAATGTATACAAATTCGATCCAGAACAGTTAAAAAATACACGGCAGAATGATCCAAGACTAAAGGTACGCTAAGAATTATGTATAATGGAAGATGCTCAATAAAATCTAAAGAAAATCAAAGAAAACAAATGAGAATGAAAAAAAGAAGAGAAGTTCGCTAGATATAATCAATAAAAAGTAGTGAAAACCAGATATAACTGAAAAACACGAATCAGAACCATAAAGAACAATACACTATCCTTTAGAAACAGTCAAAACTAACAAAAATTGAAGAGAAATGAAGAACAGTTGTACTATTTGGTTCGTACTGGTTCTTCGCAGCACTCTTCTGTTCTGGCAATCTCCATAAATTAAGGATATAACGAATAGAGCATTGATGTTATGCTATTCCATCAGTGGATATTTATTCGACAATCTAGAGAGAATTTAGACAATTACGCATGCGCAAAGTAATTGTGCTTTGTGTTTGTTCATGTTCAATGAAAAAATAAGGATGGAAATGGTACTGGAAATTATTACACATTTTTTTCCTTGGAATGATGCAAGACAATGTTGTCGGTATTTTTACCCTCTACTGCATGCTCCATTTCTTTCTTACTCATTGGTTCTCTTCTATTTTTCAAAATAGTTCTCTTGTTCTCTTTAGATAAAATTGTTTAAAATCCTTAGATAGCTGCAGATATGCGCGCTCATCCCGGTCTGCATCGTTTCTGCCTAGAGGCTCGACCGTATAAATAAACTTTAATCGTTCTCCTAAGTATTATTACTGGATTATTAATACTGGAACCGTCTGGAATTCTAAGCAAATCTTTTTGTATTTGTTCGAAAGCTAATCGCAAACATAATGCCTAAAAATGTTTGAATTCCCTTCTATAGTAACTCAAACGCGTCGGGGAGGTGGAAGAGGAACATAAAAAAAAAATATGTATAATCACTGATTGCGGCAACGTGCCCCGCTCGAAATTCCGTACATCGGGCAATCCGCGAGGTTATAGCGCAAGAAAGGCGCATTTTTCCGCGTATCAGCAATTTGTATTTAAAAGTAAACAGCGAGGAGGTTGTATATATAATAGAGATGGTTAGTGAGAGGGGAGAGGAGGGAGAGAGAGAGAGAGAGAGAGAGAGAAGAAAAGACGAGCGTAGCGATGAGCGGCATTTCTCGCATTTCGCCGCGTCCTCTCGTCGCCGTTGTGGCTCCGCGGACGGAGGAGGGAAGCATTCGAGGGATGGGGGTGGGGGAGAAAAATGCCTCCGACAGCAGCAATTACTACAACCCGAATGTAAAAGATAAAAAGACGCGAGTGCGCTTTGAAACAGGGTACGAGGGAGAGAGGGGGGGGTGAGGCGCTGTCCGCAGTTTAAGTCGGAGGAGGCGAAAGAGAAGGAGAGGCAAGGGAAAGAGAGAAGGGGAGATAGAGGAGAAAAGCCATATTCCTCCCCGGGTTATGTCGCCGAGCAATTCATATGCACCTCGTGCGCGCGGGCGACGAATAATCTGCGTCCTTCCTCCCTTCCAGCGCCCCTCCTCCTCGAAGAAACATTGCCGGGACGTTGAAATACGTGTTTCTCCGTCGCGAGTATAATGTGGACAAACACCCCTTCCACCCTGCGCGCTCAAAGCTCCGTGCGCGAGTAAAGGAGAGTATTGTATATTACGTATACTATATATATATATATATATATATATATATATATATATGCGTATACGTATGTCTTCATGTATGTATATTCACGTTTGGTTATATAAGAAAGAAAGAAAAGGAAAGGGAAAATTTTCGTTTAAGGAGCTTCTGCATCATTACTGTGAACGTCGAAGGAAATATCTATACATACGTACATATATACATACATATATACATATATATATATATATATATATATATATATATATATATATATATATATAATCTGTTCCATGCACGCATGCGTACAGCGTAAGAGTGTGCACGAGAAGATATTTCTATGAATAACTGAAGGAGTCACGCGCGAGTCATCATCGATTTGGAAAGCTTCCTTTCTTCTATCGCGATTTCGCGATATCTCTTATATACATATTAATTCATCGTATAGAATCCAGCATAGATTATTTGCACGTACGAGGCGTAAAATTTAAATCGGTGTTGAAAAAATTTATTATACGCGCGTGACATGCATATGTATACAACGACACGCTTATGCGTAGACACTTGTAGTGTGTATGTTAAATATGAAATATATACTAACCCAATATATTATTAACGAAGGATGATAAATTTCCATCGAGTATATTAATCAGTTGTTAATTATTTATGAAAATTCTGGATGTATCAATTCTGACATTATTTCACGATACCTTGTTAATTTTCATAGCTTTATTTAAAAATGAATTAACATGTAGTCAATGCATTGATAACAAATTAATACAGAATATATTAGTTTCAATTATGTAGATTATAATACTCAATATTCTTTAACGATGATATATTTATTCATTCGTTTAAAATTTATGACATTTATTGTTAAATTAAGATGTCAATCACAGTATCATTATGATATATGTCGTTCATTTTATTTAAATCGAGACATAAAATTTTAAATTCATTCGGCGTTTGAAAATTCTCTCTATAATTATATTTTCTTTGTATTTAAAAACATTTTAATTTAACGGTATAATTTAGCAAATTTATCTAAATTGAATTATTGTATATTATAAGATTCGTTTTATTTCGTAAAAGTCGGCTGGAGGACCGGCATGGCAGAGAGATGCAAGTTTATAAAGTTATAATTTCCAAACAAGCAAAGCGGAAGCACAGCGGAAGAATTTAATTAAAGCGACGCTACTCCGTCAAGACGTGGATATTTTCCAACCGGAAATACGCGATCGTTTATATATATATCCATATAGAGATAGGAGCAGGCGTTCGGAGTCTTTCGGAGGCTAGATCTAATGCGCTCCACTCGAAAAAGCTCGTGCGCGAGTCGAGAATTATTAAATGCAGCCCGAATCGAGCGATTGAACAGGCGGTATGAAAGCAATGAAGTCCGATGATAAATAAGCGGGAGGGGGCAAAAAAGAGAATTCTCGCGTATAAAAATACGAGCGCGCGTCTACATAAACGCACGAGAAAGGAAAACAGAAGCGGCGACAGCGGTGTGACGGCGGCTGCGCAGGTCGTCGAAAGGGCGGGGGGGAGGGGAGGGGGACGTGGAAATCGCCGCGGCGCTGGGCTTAATGGACCCTCGCGCACAGATCTGGAAATACGTAGACTTTAACTCGTCGAGTATATTTTCGGAATGTTCAATATCGGCGCGGCAGCTGGCGTCGAATCCTTCGCGGCCGAAATCGCGGTAGACGCCGGAGGAATGAAGCATACGGGAGGACGTCGAGGAGGCGTCGCTCGTCGCTTCAAAGTACTTTTTACGTTTCTTTTTTTCTTTTTTGTTTTTTTAAGGGGCGCGCCGATGCAGTCCGATATTGAAATAGACTTTTGTTGTTTGTTGTTTCGCGTTTTGGTGCGTACACGGTCGCGCCCTAGCGAATGAAAATGAAAATATATCTAAAAGGTTTTTCTTTTCTCTGGCATTCAAAACTTTTCGGAATGCATTAAATTGAAACCGTGCGTTAGGAGCGTGAATTTTCAACGACGAAATTTGTCATAAACAATCAAACGGGACGACGAGATCGAACAACCGAGGTTAGATGATTTGGAATTCAACGTTTTTTTATTAACTGTTACTTTTTAATTGCTCTAATTCGTTTCTTGCATTTTTTTAAGAGTTCGAAAATTTTCTAAACGTCAATATACCATCATTGTATTCATTAAAAAAATATTAATTACATACTTTCAAATTCAACAATTGGGAATTGCATAAATTTTTTAAAATATTATACTTACCTACATTAACACAACTTTTTTTATTAAGATTTATTTATTAATTAATTTTTCCATTTTGATATTTGTATATACGCGAAACCTTTTTCTTTTTTTTAGAATATTACCCAATGACTTTTGGATGAATTTAAAATTTGAAAATTAACAAGAACGTAGATTATTATTGATATTATTATTTACTTCCATCGTTTTTAACTCATTACAAAGGTAAAGAACTTAGGTTTCTAAATTGTACTTCAATTTCAGCGTATCAAGCTACGGAACCATCGTTTTAATCGGTTTAATCGACAACGATCGTGATAAGAACTGTAAGCCCCCCGGTCCCTTGTATAAATCCAAGCTCCAATTGACACGCCAGAGGGTGTCGCGCGAACGGCGGGAAGAGGGGGGGGGGCGAAGAGCCGAACGACTGCCCGACTCCATACCACATATACGCCTTTAATCCACTTTCCCGCTACACTTTCGACGCGTCAATCAAATCTATATGCCCGCGATACAAGCGCCCCTTTTACATGTACGCGCATACATCTATATTCGTGTGTGCAAGCTAAATAATTATCCGCTCGAAATAAAGCTCGCGGTGGACGCGCGCCTCCCCCGCGCATCGCGTTCAAGCAATAAATCACGCGGACTCGCGCGCGGCGCCGCCCGCCTATATATATATATATATATATATATATATATATATATATATGCAGTTCAGCGAAAGTAATTCACCGCGTCCGAATTCAAATAGGCATTTTGATTTACGAACTTATTTGCCCCGCGGAGTGTACCAGTAATACCCCCTCCCGACCTGTGCTTTTTTAATAAAGCATTTTTTACCGTTCCTCTTCTTGTTGTTATTGTTGCTGTTGTTGCTGCGCCTGTTTTTGTTGCGTAGTAGTAGCACACATAGACGCATGCGCGTGCACAAGTATTATAGTATATATATATATATACACACAAACAGGCATGTTTACCGCCAGCCGTGTAAGATATATATATATATATATTACACGTTTTCATTATCCGGAGAGACGCGGGGAATAATTTATCGCCACATTGTGTGCGCGCGCGTGTCCGCTCGCGCTCGCTTTCGACCGCGCGCGTTAAAAGCTCTTTAATTATCCTCCCTCGCGCGTCTTCCGGCGAGCGCGTGGCGCGATCCGGCTATATATATATAGATATATATATATTATATCCCGCGTCGAAGACGCCCGTATACGCGCTGCAAACTTATTGGGGCCGAGATCCATATTTTTGAGTTGGAGCATTATATATAAAGGCACTGGGCGCGCGCGAGGCTAGAAATTTTTCTTCTTCTATTTTTCATTAATTTTTGTTTTGTTTTTTTTTTTTTTCATAGTCGACAGGGGCGTAAAAATAATTAAGCCAGACGTCCGGCTTTGGCTAGGATACGCGGGACGGGACGTGTTTAAGCATTCGAGGGAAAGTCGCGCGGCTGTCCGTTAATTTTGCATATCGCGGATCGAGATGTATTATAGCCGCGAGAGACAGATAGAGGAAGAGAGAGATAGAGAGAGAGAGCGAGAGAGAAAGATGTTTATATATATATAGCATTCGTGATAGCGTAAACGCGCGCGCGCGCGATATGCAGATATAGGCGCGTGGGATCGCCACGGATAAATCGACGAGTATATTAGAGTGATCCTGACAAATTGTACTCTCTAAATTCAGATAGGTGAATATTCACTTATGAGCTAGTGCGTGTATATATATGACGCGAATACTTATATCCGCCGTTATAAATCTAGCACTCCTGAATAAGCGAATATAGTCACTTGAACGATAAATATAACCGTATATATATATATTAGATTTTGAATGTTGAATCAGTGATTTTTTACTGTTTACATAATAAAAGTGAAATTTCTTGCTTGGTTTTTTACGACCGCTTTAACAGAATGAACTGTTTTGAATTTTTCAGTCAAAATTAACAAATTTTATGTAAAATTTTTTCAAAAACAAATTTTTTTTGTTGAGCCAGGTGATTATTAGACAATTGACGATAGCCTATACAATTCTTTTTTATAAGTGTAAAATTATTTATTACATGGTAAAATTGTCTTTACCTCTAATTATTTGTGTTCATCTGTAATTCAAGATAATTTGTGACACTAATGGACAAAGGTCGACCTTAGCATGATTTCATGGTTCCAAATACGTACAAGATTCTTTTCTTTCATAATTTTTGTCTCTTGAGATTTAATATCTTTCCTGTTAAAAAAAAAATCAACTGCAAAACTCGCCAAAAATTTTTAGAGATATTCAGTATTTTTTAAATAAACGTTTATTATGAATTAAAAATAATATTTGTTTAGAACCAATGGATTGAGAAACAAATTCATAATTATTTCAACGAAGAAAATAAAAAATTACTAGCTATTCACAGATGCGTAGAAAATTTTCGTGTAAATGAATGCTTCTTTCTTACATTCTTCCCTCAAATTCCTATACACAGATTAGTGGACGAATGTAAAAATAGTCGAAACTAATTAATCCACTAAGTAAAAAGTAATCCTTTCTATCACGAGCATCGGCACATACAAGCAAATAGTCGATCGCCCCGTGTACAGGCTGCCATTGTTCTTCTCTGGATGCGCGATAATAATAAGGCGAGATACCACACTGATTAATAACGACTCGGCTAAATGCCCGTATACATACACTAGAAGATCTGACGCAACGACTCTTTATTCCATAATTGCGCTAATAAATAAATGCTTATAATATATACATAACTATGAAATGCACGAAGAATTATTTGTTCCCAGCTATAACTTATCGTCGATTATAAATGATTTCGAGCAAATTTCTCGATCTATATATAGCGCTCACGTATACTTTTCGCGCACAAATGTTTATAACAAATTAAATTACGGCTGGTTTTGAAATTATCGGGAAACGAATAAGCGTATGCGCGAACAACTTGAATTGCAGGAGTATATTGTATATAGCATTCGTTAATTGCACAGTACGAGAGAAATTTATGTTATACGTAAAGAATATTTCAATAAACATACACCCATTTAACTGCACATGTATATATGTATGTATGTGTTGCGCGCGCGCGCGAGCGTGTGTGTGTAATAAAGTACAATTACGAGATATTCCAGGGCTCCTTAACAAATCGAAGTCCAAAAGCTTCATCGTTTCGCGCAGTCGTTTCGAAGCGTATAAAGGCCGAAGCTTCGGAAAACAGAATTCGCTAATTTCTATACAGCCTTGTTGAAAAATATACGCGAGGGATTGCGCGCGGAATCCGCGATGAGTTTACGGAGCAGACGAGGAGGTGATGTGGCGGGGCGCGGTGGGAGGGGGCGGGGTTGAGCGAGAGAAAAAGGAGGCCTCGCTCGACGAGAGTTTACGCCTTTTTACGAATACAAATTGAGCATAATAACTTTTTGGAAGCACTCGTGCGCGCGCGTATCCCAAGTAACCGCGTGATCGAGGATCGGTAGAATCAGTCTGGCTGTATATATATATATATATATATATATATATATATATATATATATATTTATATATACAGCAGAAAAAAGACAAAGGCATACGTAAGACCAAGAAAGCCCTTTCTTTCTCTCTTATCCCAAGGCTGGGAAAGTGGAAGAGAGTAGCTGTATCTCCGTATGTATTTTCCAATCAAGGCCGCATCTTCGACATTCTTGCACAACGCAGTGCTAAATCTCGCAAGACAAATTTTAGCGTTGCAACGTTGATCGCACACGTGTATGATTGTGCAATTATCGGAAATTTAACCTTACTCGCTCGTAGACGGTAAAAATTCCGAAACGTATATGGATAGTTCTCCCGTGATCGTGGGGCCGGGGGGGGGGGGAGAGCTGCGGCACCGGTGCGATGACAACTATCGTCAAGTGGCAGTCGAAAAAAGTTATCGTGACTGTACCAGAAATATTTAGGGACGTTCGGTACTTTTTATCGAATATACATCCGTGCGTTTCAGAAAAAGTTTTTATAAAAGACTTAATAATACAGATAAACTTTTTACCGCGGATGCATTAACATAAATATTACAAGACA
Organism: Sycobia sp. Sy_11; assembly: GCA_018907035.1. Classification (NCBI taxonomy): domain Eukaryota; kingdom Metazoa; phylum Arthropoda; class Insecta; order Hymenoptera; family Epichrysomallidae; genus Sycobia; species Sycobia sp. Sy_11. The sequence continues at coordinate 277,399 of JACCIC010000059.1, read as the reverse complement.
TTAATGAAGAAATTTCCTCGCGTGATTAATTATTTTTATGAAAACACGCATAAAATTTTATGTAAAAATAATCGCGACGTTCCACGAATCCGGCGAAGTTTACGGTAATTTTTAACGAAAAATCTTTTCCGCGTATCGAATTCTTCGGCTTCGTCTTCGGCTCGAGGATATAAAAAACTAAGGAAAAAGGACACAATTTCTTTAGAAAATTGTTTACAGTTTCTTTTATGTAAAGTAAAAGTGGTGGATACGCGGTAATTAACTCGATACAGAAGTTTATACGCGACCATTCATTTTATTAGACGATTCTTCTGTTCGTAATTACAATGTCCGATATATACAATTTTTGTCTCTAGCGCGAAGAATTACTGGAAATCTGAACATTGCAAAAATATTGCATTGTAAAAAGGCACATCGTGAATAATATAATGCTAATGAATAATATTTCAATATCGACCCGAAAAACTTTATTTTTGTCCCTCTCGTGTATAAAATCTACAAATTTTCATACTGCAAGGAACGTTATTACGTTCGAATATTTTGCGAAATCTCGCGACGTCGCACGAAATATTCACGTTCATATTTCTTTTCCTTTTTTTTTATCGAAAATACGAAAGGCGACGTGGAAGCGCGCTCTTTCTCTCTCTCTCTCTCTCTCTCTCACTATGTATATATAAAAGCTTCTTACTTATAAATCTGCCCTCCTCAGTCCCGTATTCCCGACGAATCCCCGTTGATTCGCCCGTAATAGGAGCTAGCGTCTCCGAAAATCTCGCGAACTCTGAAAGGGAAAACTGAATTACTATTCTCGCGATGATTCGCATTCCTATAAGCATATATCTATATATTTCGACGTATCTCTATAATATTTACTCGTCGGCTTGCAGCCTCGCTCGGCTGGTGCGCGACCTCCTCCGCACCCCCCCCGCGCAGACACCCTTTTCGTACGGGTTTTTGGAAAATACACGTGCGTCTTGTAGGACGAAGTGTTGCATTCGCGATCATAACCGAGGACGGGGGGAGGAGGGCAAATATAATAACGGACGTTGCCGACGGTACGCCGAGTTATAAGGTTTCCTTGATATAACGCGAGCTGTATACCATATAAGTATATTACTATGTGTATGCGTATATATATACGTATATATGTACGTATAGTTATATACAATTCCGACCGATTATCTCGCACGGGCCCCTGCGAGCGACTCGCGCTCCTGCGATGTCGGTATGCTTCACTCCCCCCCCCCTCCCAGCCCTGACCGTCATCCAGCACACACGCGTTGTAGATATACAAGAGAGGATCATCGTGCCGGCCTTACTCGATCCGCTGATGATGCGAGGCGCAAGAGTCATGTCTTCGCGCTTGGCCGTAATATAGCACGGGTTATCGGTGCGACGATGATGATGATGCGGCGAGCTGTAGAGAGAGAGAGAGAGAGAGAGAGAGAGAGAGAGAGAGAGAGAGAGATTCTTCTCCAAACCAGTCTGCTCGTGGACTGTTGTTGTTCCCATTTCTCCGAGGCGCGTGCCCACCGCAAGCTCTCTTTTATATATATTCTTTCGACTGACGAGCTGGATGCCTGCTTGTTTTCTTCTTTTTTTTCTGCTTCTTCTTCATCTCCTTTTTTTTTCTTAATGGGTATATCGGCTCTGTTCGCTAGAAAAACCTCGCCGACGGTGAATCCCCGGGCTCGCGCGTGCTCTTTATAAAGGACGTCGCCGTCGCGCGGGAAAACGGATTTTCTCTCTGTACGAGGGAGAAGCAGCATTCTTTGACGAGTTTTCGGCGACACTCGTTCGTTTCATGTAGGTCAGTGCCGTATAAGACCGAGACGTATTGTACAGGACGCCGTACGTATATTTAGAGGTATGATACGTGTACGCGCTAATGTATACGCGCCGACTCTTTATAAAAGCAAGAAAACGTTTAAAATTTTTGTTAAATAGAAATTAATTTAATGTCTTATGTGTCGTTTACATATAGATTTGTTATCAAATTATTAATGCAAATTATTTGGGTTATCTCATGAAAGCCTCGTGTATATATACATGTACGTATGTATATGTATAAAAATATTGGTGAAACGTATAAGCAAAAAAAGCAAAATTCGACCAAAGTAAATGCGCCGGAGTCTATCATGGAACGATGAAAGCAATGATATAAATCGTCGATGATGTATATAAATGTATATACGCCTATGCATTGATAATCTACATAATTTACATTAATAATTTCATAACGAGTCAAAAGTATTCTTATCAAAGAGTTTGCGCGCTTAATTTTAACTCGTAGACGATCGTATAACCTGTAAAAATACGCCGAACATCCTCGATGATACATCTCGGTATCCGTCAAATGTCGAGCGAATAATCCGACTTTTATATGTATATTATCAATTGCCACTTTCGTTCATCGCTAATTCCGTTTCTCGAAAGTTTTTTTCTTGGAAATTTTAATTATAAGCCGCGCAAGATTAGATTGTTCGCAGCTGCTTATGAGACTGCTTAGGCGATCGTTATAAATATATAAATAATACGTGCGTCATTGGCGTAGTGCGTAATTTTTTTTTTCGCGCGCCACCTCGATATCTCTCGGAGTCGGTATATAGTTTGTAGATTAAACTGTAATAGCCGTTGCTTCTTCATTTTCTCTCCTTGGCAATTTACAGATACGTATATATGTGTAGCACGTCGATTGATTTTAAATTTTATCGACGCGCATATATTTATGGACAGATTTTACGCATTATTCCTATTATCGACGATTTGTTCTCGTAATTTTGTGCAAAAAAAGTTTTTCCAAATGAATATTGGTCAGGCGTATTAATTTATTGGAAAGTGAACAACTCAATACTGCGTAAGAGATACGCTTCTCCGAATTATAACGCTATCTCTATTTAATGGATTTGAATAAATTGCCAGTTTCATAGAAATCTTTTACAAATTATAAAAAAAAAAAGAACGATTTGAAGGAAATATTTTACAACTTTATATTTAATTATACTGTAATTCGATATCAAATGAAAATAGAAAGCGAGCATTCATAAAAACACAGCTCCTGCATAAAGTCATTAGGATATTGATAGTTAAAATTAAAATTTATATCTCGATCATTAGTCTGAGTCTACTAAAATTGTCAATGTGTATCTATTTTATATTTTATTTGACCTAGCGCGCTATATTTATTCCTTTTTTTGGTATTATATGTATATATTTGTATAAATACAAAAATTTTAATCATTTATTAATATTATTTATAAATGATCTACGTATCGAGGCGAGGCATTTGTAATTATTATCACTAAATCGTTTCGGTTGGACGAATAGTGAAAACAATTGAATTAATCTTTTCTTTGCGATAAAAGTATTTTTGTTTAAACTTGATATTCCAAAGATAAAAGACTTTCGATATCGGTACGATAATACATCATTGGATAATATAATAATATTACATCATATATATATATATATATATATATATATATATATATATATATATATATATATATGAGTTGATAAAGTATATCGGAATATAATTTTCTGTTTTTTATAACGTTAAAACTTGTAAACAACTCATGAACACGTGTATAAATGCGAATATTTAGTATGCTGAAAAAAATGCGTTGAAAGTTGTAATTACAATAAACGATTTTTACATATATTACAAATACATCAGTTCATACTTCTAAGAGACAAATATTGATTCTCGATTAATAGTTGCATAACATACCAATTTATACAGTCTTACTTAACTCTCCAACTTACTATTCTCTGTGCAGTTTTCCTGTAGAAACGCGTATAGCCCGAGGTTGGACAGGGTCAGTACAAGTTGGCTGCGAATCATAAAACGGTCACATAGGCTGGGTGTCGTTGGGAGTGGATTATAAATTGTAAACGAAAACTAAAACAAGTCCACTTTTTATAGAGTCAGTTTATTTGTTTTGTGGACTGTTATTTTTGTTTTTACACGGAATGTAAACCAATATTATTTTTGTACTAATTTATAATCAGTTTTTATAATTCTTCTATAAAATATTCTGTTTAAAAACAGAAAATTTTTAAGTTAACGTCTTTCATCAATCTGCAATTGAAAAGTTGAAGTACGAAAAATTATCAATTCAATCTGTTTTTTTTTTCAAAAAAACTTTGTCATGCTTATGTTGTTCAATATTTTATTGCGTTGATTTAGTACTCATATAATATTCTTTAAGTACATTTCATTATGCTATAGTAATATGTACAAATATAACCTTAAAAAACAATTCTATAAAATGGTGCGTATCCTTGTGTGCGCCGACGTCTTTGTGTTTTTGTCAAATGTTGTGAAAGTTCCATGGCCTCGATTGATAAAATTTTCTGGCAAATCAGGCATATTGATAACGCGATGTTTATGGCCGATTGAATAAAGTCATACTTTAAGTATTTGATATTATACCGTCTACAAAATTCTTTTCTCACAAGCCGACACGAGTTTACATATCTATATAAAAATTAATTTTAATTTTTTTGATGGAATAAATGGCAAACTCGACGAAGTAATAGGCCACCGAAATCCGCACTTCGAGACAGAATTTCCTCTCAAAGCAGCCTAGTTTCTTTCTAAAATTTGTTGCGCTTGCAAGCCTTCCATTGCAATTTTTATTGTTTTTTTCCATATTAAACGAATAGTTTTTATTGAATAAACAATTTCATCCGATTAATCTGAAATATTTTCTTCAGAATCGTGCCTATCAAGTATTAATGTTATTACTTTGATTCTCCGTTTCCAAGAAATGATCGTTTCTTAAAATAAAATAATCTATTTATTTATTACTAAGAAATAATTTATTTCAACGTAATTTTTTCATTTAAAAAAACGCATTTTTAATATTAGGTCAATTTCTTATTAATTTTAATAAATTGATTAATTTAATTAATTTAATCTTTTAATTTACTAAATTGTTTTCTTAATACAACTAGGTTTTCTTTTTAACGAAATAATTACGAACCTTACGTACATATTTGTTGAAGCTAAGGAACATTTGCGGAAGCGAAATAAATATTTTGCTAATTCACCGAAATGGTTTGCTAATAAACTTATATTTTAAGAATCTAAGAGGAAATTTTCTCGAAGTATTCTATATATAGTGATTGATTGTGCTCTCTAATTAAGCAATTGATAATTAGGCCTCCACGCGCGGGAAATCAACTATATCTCAGTATCGAGCAAGCTCCGCGGTTAAAGGAGGAGGGGGGCGGGGGTTGGGGAGCGGAGATTCTTCCCGACCGCCGTTCAATTGGCCGCCGAGCGGGACATCGTGCGCAGCGCGTCCCCTGGTGGCGTCGTTCGCCGACCCGGCCGCCCGCCCGCTCGCGCGCGCGCGTCCGTCATACTTACGGGAATATTTAATTGTCGCGACTGGCCAACGCGCGGCTGGATCCGTATGTACGGAGAGACGCCGGGGCTGCGGAGCGCGAGCTCGCCGCGCCCGCGCCGCCCCTCGCTTCATCTCCGGCGCTTTCCTTTTGCCGGCGAGTAATCCAATTCGTTCCGTTATCGCGCGTATGTAGCGGGTTATTAATAACACTGTTTTTTGTCCTCTGGTCAATGGACGCGACTTCCCCTCCATCCCATCCCTGTGTCTCTTCTTTCCCCCCCCCCAACTTTCAATCTTTGTCCTTTTGCGGCATACGCGCCTTATGCTACGTCCTTTCTTGGATCTTTTCATTCGCCGTCAGCGGGGCGCGACTACTTTTTTTCTTCTATACCTTATTCTCCGTCTTCTTTTACATAGACGTATAAAGCTTTACTTTCTCCTTCATCCTCTCTCTCGCTTTTCTTTTATACTATATATAAATATACGTATATGCATATACGTACAGATGCAGCTTTTGCCCTTGTCATTTCTCTTACGCTTCTAGTTTATCCTTCTGTCTGTCTCTCTCTCTCTCTCTCTCTCTCTCCTCTCAACTTTTTGCTCTGCTGAATATGTACGGGCACTCGACCCCGATAAAATATATAAATATATATGTAAGGCTTTGCGTATTTCCTCGGCTGCGAGTCTTTGAGCCCCGTGTTTCTCATTTTTCATACGTTTCCTATTGACTTTATGCGTCGTTGGCGAAAATATACATACATATATATATATAAAGAAACATCTTTCATCCGAAATCAATGTTTCCATTGGATTTTCTCTCTCAACCCCACGAGAACGCGTCGTCTTCTGACAAATGATTCACACAGTATTTCATATATTGCATGTACTTTGCAGCGAATTCTATCTAACGTCAAACTTTAAATTGCGATACTGATTTGCTATACATTTTTTACCCTTTTTTCTACCGAAAATATTAAAGTATGTCTTAATACGCGTCTCTTTTGCCGTCTTTTTAAAGAATTATTACACGGTATAATGCTGATTAAGACGTATAAATAGGACAGCCTTTATCTCGGATGTTATTAAAAACCTATATGTATATTTATCATCGTCGTAATCATCATTATGGACAGTCGCTCGGTCTCGTATATTAAACGTCAATTGCGCTACTCGTTCATTACATCAAAAATATACTTCTCGAAATTTAAGTTAATTCTCAGTATTGACAAGATATTCAGACTAGTGTAGCTTATCGGCTGTAATAGCACATCGAAAGAGCTAAAGAGAGATTCTTCGATAGGTTCTGCCAAGTAAAGTTTTTAGATATGTAGAACAATCCTTTTTATTCACGTTCTATTCAATTAAGTATAATATTCAACTGAGCGTAATATCCGTAAAATCCGATTTCCATAATTATTTTGTTAAATGATATACGATTAGAGAAGCACGCGTTCAAACTTAACGTGCAGTCGTTTTATTTGCTTTTAATTTTCCGGCATTCTTTGCTTGTCGCGAGAGATGCCTTCAAATGCATGTTATTATACCGGGCACAACCGGCAATTCCTGCGCGGCTATTCTGAAATTTCTGATATTTGCTTAGTGCAGCTTGTATATTTATATACCTTTCATATATATATATATATATATATATATATATATATATATATATATATATATATATATAATGAGATTTAATTTTAGTTAAGATACGTTTATAAAGAAATATAATTTCGCTCTCTTACATTGCAAATTTCGTATATGCCCGAGGGAGAGACTTTTCATCGCAATTAGATATATAGTATAATACAATAATACACAAAAGACGTCTGGCTTTCTCCGTAACCGCTTTTAAAAAGAAGTTTGCTGCATTATATATATATATATATATATATATATATATATATATATATATATATATATATTTGCCCGTCTCTTGTCGCGTTTCAAGCTACTGCTGTAGCTCGCTGAGATTGCGCTGTATTGCGCATATATAATATACTTGGGGAAAGAGAGTCATTCACCCCGTAAACATGAGCGACCATCGGTCTCAATTTTAATACATATAAGATCCGAGACGACTTAGTAATACCGCACCAATGAACGTAAAATTCTATATGTGCGTGCGTGTGCGCGCGCGCGCGCTTGTGTGTATGGCCAGCGGCCGCGTCTCCGTGAAGGCCACGGGGAACAAAGTGAGAAAAAACTTCCTCGCCGCCGGTATCCGCGCCATCGTCGACCTCCTCGTCATTGTCGTCGTCGCGCGATCGACTCCCTCCCCCCGTCGCTGCACAACGATTTTCCTCTCCCCCTGGCCTCCCCCTCCCGTCCTCGCGCCCGCGCCGCGCGAGTCGAAGCTCTTCCTGCACTCTTTGCCATACGCGCGTCTCGCTCCTGCAGCACCCGAGCGCGCGCGTCGTCGTAAATCCAGTCGTAAACACGCCGCATTCGCGACGGAGGACGCAACGCATTAAAAAAAGAAGTAGAGAGTGTCTGATATATATATATATATATATATATATATGTATGTATGTATGTGTGTATGTATGTATGTATGTATGTGTGTATGTATGTGTGTGTGTGTGTGTGTATATATATAGTCGGTAATCCTCGGCGATTATCAGCGATTTAGCGCGAGGCGCGCGCTTATCTCGCCGGCAGCCACTCTCGCCAACACCCTGCTCACCTTAAAGTGAATAATAAGGCCGCTTAGCGCGAAATAATGATTTGTCCAGGGCTTGTGGCGCGGTTTTTTTGCCGTCGGGTACTGTTGTTATATATAGGCACGTATAAATATAGATAAAAATATTCAAGACGCGATGATACAAAAGTTGAGATCCTTTTTGGACCTCTATTAGAAGAAAAATTTCCAAGATTTAGTTAGAATTGTTGAGAGGAAAAGAGTTTGAAAAATTTTCTATCGTTATTATCGAGAATATATAAAATTTCGAAATTACAAATACGAATGTCTTGTGCTACGTTGCAGTATTTATTGTTCTATTCGTGCCAGTAAAAATGTAAAGAAAATCATTTGTTATTAGTGTATTTAACAATGCTGAAAAAATGAAAGCAAATATATATATAATAAAATTAAATATTTTTGATGAAAATATGCATTGCATTATTTTTTTATAGAAATGTGTTGGCAAAAATCGAAAGATTTTCGAAAATTGTTATCGATTAAGAAAGTGACTGTAGTTATAAACTGGAGGAGCATTGATCCTGTAGAATTCGGTCGGAAAAGTGAGCTTTCTTTAATTAAAAATTAAAAAAATAATGAAACGCACAAAATTTTTTATTGTGAATTACTATATTTTTGTGTAAAAAATTCACAAATTTTCCAAACCGTAATGCTACCGGTCTCAACATTCCTATATAAATAGTAAGCTGGTTTCAAGATCAATTAATACCTCTTTCCCGCTCGTTGGTCATTGTAATAAAATTAAATCTCCACCCCTCCTCGCGTCAAGGGCATTAAACGCTAAGTAACGTGGGGAAAAAATCCAGGGAGTTAACACCCTCTGCCTCTCCAACCCCTCGCGCACGGCAATATCTGCCGCAGACGCATTACGCGACCGCGTCCGCGGAGGAAAACGCGAGAATGATCCGCGGCGCGTTAAGAGCTTCCTCGGTGTCGTCCCGACGGCATATTACAAGCGAACGAATCCCCTCCCCTGTTGGACGCGCGTTTCTCTCTTTATCCCCGGTCTCGATGTAAACGCGCGAGTGGGGGGGGGGGCTATAACCACGAAACGACTCGTAATCGGGACTCGAGCACGAGAGGCAGAGCACCAAGGAGACGCGCGAATCCAAAAGAGAAAAAGGGGAGAGAGAAAACGCGAGAAATGCGCGCGCGCGCGCGCGTCTGTAGCGAATATATCGAGTAAGAATTTGTTGGACACGAGAGGAAGTCTAAACACGAAATGTGTGGTTGAGCGCCGAGGAACACGGTGGGATTATAGATAGGTTGTCTTTTTCGAGAGCCAAATATTTTATGTAACTTGTCTAGAAACTATATATATATATATATATATATATATATATATATATATAAAGTGAGCCGTTTTATGAAACTTTCTCTTTATCGCGGAACGGATGGATAAACATGTTTCAAAGAAAGGTGTTGTAAAATTTTAAAAACCCTCGTTCTATATAGTGATGAGATAAATTTTAAGAGAGTTATAGATATATTTTTTAAATAATTAAAACAATACTACCAGAGTCCTGAGATATTTAATATTACAAAGTCACAACAAGTAGGAAATATTTATTGAAAATGGAAAATCATTAACAATTGCACATTTTAATTTGCAGTAAATGCTTTTTCAATTAGTGCATATTATATACATGATGTGTGTGCGTGTGTGCGCGCGCGCGCGTGTGTGTGTGTAACATTATCAGCGTTATCCTTAGTGGAGCAAAAAGTTAAACAAAAAGGTTTTGTATTATAAAAATGTAGTAAACATTACGACCCACAACACAGAATAATGGTAGAAGTTTCCTATTTCACATATTATTTTCTTTACAAATAACTTATAAATTAAGTGAAAACTTTTAATAACACGTAATTTACGTTATTTGTATATTTATTTATTTAGTCATACTTATATCAAAGCAGTTATATTAATTTGATCTTGTATTTCTGTTACAGGTGAGTGCAGTTAAACATGTTTATACTTATTATATATACGAAGCCATCCTCTTTCGCATGCACGTAAGTCCAATTTTATGATTCGCGTCGCGCACTGACGCAAAAGCGTCGTGCAGAAAAAATTAACTCGCAGCGCATAACAGTTACGCTATTATCCCTCTTACAATTCAACCTGAAAAGAAACCACAATCGCCCCTCCAGCGCTCATTTGCAACAACAACAACAGCAGCGGTAAAAAAACGTAAATATAAAAAAAAAAAAACCACAAAGAAGGAGCCAGACTGCAGTTTTCAAATTATCCAAAGTTAATCATTCCGACGGGCGAAAGGGTTGCGCCAGAGAAAGCGCACGCGACACGCAGCCGAACGAACAGCCCTGCGTTCTCGCCACGGTATTATCGTATATAAGTGAGTTGCGCCCGTGTCCTTGTCTTGCATTCGCGGAGTAGAGAGAGAGAGAGAGAGAGAGAGAGAGAGAGAGTCCTGCAGCGACTCAACCGCATTAGCCAAACAAACGTACGAGAGATAGAGAGAGAGAGAGGGAGAGAGAGAGAGAGAGAGAGAGTAGAGCGAGGAGCGCGCTGCATGGGAGCGAGAGCGGGAGGAGGCGGAACGTTTAAGCCGGTTTAAGGCTACTGCTTTTCTCGGAAAGTGCGCGCGTGCGCAGCAAAGGTGAAAAAGGAAGGTGGAGGAGGCTTTTGAAAGGGCTCTGGCCGCGGTCGACGCTGCACCTAACCCAGATAAAGGAGGCTCGTATATGCATCAGCCTCCGTTATTAAGTCCCGCGACCGCGGAAACCACGACTTCGTTCGAGCCAGCGAGCTTGCGCGCTCCCTCTCTCTCAACAATCGTCTTTTGTCCCTCCTGCCTCCTCCAACCTCTGCTTTGTGCACGTGCGTCGTTCTGGTCTCGTCCTTTCCTCGCTCGTTCGGTACTCGCGCTCCTTCTCTCTCGCTTTTGTACGCGCAGGCGCGCGGGATCTTTGGCGGATCTCGATTAACTCTTTTTCATATATATATATATATATATATATATATATATATATATATATATATATACATAGACTACATATAATATATGCAGCGCGAGATCTGCGCATTCCGTATACACGCGGGCGCTGCCGAGCAGGGCGCGCGGTCGGTTAAAGCTCTCTCGCGTCGTGAGCGCGTATTATGCGCTAGATCTGCTTTTGCGCGGTGCAACGCGTCGGTGGACGCGCTAGGTCACGGCTGAAGGGCGCGAGGGCGAGGGGCACATGGACGATCGCGAGTCGCTGCCGTTCGTCAATGTCAAGGTTTTGCTTTGAAAAAGCCAGCCCCTCTAAGGTGTATCGGTTTTATTTGGTCAATTGGTTTTTTTTGGAACAAACCAACCACGGATGGCTTGCAGTGCATCTAAGAAAAATAAGGCTACCAATTGTACCAGTTTTCACGATAGCATTCTTCGAGAGAATAGTTATAACAAATGCCGTAGACTTGGTGAAGGAACAAACCTTGGACATAGCATCAATGACTTGGACATTAAGCCGCCTTAGTCAATTGCAAGGTCAACTGCGCTTTTGCTTTTAAATGGGAACCACTATTTGTGGTATCCAAATAATATGAAATGATTTTAAAATGTGCTCTAAGGTCGAACGAAATGTTTCCGAATCATGCTTTTGATGAAATCAAGCGATGCATATATATTGACATTTAGGTATATATACAAAGGTATAGCTTTAATGAATTTGACTGCATTAATTGTCAAATATCTCTCTGAGGTGCCAACGAATGGCAACAATAAGAGTAATCATCTCATGACCTTAAAAATCCTTAGGAACCTAATACGTGATATATGCGTAAGATTTTTTTTTAGTCTTTACGGATCTGAGGTTGAAAGTAGGGATTTTTAGACGATTCCCGATTAAGGACCATTAGTTTACTTTCAAATAACCTTCAAAAATATTTGAGATCAAAATCAAGGACATTTATTATTTCCCTCGATATTCGAGCAAATCCATCGGATTTAATGATCCAAAGGCCATCGGACCTTTCTTTGGCACTGTCAAGACTTTTTCGTTATTTCTCAATTTTCGATAATTATCCAGAAACACTCTGAAATTACCTGCGACCAATTAAAGGGTAGCGAATGTTCTCTCATCGTTTTACATTAAAGTGTACATGTTCGCAGAATCGTGATCATATATGTAATCACTATTTATACAAAAATGTCGCAAAATATCGCTCGCGTGCATTGGTTCATTTAGAATTTTACAGCTTCATTTTCTCTTTATAATATTTAATCGGCCTTATATATTTATTATATACAACATTTACGAGGGGGCTGTTTTTTGTTTTAATTTACGTATGAATTTTAAAAGCGGTATTCGTTTAATTAAGCCGGACAGTATATATAACCAAATAAAATATGCATATACATTATTAAACTATCATTGCCGCGCACTTTCGCGAAATTCGGAATATGTATGTGTGTGTGTGTGTAAAAATGTTTTCTCTTTACAACACGCAGTTAAACTGTCGTTGTATTTCAGCATTAATAATTTTTCGTACAATATTCGAGGATTTTTCCGTTTTCTAAAGAATTTCTATATCACGCCGCCGCAAATATTGTAATTGATTTGCTCCCGATATCGCTTCGTTTTCTCGGCCTCGATAATATTATTTATCCCCATTATAATTATCTACAGCACACGTGGAAAATTTTTTTTTCTTCCCTTCGATATTATCTTAATTGTGCTCTCGACGTCCGCGCACTATGTCCTTTATATATATATATATATATATATATATATATATATATATATATATATATATAGCGTGCTTAATACGAATTACTCCCTTGCCTTGTGCGGAGAAAATTACCTCGCACTTGGAAAAACTGCGTGGAGCTTTCGCGCACGCACGCAATCGACCGCTCTTTATCTCTCTCCTGCCCCCCGCTCTCTCTCTCTCTCTCTCTCTCTCTCTCTCTCTCTCTCGCTCATTTCATAATCCAACGCGACCGGGTAGTCGAGTATTTTTTATACGCTGCCCTCCCCACTCTTCTCAATCCTCGTAATTATCATAAACGTTAATTACTGAAATGCGAAGTGGTATTATATAACGCTGACTTTTAGGGTTACAAAAGTCTACTTTCCACGGACTGCCCTGCGATTTATTATACAGAAATATAGTAGAACGTATACATTATGCAGAACGATTCTGAAATAGACTTATATATTTACGTCTCAAATGCGCTAAATTGTATGTAAAAACGAAAAATAATTTATGCTCGTTGATATCTTCCCTTTACATATATATTTAACCTTAGAGTATTTACCGTTTTAACAAAATTCAACTGTCCTATATATAACTTTATGTATTACTGTAATTTATATTTTTCAAGGTAAATTAGTTGGCTCAAAAAGTATCCTCTACTTTAAAATTCTACATAGAGGTGTCTCAATTTCGTTAAAATAAAATTGCAATGCAATATGACTATCGTATATCTATAGATACATTATCTAATTTTTTCGCTTAAAAGCGTAAAAATTCTCATTTTTACACATTACAAATGTAATTTTTGTAGGCAGAAAATTATTATTCGCATAATGTGATGAATTTTTCGTAACGTATGGTATAAATACAGAGAGGATAAATCTCGAGATAATTAGAACCAATTGAAAGAAAGCCGCGGGAATACGCTCGCATCGCATGCGCCCGATTTTATCATCAGTTTGGCGCTCTTCTGCGCGCCTCCTATCGATAACATCCGGCTCGAAATCGATGCGCCAGAACAATTATGTCGCCACCGACATTCCCACGTATGTTACTGGGCTGCAGCCTGCTATACGTTGCATTGCGTCGACACGCGCGTCGTTTACATATACACTTAATTCACAAAATACTTTACAGTCTTATAACCACTCACAAATATAACTGCCCTCACCGCGCCGAGAGATAAAAAATAAAAAGGAAATTACGCCAAGGATCTCGAGCGCCATTCGTTATGGCGGCAGAGCTGTCAATAACGAAATTCTGTACAGCCATCCCTCCTGAAATATTCGGAGCCATTTGAAGAACCACGTATTATTATTATTATTATTATTATTATTATTATTATTATTATTATTATTATCATTATCATTATTATCATTATACTGGTTTCCGTGCGTGCGAAACGGGTCCCATTCCTCTCCTTCAATACGCGAAAATCGACGAGAGACCTACACTCGCGCTGCAGCTAACCTCCCCCTCTCTCTCTCTTCCTCTCCCTACCATCCCGCGAGGGACTCAATTATACCGGCGCGCGCTCGCGAAGCCTTTCATACGGGCGATATTTCTGTAATCACTCTCTCTCTCTCTCTCTCTCTCCCTCTCTCCTGCGTCGTTCTTTGTTCCTCCTCTTTTTATCGCGATCGAGAGCGCGTTAATTATGCCACTTCCTTCCTATACGTATATGCGTAACTTTGGCGTCTCTCTTTCTCTGTCTTTTTTTGTCGCTGTCCCGATTTTTATTGTATAGCCGAGCGCGCTCGACGTCTCTCTATTGGCATATGAAATTAAACGAGGCTCGCACGATCGCGTGGATTTTTAGTTTTATTTTTTATTATTTTTTGTTTTGATCGGAAATGCCGTTTCCCGGCAGGCTGATCAATGCGAGGAAGACGATCGATTTTTTTCTCGAAATCGATGTTTTCCGTTTGTTTTTTTTTTAACGTTACGTCTCTTTTTCCTGACATTGGTTTTATAGTATCTTTTATTTCCTTTTTTGAGACTCAAATGAGAAACTTATAACCAATTTTTCCCAAATTTTTCCAAATTTTTCGGATTTTGTACGTCAAGATCGACCTTCAACAAGCTTTTTCTTTTTATTAAAACGAACATGAAAATTCATGCTTTGTTTTTTTAGGGGTATCTCTTCTGAAACCAAAATTGTAACAAATAAAAAAATAAGAAAAATGAAAGTATTTCTTGCGTCGATTTTTTGATTATTAAATACATTGGAAAGAAAAAAGCGAATTTTTCAGGAAATTTTTCAATAATATATGAAATAAGTTTTGGATAATGATCGGAACCGTAAAAACTCGCCTCCAAAAACTGTCCAATTAATATACTTATCATGTGGATATTTTAACGAGAAGTTGACATTTTTGTGTTTTAAAAGTTCCCTAAAATCAATTTGACACCGATACGCTGATGTTAAAAGTGTTCTTAAAAATGAATTTTTTAAATTTAAATTAAAAAATATAGTAGGTCAAGAGAAAATTGAGAAAATCGCTCAATTTTGCTGCTTCAGATTCGGGTCGAGGATTCTGAAAAATCAGAAAATAAAAATATTAGCATTTTTGAAAGGAAACAAAGTCATTGAAACTTGAACTTTGCAAGGAAAACTGAGTTCTCGGTCAAGAAAATTACAAAGTCCATTTTATAAAAATGTTACTATAAAAAATCAAATTTTAATAGAGCCTCGAATAGAGCATTAAATTGGAAATTGTTAAAAATTGTCATAAATATAAAAAACAAGGAAGAAAAAATAATGGCACAGTAATGAAATTCGTATTGCAGAGCTATTATATTTAGATTTAAATAAAGCTTTCGTTTTGAAGTAAACAATAATTAATCTATTTTTAGCGCGTATGTGAAAAAAACTATGTTTAGATAATTGCTATTTAGCATAAATGAATAAGGAAGATTCAAAAAGTCTCGTTATATATTTAATTTATATCTATAATAATCGCATTGTTGACTTTTATTTTCAGTGGAAATCTACATATACATTAGTGTTATGCTAAAAAAAATCTTAAGCGCATCTCCGTATTTATTATTTTAAATGAAACATGCATTATAATTTTTGTTCCATTTCTGTTAAATTAAAGGACGAGTTTTCTGTTCTGTCCTAGCATGTTGAAATGATTATAAATAATAATAATAATAAATATAAGATCGAAGCTCTTTTATATAATAGAGTATAATGGAGGCTTTGTATGTATAAATATAATAAAGCAGAGAGCTAGGCAAAAAATCCAATCCTCGTCCCCTGGCTGTACCCGCCGTTCTGGGGGGGGGAGGGGGTGGACGCTTTTAATAATGCTCCTCTCTTCTCGTTCTCTATATAACGCTACCTCGGCCTCCCGATGCACTTCCGCGAGTGGCAATTTCGCGAGAGGCACCGACGCCGAGTCCGCCCCGCCGCCAGCCAACGAGCCAGCCAGCGCGACGCGGGACCCGAGCGTGCTCGCTCGCCTTGACAAAGGGCAAAGGATGCATGCACAGACGCTCGCGCACACGCGCGGCACCGCCAGACAGACGCGCGCGGTAGTGTATTCTACTCTCTGCGTCGGCGACACGCCCGCGAACGCACACGCGGGAACGTCGCCCGCGGACAATGCGCGTGGAAGCCGGGCAAATTGCCTACACGCGGAGCCGCGACGCCGCGCCCCCGCTCTTATATATATATATATATATATATATATATATATACACGTGATGAAAGAAAAAAAGGAAGCTTCTAGTCGCGCGCTGCTTCGCGTAAATTAGACGTAGCCAGCCGCGCCGCCCGTTCCCTGTGGGTAGGACACGGACGTATGCACACGCGAGCGCGTCGCTCGTTCGGCGCGAATTTCGCGAGCGAGCGCGATATGGCCACTCGTATATAAAGAGAGAGAGAGACTTCGTTCGAGCACGCGCGCGATCGTTATGTATACTCTGGTCGTATCGTCGAACGACATATCGGCCTAGCGTCGTCGATGGTCTGCTGAATTTTTATATTTTATCTATAGCGAGCTTTTTTAGAGCGAATATATATGATCCGTACTACAGTGTGAAACTCGCCAATCGAGTCTCAAAATCTATATTTCTCTCAGCTGTATTTAAAATTATTTATATATGTATATATTTAATAATAATAATTCGGCATTTTGACTTTTTTCGCGACACATATAGCTTTAAATATATGGCGTCCGAGCTTCGCCTCTCGCTTTATATATTCGCGATAAGATGTATTTAAAGCAGAGAGAAAGAGAGGAAGGGGGGAGAGCTTTTAAATAGTGCGCGTATAAAGCCCCCCTTCCAACCCAGTCTCTGTGGGCAAATCGGCGATAATCTTTGCGCCGCGAGCGCGATAATAAAACTCGTACTCGCGCGCACGGTCCGCTCTCCGGCATATCCCGCATTTTACACACACACACACACACACACACACACACACACACACACAAATGCCGCGGAAACTGCAAAACTCGCCACTGCGATAATCTTCTTTCTGATGATCGCTACCCTCTCTCCCCTTCCACCCATACGCCTCGATTCGCGGGCTGTGCGAACATTTGGCAAAAGTCCCGAATAGCGCAATAAACCGGGTGGGTGCGTGTGTGTAAATATATATATATATATATATATATATATATATATATATATAAGCAATCCAGATAATATTGCGGTTAGGAGATGCTTGGGCGCACCCTTTTACACACACGCGCAGATATATATATATATATATATATATACACACGTATACCTGAGAAGCCTCGCTCTTCAAATCCGCTCTCGTGCACTCCCTGCGGAACGAACGTAGGAGGAGGGAGGATAACGGCGGCGGAGGGAAGATAGGTGAAAATAAAAGTAAAGCGCGACCGCGACGGAAGGAGAGAAAGGGAGAGGAACGAGACGAAAAAAAACTAGAGAAAAAAACGTGGGGCTCTCGCACACGCGCGCGCAGTCGGTCGAGATTGTATATATATATATATATATATATATATATATATATATATATATATATACATACTTGTTCACGCGTCGCGCCAGTTTTAATGCCCCTGTAGGGTGCAATAAAATCGATAACGCGCTCATGCACGAAATACTACGGTGGCCGCCCATGAATAAATATTAAAACGCGCGAAAGAGTACGTGCGTGCGCGTCTGTGTGTGGCTGCGTGCAAATATCTATCGCAGGTACGAGAGTTGGGCGGGAAAAGCTCGCGCGCGTTGCAAACGTGTTTTATTCGGCGCGCTGCCGCCGCGTATATACCTGCGTTATTATATAAAAAGAAAAAAAAATGAATCACGGGAGAGAGAGAGAGAGAGACGAGGGAAGGGGTGTGCGCAGTCTCGCCGCGACAAATCTGCGCGCGGCTCTCGGGGACGCGGCAACGGGATGCTCACGTACCGGGTGTAATAGAAGTAACGAGAGTCCCGAACAATTTTTCACGGGTACGCCTTATTCGAGAGCACGGTTCGTGCAGAGACATCGTAGATCCGATCAAACGGACGAGCCGATGGCCTTCAACCGTCGCTTTCGCATGCAAATACGAACTTTTGGTGCCGGCAATGATGTGTCTGTTTTTTCCCAACAAGCTCTGACGCAAGCAAATTTTTACGCAGGTGCCTCCGCCACATCGGCAGTTCTGCGTTCGACAACGATCGGGCCATCGTCGTGGATCCCTCGGTCGAGCGACCACCTAGGAGCGGTGTCTCGAACTCGGACGTCTCGTTCGGAGGCCGATCGAAGCGCGACTTCAGGCGTTCGCTCGAATAACGCACTGTACCTATCTGCACGAGAAGCTCTTCGGTGCCGCGGTTACTTTTGCGACAGCCTCCGCGCGGCCGCGCTACGTGCGGGCGCGCGAGTAAAAGTGCCGAGAAAGCGAGAGTGAGCGGAAAACGGATACGCAAGTCTCGGCGCGCACGAAGGCGCGCGAAGGGAGTGGAAGTCAGTCCCCCCGCGACTCTCGAGGAGCGCGATGACAATAGGATTGTTGGAGCTTTTTTCTCCTCGCTCCGCGCGCTAATACACGCTTCCTCCGGACACTTTTTGAGGAATATTATTAACGCGGTGGCATATTTATACGAGGGGCCGGGGAAGGGGAGGGGGGGTCGTTGGGGGCGTGCGCGCGAGGAGATCGATCTTTCTCTTTCCGCCTCCGCCGTCGTGCGGCAGGATTCCGATGGGTGGGCGCACGCTCGTCTGTATGCGTATCGAGGTATTAAGATCTACGGCTCTGCGGGGATGTGTATTGCAGAATGTATAAGATAGCGAGCGACCGGTACCGGCGGCTCGCGCACACCGGAGACGATTTCTAATCCTTTATATTTGCGGGAATCGGCGTACGTATAATAATAAAGTTACCCGTGCACGAGGCTTTGTATATATGTATATATATATATATATATATATATATATATATATATATATTAAGCACCCTCTTTACGAGCGCATGGGCTTTGTATTCAAGGTTCAGATACGTGTACATTACTCTGCACACTGAATTATATTTGCACGAGATCTCGATGACACTGCAGAGCGTGGTTGGAATGCGCATACGCACGGTGAGGTCTCTATAACTATATATATATATATATATATATATATATATATATATATATATATATATATATATATATAATTATCAGTGTGCAGAGTAATGCACATATCTAAACCTTTAATACAAAGCGAATGGGGCCGTAAAGAGTGTGGTTAATTATATGGCCTAACCACATAACTCGTGAACCTTCAAGTCCCACAGCAGGGAGCGGGGGATAAAAGTACAGCTTAACCCGTCTTTATTCGTGTAATAAAGTATAATTTTTATATATATGCGAGTGCGCGTATGTGTGAGCGTATCGTAGCGCTCTGAAAATCGTTTATTAATCCGATTTTACGCAAAAATCCATATGCACTGCTGTATATAAATCACAATTAATATTGCTCGCGAATCGCGCGCACATCTTGCAGAATTTTCATGCAAACGATACGTACATACATACGCGTACACGTATGCATACGTTTGACTGGCGAAGCGATAGCGAATTACAATTTTAAATGCGCGTGTCCGCGCGCACGGCGCTTATGTATGAATATTTATTTAGCGCTTCCAGATGAATGATACTTCATATATTATAGTCGAAAAGGCGTGGACGTTTTTATATGTACGTATGTATATGTGTCTGTATATATATATATATATATATATATATATATATAGAAGCACTGATACTATACCGCGGACGTGTAGAATATATTGCGGTTATCAAAACGCTCGCACCGACATAAATCTGCCGCTGGTGTCTGACCAAGCGGAGGCCTATATAATATAATATATATATGATATATGAAAATTCTCGATTTCCATCAATATATATATATATATATATATATATATATATATATATATATATATATATCTGTATACATCTATACATAAAGTATATATATGTCTAAAATATATATGAATACGAGAGAATGTCTCGTGACAACGTCGTTCGCTCGTCTTCTATACCCCCCCCCCTTTCACGAACATCCCAAGTCTTTTTGAAAGGATCATATATATATATATATATATATATATATATATATATAGGCAATTCCGGCCCTACATCGCGATAGAAACTTTTAAGTTTTTGTTCATTTCACTCTCTTCAATTGTTTTACGTAAATGGTCTACGCTTCTTTACCTGCACACGCGGTATCGGATGCATCGGTGAGAATTTCTCCTCTTTTCCTTTCATATATGTATGTCTGCTCGTGCATCTGTACAAGACAATTATTCTTGGATTCATGGCTTTTCTTTACGTAATCGTTCATTTCGAACATATATAATCAATAGATGATTTTTAATTAGTGTACTAATGATTTAATTGAAAACAGAATAGATTTTGTGTAAAGGATTGAGCTTGAACGATGTACTGCTCGATATAAATACCGGTATTGATGTAAGCGTCGTGATAAAGGGCATCTATGTTGTAGCTCTGAAACAATAATCATAATAAAAAAACAATGAGTTCAACCATACAGAATTTTATTATTAGACTAAATTTATACATATATTATTATATAATTTTTTTAAAAATTACCAGTTCATAAATTGTAAAATAAACGCATTCAACAAAAATCTTTACTCGATTGCAGAGGTTTTTTTCTTACAATATACGTATATCCCATATATATATTTTAAAGATATAAGCAAAAAGAAAGAAAGAAAAAAATACCTGAGCGTTATATATACTGCATATATTTATCAATTTAGGTTATGTTACTTAAATGAACCCTGATAATACGAGTGATAATCTTACATGATTTCACTTTATCGATACTTTCTTCTGCCACTTTAGCGTATAAATGAAAGTATTTTAAAGTAATACACTCATATTTAATCCTTTTTAAAATTATGTATAGAACATCACATATAAGGATAAAATTTTAAATAAAATTTACTATGAAAACAAAAAATTAATAAAAATAATTTATCAATAGAGAGATAGCAAGACTACCTAAAAATTTTCAATATAAATTAAATGGTCCTCGTACACGAAAAAACGAAAATCTTGTCAATCTTTTTTTCGTGGATAAAGGTTCTCGATCTTTTGTGTGTTAATGAATAGGTAAAATAGGCCAAATGCTTCGTGTGCCGAGATGATCTTCGAAACTGATTGTCGCGAGCGTTATTATAATAATACAATCTTCTTTGCATTTTCAAGGTCTTTTAGAGTATGGTCCGGACAGACACCAGGCCAGGGCACAGATCGCCGAGATTAAGCGGAAATAATTGACAAGGCATGTGGAGGGGGGCGGAGACAAGCGCGATCCCATACATCGGGGACCGCGAGTTCTCTTACAAGTCTGGCAAACAAAGCCGTCAAGGGTGCTCGCATCTCGCGCGACATCCATATCATAGACATATTGCAAAAGCTCAGGGGAGACTCCACGCTCTCACTGCACTTTTCTATCACAATGTAGACGATGTACACACTACGCGTACTCTTCTACCCGTATATATGTATCACTATGCGCGCGCGCGCGCGCTCGTGTTTGTATATGTATATTTATCATAATCTAGTCGACAAAAACTACCCTTAAAGATCACAGAGTTCAAAATATCCATTTTCTATACGGATGCTTTAGACGAAGGAGACGGTTAAACAGTCAATTTGTGAATCAACGTATTTCTGTACCTTTTGGAAATTTGTTGAAATTTTGGTTGTTTTTCCGAAATGGTCAACTATTTAAGAAATAAAGTGTCGACCAAGAAAATAGCAAGAATTTCTTGTTGCGAATGAAACTTCGCATGAAAATTAAGTATTCCCGAAATTTTAAAGTTTATATTGGTAAAACAAGATAGATGAAAACGTAGCAATGTCTTTATTCTTAAAGCGGCTAAAAAATAAATATAAATATAAATTACTAATTGTTATACTAAAAATAAATAACGTAACTTCTTTAAAAAAAAATTTCGGACTTACCTCGAATTTTTTATATTTATTTATAATCATTTTAAACAATATTTGCTATAAAAAAGGTTCGTGTGTATCCCCCTCATACACACAGCATGAAAAATATTTTTCATAGGCTGATTGAACTATAATGAAGGTAAAGTTTTCTCTCTCGTTTTTTTCCATTATATATTCCTTTGTCCAATATCGGATCGCAATGTACAGAGACGGACACGATGCCAGCGGAAGTATTGTGTGAATAGAGTAGTACCTCGCGACCATTTTCCATCATGGCCGCGTCCTCAAACACGTCAATTTCTTGGAGCAGCGTTCTCTTACAACAAATAATATAAAACGATGGATGATCTCGCGAGGAGCCCCCTTTTTTCTATATTATACATCCCCTTCCCGCGTAGACTCGATATCTGCATACGACTTTCCTTGATCGCGCGGGCATCGTCCATTGCTTGTTCAAGAAGGACTTCAAGAAGAGCAGGGGGTGAGTCACGAAGGCGAACATATGTCGTTCTCTATGAAATATTTCGAGTGGTCTCGTATGAAAATACGAATATAACAATTACTATACATGCATACACACACGCGCGCACGCACGCGCGCGCGCACACACGCACACAATTGATTTAGCGACAGATTTGAAAATGTAGAAAAATTTCATTTACGACGGTTGCAACGTTTGCGTCTACTGGCGCATCACATATAACTGAAATTTAAGATTTTATTACATAATAATTGAAATTATACACAATACAATTTCAATAATTACATAATAAAGATTACTGCGTGTATGTATTTTTTTGGTATTTAATATACGAATTCATTAGATACTTTTTTCTAGTGTAAGTTTCTTCTTTTCACCAGAATTTCTTCCACCTTTACAAAAAACAAGTCTTCGCAACTATATATCTCTTAATAATATGTAATGAAAAAAAAATGAGAAAAAACGCAATTCTGACAAATCCCAAAGTGAATAAATCCAACTTCATAAAACACAAGCTCACAACCAAGCTGAATCAAAATTGCGCAATAGATTTGACTTTAGCATTCAAAATTGAATATTTACGAGACGTGCAATTACTACTCTAATTCTCTTTTGGTTTTTTGAACTTATGTGTCATAATTTGATGACAATTGTTTCAAACAAATTACAATTAATGAATGGTACTGTATTGAATTAAACATTTTAAAGAAACATTCAGCATATCCCATAAGACTGTTCTGTTTCTTCAATATGTATATGTGTGTATCATATATCGAACAGTGATCCGCGTACTCTTATAGGTATGACCAGCAGTTTAGTCAGACTTGGCAAAGTTGTTAACGATTTATAATTAAGAGTGCAGACACTTTTGCATTCTCTCTCTTTCTCTCTCATTCTCTGTCAATGTGCGCTGTTATAGGCGCGTGACCAAATGATTTATGGATGCACAATTAGTGTGCCATGTGGGCGTTGCACTCGGCGCTGCTTCGTATTATATAGCAACGGTAACAACGATAATCGAGGATCGAGACTTTATTGGAGCGTGTGTGTATACGATTGTATACTCGTCCAATTTCTATGTATCGCTTTGATTAACGACCGAGTCGATTACTTTGCACGAATCGTGAGGAAAGAGGTCACTGTATATTACACGTCTATACAAATGTACATCGTCTTTTGGCTATTTTTCGGAATGTATAAAAAGGGTTAGTCTAAGTTAAAGCCCATATACAGAAATTGTGCGGTATGTGCTGACTTGGTCGATAAAAGTTTTTCTGACTCTCCGGCCATGACCAAACAAGTTGACATTTACGTTCACTGATAGGCAAAATTTTCTATTTATGAGCTTTCTCATGAGAATCGGCTAGCGCATGCAAAAGTTAAAAAAAAGATCGTACTTGTATAACGTAGTTGATGCTGTTAAATATTTTACAGAGTAAGTACTATTTTTCTGTACAACAGTTTATATTTTAATAAATATTTATCAAACGTGATATTTTAAAAAGATCAGCATAAATAGGCCTTACAATTATTAATAATACTCTATGAATTCGATCTTAGTACCGAAATACATCAAATCATAACGTGTTCTGATCCGGCATCGAAATCAGTACTCATAATTAATAAATTTAATATTTATATTTTCATAGTATTAGTAAGATTTTTTCCGCGATTATTTAAATTGTGGTTTGACATTCTCAGATTGTAGACGACTTATATACTTTATTAATCTAGACTTTTTAGTAGTGACACGATTTTTCTTTTGCTGTTTTACAATTCAAAATGATCGGCGAGTTTTTTTGTCAGCTTGACTTAATTATGATTTTATTTGATTGCGCAATCTTAATGGAACTTATGAGTTTATAGTTTTACATAATTAACGACTTTATCGAAGGAATTTTAAACAGTACGTTGATATATTAATCTTTTTGTAATCGGTTTTTAATTTGCTCAAAATTTTATCGATAAATCTTTAAAAAAAGAACTCTTCGTGTTTATCTTCAAAGTTCAGTTTAGTCAGACATTTGAAGAAAAAAAAATAATACCAAAGTATTTTTCTATGTTTCTTTTTAAAGAAATTGGCGTTGTTTTCGATTTTTGTCAATTCGTGGCGAGATTTACACTTTTTTGCATGTCTAATACGCAATATATTTTATAGCCTTCCCTATTAGAAACCGATGCTCTGCTAATTTTTCGACTGCCGAAAATGTTTCATCTATAGAAAACACAACGATATTTTCGTCGACTCGAAGGTCAGTTGACCAGTTGGCGTCAGCGGCGCGCTGCTTCTCGAGTTGAATTTCACAGAAAAAATCTACTATTTCTTCTACTGGAAGGGATGTGATTCCATTTCAACTCGATTTTCGCTAGAGCGCTACTTCTTGCCATTTCAGTAATTCGCATAATTTTATAACATTGATAACAAAAAAAAAAAAGAAAAAACAAAATGACCCCGGGCACGCCGGGCGCGTGCTTACACAAAGACCCTTGACAATTACTTCACCCCTCCCTTCTGCCCCAAACCCACCTCCTTGTATCTATTATTTACAATCGCCGCCTTCTTCTCCCTCGTACATGTGCAACTGGAAGGACGAGGAAGCTGCGCCGCGGCCGCCCTCATCCGCTTAATCCCAGCGCTTCCGATTGTTTTTCGGCCCGCGCTTTAATCCGCGGCCCCGTTTCCTCGCGCACGATCGTAAGCGTTTGTAATAGGGATTACCCCCTCTTACCTCCCCCTCCGCCATTATTATACGGCTCCCTCGCACTCCTACTGTCTCTCGCGAGCACACCCTCGCACTCGTTATTATACATATATATATATATATATATATATATATATATATATATATATATATATACATATATACATATACAGTTCGCGAAAACTGCGTTAAGAAATCCACCCGAGTGTCCCACGGTTCATTCTTTCGCTCGGCATACGCGTGTGTGTACTCGCGCGCGGGCGCGAGTGTTTTGCGATTATTGTTATTGCTTGTGCGGGGGTTTATGCCCGATGCTGGGCGAGCGCGACCCGACCCGCCGCGCCTTAGCCTCCCCCACACCGCTGTTTTATAATTGCATTTGCGTTCGCCGTTCGTATATGTAAGTACGTATAAACCGTCTGGATGCTTATGCGGCGTCGTTGCAAGTAC
This sequence comes from Sycobia sp. Sy_11, assembly GCA_018907035.1. NCBI lineage: Eukaryota > Metazoa > Arthropoda > Insecta > Hymenoptera > Epichrysomallidae > Sycobia > Sycobia sp. Sy_11. Next base: position 251,559 of record JACCIC010000059.1, on the reverse strand, counting down.
TTTATATATCTTTGGTCCGAGCCGGTCTTGAATCCGGTATAAATATTTTTCCGGATAAATATAAGTATTTTTGAAAATTATCATATTCGCGTGCAGAGTTACAGGCGTTTATCTGTGAGCCATCGAAAGGAAGTGCTATATATATATATATATATATATATATATATATATATATATATATATATATATATATATAGCAGGAAAGTATATACAAGATGTAGAATTTCCATATAATGTGACTTTCAGTCTTTCAGCCGGAATAATTTAATAATTTAGAAGGTTACGGGAGAAATTGCGCAAGAACAAACGTTTCCACGATTGAAATATATTTCATAATCATCGTTTCATATATTTTTTAATTACTTCAATGATCTATGCCTTTATGTCTCTTAACGTAGTATCGGCGTGTTTTCGATTGATTTGATTCATGCATATTTAATGAGACTGTTGTTATTTTATATTATAACGATGAAACATTAAAAATTACGTTCACTACACCATTGAATTATAATAGAATTCTTCTTAAGAATTAACAGATATGTCTTCACTTCCCTTTTGTCTTTCTATATATATTGTACAATATACATTATATGTTAGAAGAAAAAAATCATGCAGTTAGCTTCGAGTCATCGTTAGTTTTGCCGATCAGTTTGATTTCGCCATATTTTAGCTCGGCGGTCGTGATAAATGAAAATAAATCTTAGAAGAAAATACAGAAAAAATTTTTTTCAACTTTTGAATACTCTTTATTAAGATTTACATTGGTAATTATATTATAATGCGAACAGCATCGTTAAGGCTATTTTTACCAACGGCATTGATAAATTACACTTTATTTTATATATATATATATATATATATATATATATATATATATGGCACAGCATAATGTAGTAAAAGTTTATTGTACATAATAATTAAGGGATATTTCGTGGATAATTATATTTTATGCAATGCTTTCAAGATGCAGCAGTATAAATACAGCGTTAATTTACCATAAATGTATAGAAGTGCACGTTTTTTCCCTATCTTCAAATGTGTGCAAAATAAAGTATGTGATATATCTTTTAACAACGCGTAAATTAATTAATGATTTCATATGTGGCAAATTGTGTTTAAGGTTAAGTCATATATATATATATATATATATATATATATATATATATATATATAATTGCGTTTTATCATTTATTTACCCAATTGCCGGATCCCCGTCCTTCTTCCCCCTCCGCACCCTCGCCCCCATTCCTCTTCTTCTTCATAGGAAACCAATCAAATTCATCCCCGAAACAGAAGCGGACATAAAAGCGGCTCTCGCTACCGATACTCGGCTCTGGCTACCAATCCCAGCTAATATCTCTATATATAGTGTGTACTGAGGCAAAGATTCAACGAGCTTTTCCGACGCTGTTAATCTATATATATATATATAAATATAGTCAGTTGTAGCGCGCGTACGTATGTTGTATAATTGCGCGTATGCGGGGCTCGTGTTCGTGGTGCAAGAGAGGCCGATGGGGCTCTACAAGAATTAAAATTGAGTACGCGCGTACTATATCTATACGTATAACACTCCAGTGGATGGTGGCCCCCTCGCGTCGAATTAAATCGTCGTCCCGAACAAATGTCATCGATCAATCTCTGCCCCGCGGCTTCCGCTCGATCCCCGCATTCCCTTCCTCTCTCCCCTCCCCCTTCATCGCGCCCCGATACGTGGTCCTCCTTCGCGCGTTTCTCGACCCTCTTCTTTACCACCGGAATTACACAGCCGAGAGGGGAACAAAGCCGTCATCCCCCCCCTTCACTCCGCCACCCCGTCTCTCTATATCTTTCGACGAGACTCCTCGCGCCCTCTCGTCGTTGCCTCCGGCTTATTTCTCTCTCTCTCTCTCTCTCTCTCACGCCCTCTTACTCTTCTTTAGCCCTCGTCGCGTTTTTTATTCGCGCGGCGCCCCTCGTGACGCGCGCTCCCGAGTCCTTTCGAGAGGACGCCCACGAGACGACTCTTTGGCATCAGGTGTGTCTCGAGGTTCGCGGGGTAGGATATTTGCACGTGCGTGGCAGGGAGGAGGAGGGGGATTGTGCAGCCACTGCCGTATGATGCTCAATGTATGTGAATGTATATGTGTATATATATATATATATATATATATATATATATATATATATATGCACGTATACCGTCTGTGAGTTGGACCTCATTACTGCATGACAAAAGTTTATATGGTGTATATATGAATATATATGTATAATTGAGCTTTGCAAGAGATTCTCATCGTATTTAATTTTCGAAATTAACCATTCATTGTTCCTGTAGCAGATGTCGGACAATAATTTTCATTCTAAAATAATAAATTACATCTATATTGCTGCAGTTATATTTCCTTAAAAAAACTGCGATAACAATATCTATATTGAACCATTTTTAAATATTCCACGTAAATAATGAAGTTGAACTGCCAAAATATAGCCTGTAGTTCTTATAGACTTTCTAACTATTATAATAACTAGTCTCGAGGATACTTAATGCTAGCAGTTCAAACTATGGCAGCAAAGTTAAATTATCGCGAGATTTTACGAAAAGAACACTCCAGCAGGAAAAATGCTGCTCCTTATATACAATTTGTGCCCCAAAAAAATTGTATAAATTATTTATAACGTAATTTCTCGTACAGAAATGAATTACAATATCAGTTAATGCTTTGCGGTTTTCATCGAATTTTTTTATATGTATATATAATATATATATAACCTATTTGTCTCGCCTCATATGCTTATAATATATACGGGATATGTGTCTTTTAATTAATGGCATTCCCATGACGCGTCGTGTACACACGCTACACACAAACACACACGCGCGCACGCGCGCACACACACAAACAGCTGATTTGTATATTAAACCGAATCTCCAAGGTGGTTTTAAATTACGACTTTTTAAATAGGGAGAATTAGAATTGCTAAAAGTATACCTTCATACGTGTACTTGGGCTATATCGACGAGAGAGGACGGGAACGCGCCTACACACGCTCGACCCATGCTACTAATGCATAAATTCATTGTTGTCCTTTCTTTTAAGAGTCAACATCAGAGAGTTCCAGGCAGAGAGAGAGAGAGAGAGAGAGAGAGAGAGAGAGAGAGAGCGAGAGCGAGAGAGAGCGAGAGAAGGATAATGAGACAATGAATGAGACAATGCCTTCGGAGCACACGGAAAACATGTTACGTTAATGTAAAGCATTATACAATACTTCGTAAGCTTCTTTGTAAACGTTCAAAATTATACGAGTAAGATTGTTAATAAAAATATAAAAAATAAAAAAGTTTTGATTTCATTAAAATTTTATTTGTTAAATCTTTAAAATTCTATAAATTCTACATAAATTCAATCAAAGATTTTAAAGGAACGATTACATTTAATTAGAATTAATTGGAATTCTATGATTTACAACTTATTATACACATATATGATCTTCAAAAAAGTTATCCTCAAAAACATAAATGGTGGAAGAATCGAATCATTAGACTAAAATGGGCATATTTGAAATTAAAAGAAGAAACAACAGCTATGTCCAATATTTTTCAATAAAGACATTTTGTCATTGATAAAAATGCTCCATAATTTCCTAAGTTTTAATTTTTTAATCGAAGCCCGTGTTCTACCATTGTGCGCAAACTTATACCTTTCGAATCCCTACACGAGATCCGTTACGAATCCACCCACGCCTTCTCTATATAGATCGATAATTTTAACATTAGTAATTTTTACTTAGATTTACGGCTCCGTGGATTCTCTTTTTTTATTTATTATTTTATATCCATCTCACTTACTCAAATTATAAACATCAATTCCGTTTTCTTTTCAAGAATTACTTTTATATATAAGAGACACGCGCTCAACAATTTCTATCGAAATTGATTTGCCAATTTTTAAAACAGAAAAATTTAAATTAATAAGTTGCTTCGCTCCTTACCAAATCCGGAAGCTATAAAATTTCTGTCTAAACATAAAAAAAGAATCCTTTCCATTCAGATCCCTCGTGAGTCAGAGTCAGTATACAATGCCAGCAACGACTCACACTGGGCTATATAATAATGCATAGGCATAGTGCATTTTCCATCCGTCTCATTATGCGCGCTATTACGCAATTTTCTCGAGCAGGGGAGAGAGAGAGGGAGAGAGAGAGAGAGGCAGAGAAATGGAAAGAGAGAGAGGGGGCAGAAGAGAGACGAACGCAGGCGTCCTTGACGAGAGCGGAATTATCAATGTAACCGGCGGCGGCCTCTCCCCGATCGTTCCGTTCCATCGAATTATACATGCGTGCCGTTGCAGCGTACGCGGTTTATACGTCGCGCAACGGCGAGCCACTTCCCCGCGGAAACTATTTTTCTGACGTGTCCTATACGCCTATACCGCTGTATATATATATATATATATATATATATATATATATATATATATATATATATATAGAAAGATAGATAGATATATAGAATATATAAAACTCCTCCGCCGCCTCCGCGCGTCTTCTTTGTGAAATCGCGACTGCGGACTAGGCAGAGCCGCCTCAGCGTGTGTGGCGACATAATGTTGTAACGAGCCGCGTGCTGCGCGCGCGCTTCTCATTATATATATGTATGTATACATATGCGTGTTCCGGTTTTTTCGACCGCAGCGGCGCCTTCTTCCCCCACCCGCCCCTCTTCAGCATATATTCACGTCTGGTTTTTTAACCTTTCAATTCCCACGCTTGAACCTTTCGGCTGACATTTTTTTTTTTTTTTATTTTGTTTTATTTGACGAGAGTACAGGGGCGAGGTAAGCTCGCAGTTACGATGGAGGTCGTCGCTGCCGTCGCTTAGAATTGCAGATTCTGGCTGGATACTTTATTATAAAGCATACTGGGTCTATCGGGTATAGGCTCGAATGCCTCTATTTATTATTATCTGTACAGATTTTTCTGAATTATTTGGAGCTTGTACACTTTTGTCGAGTGATTATATAATGTTTCAATAGTTACTCAGAACGAATATAATATAATATATTATTATATGTCGAACTTATATAAAGTGAACGAGAACGGAGATACTCCTGCACGGTGCCTCGTTTCAATCAAGATCGTTATAAGTCGATCGTGATCTCGAGATCGAGGATCAAAATCACCATCATTCGATTCCCCGTAAGAACTTGGCAACTCTTAACTTTGTATACTTATTAGACCGTTTTTAATACGTCACAGATTTCAAGATATTTTCCTGCAATTCGAGCGGAATACACTCTATAATAATCTTACGCAGTCGGTTTCTCATTCGCTATCTTTTCAATCACGGCCGGCAGCGTAATATTATAATATATTTTCATTTTCGAAATAAACTGAATTTATTATTCGTTCATTTCGAAACGCAAAAAAAATTTTCATCGATTTTATAATAGAAAAATCATTTTCTATTACTATACGTATATCTTGATTTTTATATAACGCATAATTTATAGTGATTGTCGTTTTACATACATTAAAGACATTAAATAAGCCTTGCACTTAATGTAATTTCCGCTTACGTGTAATTTTCGTATATAGAATTATAAATTTAATACTTTCGCAGTTTCCTTAAGTACATGAAACAGTCAATTAACGATAATGTTTGACTATCGTGCAGCATCAATTTTATAAACCCATATAATAAAAAAAGAAAAACTTAGAAAAAAGTTCAAATGCAATTTTTCATAAAATCAATTCTATATAACGAAATATGGCTCATAAATGTAGAAAACGATCAATTCTCTATGTAAAATTATCACATTTTGTAAAAAAGCCAAAAGTTCATTGGCCCGAAATCTGTACGCGTACAGCATATCTCAATGCTTGACTCTCGGAGTTAGACAGCGTTAATATTCAAAAACACGGCAACGTCGCTTCGCCTCTCTCTCTCTCTCTCTCTCTCTCTCTCTCTCTCTCTCTCTCTGTCTCTCAAGCACAGCTCAATTTATCCGCGAGCCAGCATGTAAAGCGGATGGAAACTAAAGAGAAATGTGTCTAAGAGGTAAAAAAGAGGAAAAATATCCAGAGTCCGTTTCTTGTCCCCTTTTACAATCCATAGAGCGTGCATCGCACGTACACGGGTGTATCGAGGAGGTCTGCTCCGATTTTTACGTTTTCGAGTCCGCGAAGAAAAAAAGCGAGAGAGCACGAGCGGTCCTGTTCGGTCCCGTCGAATGTGATTTTTGCCCCGTGTCTTTTTGCATTTATACGTATATCTGGCACAAGGCGCGCGCGCAAAGAGTCCGCGGCGCGCGAAAGTCGCGGGCTTCCTCCACCCTCCCGCGCTCCCCCGCCCCCGTCGCCCTCTCTCTCAGAAGTAAAGGTCGTTCCTTATTATATTTTTCGCCAAGTTGACGGGGTGCATCGGAAGGGACCGGAGGCGCTTCAAAATAAGGTTTCTTATAGGGTTTCGTCCTTCAACAACACGTCGCGGGTAACCCCTGCCCTCGCCCGGTAAACAACGTCTGCCCGTTCGCTCTGCGCCAAGTAGGTCTGGATTTTCAACATCAGTAAGTGAAAATGTAATTAAGATTCCGCCCAAGCTTTTATCTCAGAAATAACGTCGGAATATTTATTTTGTAAATTGCTACGTATGCTTGTCAGCTTTTTTATTTAGTAAGCGGCTGTCAAAGTTAATATTTCCTCGTGTATCGAACAAAAAGTACTTTGTTTTGCGAAATATTGTGAATAAAAAATTGAATGCAAATTCTATCGATTTCCGCCCTCCTTTTCTGTATCGTTCCAAGCGAATTCCACAAACGTCGTTGAAGAAGAACGACGTTTTGAAAATTGGACTTAAATTTTTTTGGTCCTGAAATTGTCAAAACGTTCCGACTTCTACGCGCGGTTTGACGAATCCGTTTGAAACATTTGAAGCAACGTAAGATAGGCGTAAGAGACATTTAGAGAGATATAACGTAAGAGAGGATTTGACTTATAACGTAGCTTCCGGTCTTAATCGATGCAATGCGTGAAAGTATACGCAAGTGTTAATTTTTGACCGCGTATCGGACGCAGCGAACAAGCGTATTTTTCACGATTAAACGAACCAAACTATCAACTATATATACACGTAACCGCTTTCTACCGTGAAACAGTTTGACTTTAAGCGTCAAATAATCTGTCCAGGGCTTGAAAAATCCTATACACGGTGTATTCGTTACGCTGACAGAGAAACCAATGTACTATTTAGGAATGAAAATTTATTTACATGCCCGTCGTTATTTATCGCGTTCATTTTTTTCCCCTCGCCCCGCTTACAGAGATCGCCGGCGATCTCGATGTTATCTTTCGAGACACATCGGGATCGGAAGCTAGAGATAAAATGGAAATAAAACCACACAGCTGGTGTCTGTCAAATATGTATATGGCGCCCATTAAGCACCGTCCGTTTGAGATTCGTGTATAAACCGACGTCAATTTTCCCCGGCTTCCGTTTGACGCTCTTGACATTTTATGCCACGGCAAGTGACTTGCCAAAACACTGATTATTTATAGAATAGTACAAAATATTATTAATACGGTATACTTGATTTTTATTTCATTCTACGCAGACCCGATGCGCGTAGATATAAACGTACGTGGCGGGAAAAATCAAATTTCGCACGCACACGAACCAGTTGTAACGATGGGATGACTCTCGTCGTTCCAAGCGATCGGAGCTCGATGGATTCCAAATTGGGAATTGTTGGAGTTCTTTTTTCGATTCGAGCAGATTACCGACCTTTGCACTACTTGCATTTTTAAGTACATAGCCATTCTAAAATAAACCAACGAAAGATAGAAGTGCATCAGGTTTATCGGGAATAATCAAAAATAATTTAAAAACATTGTATTCTAGATTGCTAGAAAATTATAATAATCATAATTTAGGTAAGTTATTCAACAACTGATAGGAGAAGGACGACAAATGATTAAAAGCTGCACCAAGAATAGCATATAAAACCAATTATAAAGATTTTAACGAACGTTACATTGGAGAAACAAGCGAAAGTGTAAAATGGAGAATTTATGAACACCAATGTAGTTTACCATAGGTAAATATTATATCGGGATTAAATGAAGCTATACCCACCTCCATTATTTGACTTTTTTCCCAAGCTCGAGCGATCGAGCATTATTAAGTCGTTTCACTCGAAAAATAATCCCGACTGATTTTCTTCTTTTTTACATTTTTTTTAAATTTTTTATCTTATATATATATATATATATATATATATATATATATATATATATATATATAGATAGATATATATATATAGATATATGTATATATAGATGTTCGAACCGCTCACACCGGAAGGATTGAAGAAAACGAATTCCGGCCGCTACGGGAGCTATTTCGGGAGTGTTTAAGACTTTTTGGATTTATTTTAAGCTTGATTTAAGTACTCAACTATTGCTTGTCGTCTCAAATATATACATGCATATATTCAGAGTTCGAATGTACGTATATATGCGCATGTGCAGCGTCTTTCGGAACGCGCCGCGGATTCCATAAACGTCGGCGCTGTGCGAATGTTTCCCCCGTGTTTGATTTATTAACGAGAGAGAAAATACGGAATTCGTGTAATTATGTAAAGACGGGAGGTTGGTGAAGGGAAGAGGAAGGAGAAAAAGAAAAGACCGCGGGCGCGAGAGAGCTGATGTGCATAACTGGTCGAAAAGGAAAGATCAGCGAGAGAGTCGTATAACGTCTAGAGGGAGAAAAGTCCGGTGTAGAAATGTGTGCAGGCGCGCGCGTGTGAGTGTGTTTGTGTGTGAAAAGCCCAACGCGCACCCACAGTGAAAGGGTCCGTCCGTCGTCCGACTTTTTATATTTTTGCTTCGTAAACTCTTCATGTACACATACGTGTGTGCATTTTTTTATGCGCGGGCGCCCGTCAAAATGTCAAACTTTCTCTCTTGCTCTTCTCCCGTCCCCCCTACCCGACACTTCGGCAAGCGACGAGACGAAACGTACCGAGATCCAGCGAGCGGTAATAAGCCGGGCGCGTCCTCGACATCGGAGCGGACGCGCCGGAACGACCGGACGATCAGTCTCGAATTGCCCCATATTTTCCAGGTCGGATTTTCGGCGAGACATGGCGTCGACGAAAATGTGGGAAGGGGATGTGCTTCCCCGGCCCCGTTCGCTTCTTTCCTTCTTTCCTTTATCCTTCTTTTTCTTCTCCACGCGGATACGCGGATTTACTCGGAAAGCGAGAACGTTTAAGGTTTTATTTTTTAATGAACGTCGTGCGCGTTCAGGACACGTCTGTGACGAATTGCCAGCAAATTTTCGAAGTGGCCAGAAAGAAAGGTAAATCTGGCCAATACATTTTTATGCCCTCTTGAATTTTAATATACGATTAAGTAGGAATTCAGTGGGGTTGTTGTTAATTTTATTGGTAAGAGAAAAAATAGTAAACGTGAAATACTTTCACGTATATGAAGTGTCGATGTTAATTGACAATTAACTGAAACACGTCTGTCAAAGTGTATGAATTGAAATCACAAAAATTCCATGAAAATGATGCCATGTTTTTGAGAGGATCATTGCGCTGAAATGTAACAATACATTTTCACTGCTGTCGCGGAAGTTTATTGTTTGAGCCAGTTTATGTTCGGAACAAGCGACCGTACAAATTGTATACAGCGAGAACCGAAAAGTCGCGCCGAAGTTATAATTTCGAGATGAGACTTTGTGGTTAGAGTTTGAATTTCGAGTGAAAAAAACCTATTCTTGGAAAGATTTAGATGCAATTACAGTGACGACAAATTTAGATAAGTTTCTGCCATCATACGAGTGTGTAAAAAGTACAATTTCCGTACATTCGCCGCAAAAACTTAAGAATAACGTTACTGCAACAGCGATGTTGAGATTTGAGGGTGAAAATTGGTTTAGGCTATCCTTATTTTGCAAAGGATTAAGATACATATACAATGGATATATATAATGCGTTTAATTTCAATACATCGTACAGTGTTCCAGTGCTTAAGCATACATTTCTATTGGAGTATTTTGCATATGAACTATTTCAATCTTGTATACGACGTCAGAAAAAAAGTGAGTTTCATAGCAATGCGTGGTATGCTTTGAATAAATTAAAAAAAAAAATTATTATAACATAAAAGGAAAAAAAATGTTACGTTGTTTGAGTGCAGGAAATTGTGACAATATTATGGAAGCAATGTGGAACTGATTTCTACATAATCACACGTGCACCGATTACGTGGATTATGCACTTGCGAACTGCACGACACCCTGAAATACATAGAAACCTTCGAGCGAGCGAGGACACGTGGGGCAGACACGGGCGAGATTTGCGCAAATAACACGCACCCCTCTTCCGCTTTATGAATGTACTCTCTGACTCACCCCCTCCCCCTATGCAAATATATAAATGTTAGAAAATTCGAGGAGAGAGAGAGAGAGAGAGAGAGAGAGAGAGAGAGAGAGAGGCCCCGCTCGTTGTAACGCGCGCGTGCACACCTAAACACACACGTATCGCAACCCACGCGATCGCCTGGGCACGCGTCGCGTCGCGCGCCGTGCGGGCCTGGCCCACGCGCCTCGACACCGGCCGCGCGCGCTCGCGCAGCGCAACCCGTCCACCCACTTTCGGCCTCGCCGCCGCGGCTTCGGCGACGGCGGCGGCGGCGGCGGCGGCGACGGCGACGGCACCTCCTTCTTCCTCTCCTCCTTTGCCATTTAGAAACGGTCGGGGCGCGTGCGGCCCGACGCCTTCGCGGCGGAGGGGAGGAGGGGCGCCCATGCGAGCGCCGCGCCGCGAAGGTGTATATAAGTATATACGTAGGGGTCCCCTCCCCACTCCCCCTCCCTCTTTCCTCTCTTACGCTCTCGCTGACTACTCACTAGCTCACTCTCTCTCTCTCTCTCTCTCTCTCTCTCTCTCTCTCTCTCTCTCTCTCACTCCTCGTTTCCGCTGTCATTTTAACATTTTTTGTTTTATTCCTTCCACTCTCGATCGGCGCCGAGCGCGGAGAAAGAGAGCCTTTTGCCGCGGCGGAGAGGGAGGAGGAGAAGGACAGTACGGCTTTTGCCTCGTAGCAGCTCGTCGTCGCCCCACAGTGTCCTTTCGACGCGGCGCGTGGCACGTCACGCATTGCACGTGTATATACATATATATATTATATATATATACACACAAAATTAGTGGACGACGCTGACGGAGGTCTCACCCCCTCTGGCGCGCCTCGTCCCTTCCGCTCGCACGCATATATAGATATACATAGTGAGTGTGTTTTGCGTTCTTCGAGATCGCATATTTAATTTCATATATCGAGGACCAGCGTGCGTGCCCGAGAGAGAGAGAGAGAGAGAGAGAGAGAGAGAGAGAGAGTGAGAGTATTAATTATCGTACATATACGGAGAGTTTTATTCGGCTACCGTTATAGTACGCCTGTCGATACGCGGTTATATATCGTACATATAGACACGCGCACGCGCGAGCGCGCAGTAGCAATCGGGCTAAACCTGTTTCGTCTCCTATGATCTCGAAGAATTTCGTGTATATAGCCGTGTATGGAAAATCAATTCGACGCGCTCGTATAATGTAAAGTAAATGACATTATATATATATATATATATATATATATATATATATATGCGTATGAAGAAGGGGCAGAGCTCGTCGTTATTATACAATCGGTGATGCGCTCGGTCTGTGCACATACACGTACATATACATACGGATCGTGCGGAGGTGCACGCGCTTGCGATTAGATTATCGGCGAGTTTAACGACCCCTGCGCGAGTCGCGCCCGTCCCTCCGGACGTGTAATACCAATCGCGCGAAACGACCCCCCGGCCGCCCGTGTCGAATGGGAAACGATCAGATCGACCGCGCGCGCGCGCGCGCGCGTACACGTGTAATATCGTCGGCAAACAGTCCGCGAATAAAACAGCGGGCGAGTCCTTGGTCTCCCGTTCGATTGTGGGAGATAATTCTCTTACGCTCCTCGCGCCTCGTCCGTCTCATGCCCCCGGCCATACCCTGCGCCTTTAATCGCAACTTCTAAGTGCGCGCAGCTCTCTCGAGGATTCCCGCAAAAGTGTGCATGTGCGCGTATGTCACTGTGTCATCGATCATGTTCGAACGGGATAAAAATCACTGCCTGCGGAACAAAGTGTCGTCGTTCTCCGATCGACAGGTCGGATTCGGCAGATTTGCCGCACAGAAGCGCGCGTGGGTACGGACAAAATGGAACGCGCGAGTGATACGAGAAAAGAAAAACGAAAAATGCCGTAGATCGAGCTGGCTGTAAAAAGTGATATAGATGTATATCTTGAAAGAGGGAGCTGCAAGAAATCGAGAAAGAAGTCGTGCCGGGGGCGATGAGGAGGGAAATCTACGCGGCTCGACGATTTCATCGGTTTTGTGTATGTGTGTATGTGCACTTGTGTGTACGCGCGCGAGTGCTAGCGTTTGATACGAGATTAAAGCACAGCTTTACCCCACTGGCTCATCCTCGCTCCCTCGTATCCGTTTGATGCTTTTGTGCGTGCTCACCGGTCGCAGATATATATATATATATATGTATCTATAAATGTGTGCGTGGATGTGGGGGCCGGTCAGTTGGTTAGGTGTGCACACACATAACGTACGCACGTATTTAACGATTGAATTATCGGATTTTCGCCACCGCACGCGGTCGAGAACAAAGGGGAGGGGAGAATGGATTTACCATAGTTCATCCACCGTTTTTTAGCCTTTGTCGTCGTTGATCGTATATATACATATATATCAAAGCTGCAACTACCGAATACAAATGTGGCTTTTATGGTGTGCGATCCGACTCGCTGCCCCACTCCTCGCTACTCTCCATCTCTATGTCTCCGCGAGTATCACAAAATAGCTTCATTTCTTTTCTTTTTTTGTTAACGATCGTTATAACGAGGTAATTCGTCGGCCGCTGTGCGCGCACGGAGAGTCATTTTTTGAATACAAATGCTCGGATCGCGAACGAGATGTGCTTGGGTAAAAATTGTACGACAACAGATCCCCGTATACATTGTCGGATCGTGCGGGACGAACGAGATATTTGCGTTCAAGTTGCGTCAAGTTTTACTCGCTCGCAGTATTATGCGCAAACGGACTTCATTGATATAGAGAATGCACTGAAAATGTAAAAGTCGACACATTATAAATCTGTATGATGTTTATATAATATATATATATATATATATATATATATATATATATATATATATTATGCTAGAGTATTGCACAATAAATGACTTTAAGATCGTTCTTTGCGAGACCCGATTTTGAATCTTGATTTTTCGTCTCTGACTTTTTTCGACGTTTCTTTAAATCGATATATATTGACGATGATCGATATGAACGTAGCGATAATCTTCGAGTGATATATACATTCGTTGGTGCACGCAAATCAGGCACGTATAGGATTAAATGTCTAAACGATCGCTCTTCTGAATTACGGTTTTATAATATATATATATATATATATATATATATATATATATATATATATATATATACATGTATAAATATATGTAAATATATAGAATAAAGATCCGTAATTTTTACTCAAGAAAAATTGTGACAAATCGCGCGTGCGGAGGCTTATAATAATGACACGCATATATAGTAAATTATAGCAATCATCTTGGGCGGGGGAGGGGCAACGAAGACCGATTCGATTGTACGCGATTGCAGAACGAGAAAGCTCGTAGAATTAGCGCGAAAAATTCCCGCTCCGCTGCGCGGCGGAAGCCAACGACGAGAAAGAATAAAGGAAGCGAAAAGGATCGTTGTCGGGTCTCTTTCTCATTCTGCTCTTTTCTCAAAGCCCGTCGGAGAATATCGAGGGTGCGCGGAGGTATCTTGCCCGTGAGCGAGGGGGAGGACGGGGGGAGGGTTGAAGAGAAAGAAAACGAGCAGCAAGCCGAAAAACGAATCGGCGCGCGCGCGCGCGCGTGTCTGAGCGAGTATGTGTAGGAGGAAGAGAAAAAGCAAAAAGGAGTCGCTCGACGCGAGAAGGCGGAGAAGCGCGACTAGGATAAAAATAAAAAAGAGCACTGGCGCGCGCGCGCAAGCGCGATCGATAAAATCGTCCCCCGAGAGAATATCGCATCGGTGCAGGTTGGCATTGAAGACTTTTTCGTCTCCTCTCTCTCTCTCTCTCTCTCTCTCTCTCTCTCTCTCTCTCTCTCTCTCTCTCTCTTTTCGCTTTTTCTCTTTTCATCCCGGCATATATATACATACATATATATATATATATATATATATATATATATATATATATATACTTGCCAAGATTTATGCGCGAGCTGCAAGAGGCACGCACTCGTTCGAGCCCCTAATCTCTTACTTGCACTATATCTTTCTCGTCGACGTTATTAAGGAAAACTAGTGAACGAACGAATACTTTTCACGGCTATCGATAAGTGTAGGGAATTTTTGATGGAATCGAGGGAGAGAGAGAGAGAATCGAAGAGAAACAGAATGAGCAAAACGAGGAGAAGGCGGAAGGAATGAGAGACTGCGATTTTAAAACCCAATAACCAAGCGAACTACTTTTTTTCATACACATTTTTTTAGTAACCTGAATTGTTATATTGTTTTTTCTTTCCTTTTATTATTTTACGTATCGAAAATCGGCCTGTTGTTTCATTAAAAGATTCCATACACGTTGCATTCCGACAGTCTAGAGAATACCGCCGTAAATTCCTCTATATAACGAGCATTATCGGTTTCCCATAATAAAATTAGTCAGAGAGGATGTACATTGCTCGCTCATAATTAAATTTATTATACAGGATATCGCAAAAAAAAAGTTTACACGCAGAATTTTTTGCGTAAAAAAGTCGAGCTTTATAAATTCATCGCCTATTTATTACTGTCCAATAGATTCAAGATATTGCCGATAAAATATTAATCAAACCACGACGATCCATAATGCGCGGGAAGCGGTTAACTCTTCCTCCAATAGTCATAAACCGAATTGAATGGACGTGATTTAAATCGAACAATCGAATATATATGTATATATGATAAAATCGCGTAACCGTGCGGTGGTCGTATTAATACTCTCGCGACTGTGCGTAATGCGCGTACGTGCGCAAGAAGCGATTTGCTCTGTACTTCGTGAAATCTCGCGCGCGTCTGCGCGGGCGCGCGATCCCATTGCGCAAACCCTCGTTGAAAAGTCCCTCTCTCGAACTTGATGCGAAGGAAATAAACTCCGCGCGACTCTTCCCGTATAAGGATATGTGGGACGCGAAGAGAGGTTACCGCGAGCGGCACGCGCTCCCGATGATCGAGAGCCCAGAGAGAGAGAGAGAGAGAGAAACCGTTCGAGAGCGTCTTAAAGTCAGAGGCACGGTCGTGTTTTTTTTTTTTTTTTTTTTGAACAACATTATAAAGCACCTGAGTGCGCTTCGAGACGACGGATATGGGCGCGTGCGCGCGCGCGCGCGTATCTGGTGTGCTTCGGACCATATTATCATTTGCTGGGCTATAATTAATAACGCGGGCGCGTCGTTAAACTTTCGCCTCGTGTACATATACCACGCCACCGTCGTCGAGGCGCAGCAGTATCGGGGCTGCTCAAATATTGGCAGCCAAGTCTGTCGCCGATCGCGCGAGTTTTCCAAAATGCTTCTTTTAAGCTACTTATGTATGTAAAACTCGCATTTTTTTATACGGGAAATTTTTGCTATCTATTCTTTCTCTCGCCGTGCTTATGTCGCCGTGGTTATTCGGCCTTGGAATTGGAGAACGAGGCACGAGCATTTCGCGAGTTTTGCGAAATTTAAAGCCTATATCTAAATATAACAATAAACGGTCCATTATCAAAGTTATAAGTCATCCGTTGTTATCTGTAAAAAACGATGCGTTGCAACGAGAGGCTTAAGAATGAGACGCTATAATAGAAGTTACATAAAATTTTGAAATCCGCTGTTCTTTTATTTTTTAAATTTTAAAGGTAGAACTTCTTAAGTTGGTATCGTTGATGTGCAAGAAAATGTTTAAAGATAAATTAATAATGCCATCAAACTTATAATCAGTAATAAATTTATTAGTGTTTATATAAAGATAATTTCAATTTCATATTACTAAATAACATTGAATTAGTCTTTTATTTGTGACTTGACCAATTTTTGGTACGTATACGTAAATTTATAAATTATTTGGGTTCCATCAAACGATCCAAAATTCAGAATCGAGAAGAAATCACGAACTCGAGTTAATAAATCATTGTTGAATCATTTTATGTAAAATAATAGAAAAATCATTTGAATCAATATCTTCGTCAAGTTTCCCACCAAATTATACATCGTTTTATAACTGTTTAAGATCAGTTATTAGAAATTTCTATGAGCATCAATGATGAATTGAAAGATTCCTGACTGTTTTTCGAGCGATGTGCTTCCCAGCTTTTATATAACAATTAGAACTCGATTTTCGACCCTGATTAATATTCAATGGACACTTTTTATAGAATCAGTTTTCTACGGCTAATATTTTTCATCTCGTGTGTTTTGGCCAATTCGAGGGAGTGTTGTGTGGCCGTTTGCGCATATATAATTTTGAGCATTAGAAGTGACAACGCAAAGATGTCATTTTCAGTAATTTTTCGAAAAACTTATAGTACAAAAGCACGCATCGTTTATTACCGTAACGGGAATCTATACTAACTCAAGCGATCACAAAATTCTGTAATAATAATCGAGCATGTATCCGTTACAAAAACAAAACCACCACCCAGCCGCCATCGCGAGCGCGATCCACGCTGTCGACTCCGTACACAGTAGAGATCGCAGCCAACGCGTAACGCGCTCGAGGAAGGCGCAGGACCAGGCGCAGGAGCAGGCGCAGAGGGAAGGAAGATACCCCCTCCCCCGTCCAGGCATCCCGTAACCCGCGGGACGCCGCGAGTAGGAGGAGGAGGAGGAGGAGGAGGTGGTGGCGCTGGGCGCGGGCGCGCAATGGCGATCACGTGCACGGGGCCTCCGCCCCTGCCCCCGGGCAAGCGGTTCCTCGTGCAGCAGCGGGGCGCCCCGCGCATCTGCAGCAGGCTCGCGGCCGCGCCCTCGCCCGCCGCGGCGGCCGCGACGACCACGGCGCCGACCTACCGGAGCTTCCGCGACCCGAGCCTCGAGGCCTGGATCCCGGGCACCCTCCAGCAGCGGCGGCCCACCACGCCCCGCGACCTCGACGACGACGACGTCGACGACATCGACGGGTTCGACCTCAGCGGCATCAAGCTCATCGACGACGAGGACGAGCCCCGGACCGCTCGGTTAGTGTCGACGGAACCTCTGCCGGTCGCTCCCTCGGCTCGCGGGAGGAGTTTGCCCTTTCTTTGGCCGATTTTTTCTCTCTCGGATTCTCGCTCAATCGCATTCTATAATAAACAAGGGATTGTACGGGGATGCTATTGGAAGCCAACGAATTCCTTAGCGACGCCTAGAATGCAATTTCACGAATAAGTCGATAAGCCGAGTAGCGCTCGGTGATTGGATGGCGCGCCGCAAAAAAAGTTACCATTATTTCTAACGAGTTTTTTCAGCGATTCGGAATTTTCTGAAACGATGGTGCAATTTTTTATAGTCCGCGATCAATTTTATTAGACAAATTTTCTCAGACGCTTTCAGTGATTCGAATTTAGAGAGTTAAAAATGAAAGTAAAACTTCGCATATACTTAAACGAACCGAGTCAATAAAGGCGGAATGTTCGGCTTTTATACGGCCATCGATCATTGGTTACCAAATATTGTCAACGACAATTGCAGAACAAGTATCTTATCTTTAAATTACGAAACTCCTTTGCGCTTATAATTAAAATATGAAATATAATCATTTTATGGCATATAAGTGAGATTAAAATCGTTTTAATTGATTATACTCTTAAGTGTTGACGTTATCGAACGACAGCTGCTCATGAAAAATTTAAGATATTTACGCTCTTTGAAGTCAAACCAACGAATAATTTTTAACGATCGAAGTAGTTTTTCACTTTTACTTTTGCAAACCGATGGATCATATAGGCACGTCTTGGTCAACAGAGTTGTTTCAACCGTATAAGAATTAATCTGTAGAAATTCTAGCACAAACCCATCAAAATATTGTTTTATCGAACTTTTATATGTTGCACTAAAAAAAGCATTCTTGCTGTTTTATCAAGCGCGAATTGCCAATAGTTGAATACGACGACTTTAATGTTGGCGAAGAAATTATGCGAATCCATTAAGAGGGTACGCCATCTCCAAATTACAAAATAAAATAAGTATTAGAAATATATATATAAATGATTTAGAATATATAAAAGTTTTCTTTTATTTTGTAATTTAAAGGTGTATCCCCTTAACAAATTCTACATTGAAAAGAAATTCGAGATTAGACTTTACATACTTTTTGACGTAAGCAGACATAAATATCTTTAAAGTTAATACCCACCAACACAAAAGAACTAATATAATTATTGCGAATTAGAATCTAACACAGAAAAATGTCAAAAATTATACAATGATAATGTTTATATATTTATACTGTTGTAAAATTAAAAATTTCACATACATAATTGTATTTAATATGTAGAAAATTCGTGTTCGATTATTTATGAACAATTCATTTACTTTCAATACTGGTTTCATTAGAGAACTGATATATTTAAGATTAGTAGTTTTCCAGTCGATTTTCAACTTAGTTCAAACTTGAAGAGCGTAAAAGTCCGTCTAAATAAATTTCTGAACATTACTCAGAAACATACTCTGCATAAAATTCTCGGGAAAAGATCGGCGATCAAAGAAAACGCAAATCCGTCTCCAGAAGTCACAGAGCCGATAGAGCTAGCTCGATATGGACGTATAATACAATGTCGAGAACCCGAGAGAAAAATACCAGGGCGTTTGCAACGCGCTCGCAATATATATATATATATATATATATATATATATATATATATATAAAAATGTAGAATAGAATAAATTAAAGAACAAAAACAAAAAACATCAGGAGCTGCAGCAGGGCCTCGGCTCGCGCCGATCGCGGCAGCGTCTACTACTCGGCGAGCGCCTCCACCAGTCCCTCGCGCGCCACCGTTCACCGCGTCGGCGCGGTCGGGGGCGCCGGCAGGGCCGCTCTCGACCTGTTCCGCAGCAGATCCGAGGGAAACCTGCTGGCTGCGATACCGGGCGGCAAAAAGTCGCGCAGCAGCAGCAGCACCAGCAGCACCAGCATCAGCAGCAGGGCCATCACCAAGGGCTGGGCAGCTTGATCGCCACGCCCCTCGATCGCTGCATCCGTGCGATTTACGGTAGCTGGCGCAATCTCAAACAGCGTAAGTCTTCCCCCCACCCGCAATTTGCCTCGCCCTCCCCCCTTCGCCAACAACCCGAGCGCACGTATGGTGTAAGTATGTGTATATGTACGTACGCTGAACGGGTAGATAGCGCATCTCTCTCTCTCTCTCTCTCTCTCTCTCTCTCTCTCTCTCTATCTTCATGGCTATAAAGAGAGGGAGAGAGAGAGAGAGAGAGAGAGAGAGAGAGAGAGAGAGAGGGAGACGCGAATAGTTCGAGCGAATTTGTAATTGTCGAGCGAGCGAGCTCCTTGGCGTTTTTTCGCTACATGGTGCGCGAGCGATAGCTCGCAGGTATGCGGGTCGCATTGAAACGTTGCGTTTGGCCTTAGAAAGAATGTCGATTTAATCCCGTTTCTGTTGTAGATTTAGTTCGTTGAAAAAAAATCAAGTATAAAGAAGGTATTTTTTAATTTTCGAATTTAATTTAATTATTTTTAAGATTTTTTCCGTCCCTGCATTTGGACGTTTACATCTAGTACATCATGCCTGACCATAATTGAGCCGTAACTTTCTCTTAGGAATGTTTTAATATTTTTAGATAATTATTTATTATATCATATATAAAAATAAACGATTTGATTAAATTATATGTATTAACAATATTAAATTTTCTATATAAGCCAATATAATAAAAAATATTTTTTATTTTTTAACGGGTAGCAAAATATATGAACGTAGTTATACCTTTTTATTCAAAATGATAATAATTTTCTCAATCGTTATCCCCATCCGCATAGAAATACACATGTAATATCAAGAGCAAAATTAATTTATAAAATTTAAACGCATATATGTACAGAAGAAACTATAATATTCTACACTAATTTTTACGTATGTATGATAATCAAAGATATATGCTTTTCTGACTAATCCATAACACATACACCACTTTACAAAAATTTTAACAGTTTATAAAACAAAACATCTATTTCTTTTATTATTAAGAGTAACACTTTGCAAGAGATTAATATTGTTTAGACTACATATACGGCTTTCTAACATCTTATACATCGACAGTTTCCACACGATGACGCTTACATCGCTTTTCCACTAAAAGGAAAAAAAATAAGATCAGGTTCGGTGTTACTTTCAAATCCCATGCGATTCTAAGATGGTCTATATATATATAGCCAGTTCTCTACATCTAGCGCAAAAATATCCTAGAATGGACTCTCCCTCCCCCTCCCCCCTCTGAATTCACCTCGTACGACAGTAACACACTTTTTTTTCTCCGACTCAATATATCTCCGTGTCCCTCCTCGGATTCAGCCCACTGAACCGCGCGCGCCCGACGCGAGAGCGGTTTTTTCCTTTTTTCGCGCTGCCCTTACCACTTTCGGGTCTCCCCCCACCCCGCCCCATCCCCCATCCCCGTCGAAGAATCGCGTCGCGGGACGCGCTCTAAGTCCGCGGACTCGGCTCTCTAATTCCGCGGAGTTAACGAGCGCGCATCGATCGTCGATCGCCGGCAGTCTCGCGAAAAGTCTCGCTCGCGAACGTCCGTCCCGGGCCGCAACGCCGCGAGGCCGACTAGCGTATATAAATATAGACTGATATATATGTAGACATATATACGCATCTGTGCGTCTAAAATAGATCGTACCGTTCGCGCGCCCACCCCGAATAGTTGTCGTATCGGCGGCGACGCGCTTTGCGCGGGCCTCTCGCGATAAGGTGCGCGCAGGTTCGCGCCCGGGACTCCGCTTACGCGAGCCGGGGGAAGGGGGCGGCGAAAAGGGAGCGAGCGATCCTGCCCACGTGGGCGAACCGGCGCGTTCCGGACCGCTCGTTCTCGTTGCATTCAGCGCGTGTATAGACGAAGATACGTATTTATAATATACGTGTTGAATTTTTTCTCGCACTTGCTCCGTCCGCGAGCCGCGTCGCGGCCGCGATTTTTTCCGTCTGCCGCGCGCGACGAGGCGCCGCGCCCCTGTCTCGCGCGCTTTTATCAGGACATTGCTACGCGGATGAGAGAAACCAAAAAGTCGCGTTTGCAGAGCGCGCGCGGCGCGCGCATCGCCGCGCAAGGAGCGAAGATCGTATATCCGTCTATAAGACTTTTTCATCGTACCTGGAATTATGAGGCTTTCAAGAACGATCGTACCGTTAGAAATCCAGGCATTCCTTGGCCGTTTGTAAGTACTCGGAAATGGCTCGTGCTATTTTTTACACTTTCGTGAAAATTGACGATGGGCGTAGAGCGATAGAGAGGCGCTCGCTCGAAAACGAGTCTTTCTTCGAAGGGTAGGGTGTATATATAATAATAATAATCTATCCAATCGATTCATGTATATAATTATTTTAAAATAATCCTCGACTTTCCGATCTGCTTGTTACGTGCTTATCCTTTTCACTCTTTTATTGTCTTTATATATAGTGTACATATAGTGTATATGTATATATATATATTGATTGATAGATTTTTTAATAAAAGGAAATAATTTGAAAAGTCAGTGTTCTCAGCATATCATGAAGTTGGTTCAACAATACGCACAAAATACAACGTTATTATCACAAATTTTGACATTTTTATGATATAAAGTACATTTATATAAAGGTTAAAGCTGGGACTTTGCTGTAACTTTAAAGTGTTTGAACATGTTCGGACTGCATCAGTAGTTCGATTCAATAACGGCCCGGTCGTGTGGTTTGAACAGCGAAAAGTTTTCGGTTGTGTGCGCGCGTACATGTGTGCGTGGCCGATGTGCTCGACATGCATGTTTACTGTTCGAATTGTACTATCTATCGGAGCGGACGAAATGTTCCAACAGTTTGTCCGAATTGTCCAACAGCTGTCCGAACGTCAAAAATTTTCCAATTCCGAATAAATATTCAAAGCTCATCCGTCCACGCTGAGATTTGAAAGGCAAATACGCAATTTTTTCTTCGGTATTTTCGAAATTCAATAATACATAGGACTGATTTACGTCTGATCGCGTGCCGCTGAAAAAAGCTAATCCTCTTGTGCAGTTCTTAATAATAAGGTCGTCAATGTTAGTCGCATCGGAACCGTGAATCAGACCGGCAAGTTCGCGCGTTCTACTACCAATGCAATAAAAAACTCGGATAAACACATCTGCAAACTTATTCGCTTGGACTATTCGCACGCGCGCGCACGCGTGTCCGTATATAATGGTGACGCAGTTATCGTATAAAAATCTATGTATAAGGGCATAGAATACGCCGTCCGACTTCTTATATTTACAATCCCCGAGCTAGCCGCGCACTGATTGCACAGGGCACGCTTAGCTCTCGGCGCTATATTTATATATATATATATATATATATATATATATATATATATATATATATATCCACACACCTTGCCTCTTACGTGAAACTTGCCACCGATGAGGCAAAAAAAGGCCTCTATAATTGGAAATATCGTTAAAAGCGAGACGGAGAGAAGGTGGAAAAAATGTCTCCGCCGCGTTGTTGCTTTGAGTTCGCGAAACTTGCCCCGGTAATTGGGAGATTTTATTTGCATGAAGGTTTTTCCTCTTTGTGCTTTTTGCGCGAAAAGAAAGAGTGAGAGGTAAAGAGAGAGGCGGTGGGCTTATTTTTTTACGTCCATTTTTTTTCGTCCAACGGGGCAACTAGAAACGAGAGGGAGTATTTTGCATCTTGTAGCCGCATATTTTTGAACAGGATATACCTCAATATTGGCGATTGCATGGTTCCTGTCTTTATATACATATATATATATATATATATATATATATATATATATATATAAGACATTCTAACTTGATTAATTATATATGCGAGACAATGTTTTTGACTCCGCAGTATATCAATATATCACCCCCTGTTATTAACCGCTAATTATTCCTTCAATTTAATTTGCATTTACACGAATTCACTCTTAATACAATTATATATTTATTTAAAATCTTTAACGCAGTTTTTATGCATTAAATTTAATTGCGATTATCTTCTGTTTGTTTCAGGTGAGTTGACACAATTTTTGAATTCCCTAATTGTACAATAATAATATAAGGATCCCTGGCGGTAAGTGTTTTGACATATATTTTGAGGTACACACAGAGAAAAGAAATTCAATTGAGCAATTACTCCTATGTTTGTTAGTTCAAGTTGTTTCTTCAACCGCTTTTTTTTAAGTTATTATTTGCTTATGAATAAATTAAATACTTCGGAATGAATTTTCTATATATATAGTGAAAAATCTCGGTGAAAGATCTGCATAAAACACATAAATAGTCGATATCTGTCAGTATTTGTTTTATTACTATATTTTCCTTGAGTTATCGTCTGAGGCAGGTTTAAGCGCCACGACTGGTTTGACCACGGCGAACTAAGCGATTCGCAAATAAAAATTTCTGCCTATTATATATCGCGCGGATTGACGTATCAAATATATAAAATTTATAAATTGTATGGTTTTATCGACCGTTTTATATAGATGAATTAATTGAACTTTATTAGATATCATTTATTAAGCTTAGGGTGGTTGCATTATATGGTAATAGTAGAAGATGGAAGCGAAAGTTATTAACAATTTTAAGCAGTTTCATTGCATTCTTTGAAAAGTTGTCAGTTTCAATAATTTTATTTTTTATCAATACAAGCTATTTAATTGAACGATTCGATGCCGAGTTTTCGACGACATAAAAAAATATTCATCATTTTCTTGTATTCGTTTCTTACGCGAAATACGCGCATATAGTCATGCTGAAAAATCAAGAAGTATTACTAGTCTTCATTCTAATGTCGAGTGAACCAACAAAGAAAGTTGAAAATGCTGTGCTGCAAAACGTGTTAAAAGTGAAAACTTTGTGTTAACGTCAGCGAGCTGTCACGCCATTCCAATATATACGTATGTATATCCATCCATATATGTTTTACGACTTATATTTTTCTGCTACAAGCAGTAAGTAGAGTTCGAACGTATGGGAAAAGTGCATTTCAAATAGTTGTATGTATATGCCTGGCTCGTTTAAAAATTAAAGAAAAATCGAGCGCCACTTTACCGAGTTTAGTCTCGTAACTATAGTTCTCGAAAATGACGTAGCCTATAGTAGATGTGCAGGATACCTCGACCGCAACGTATATGGGTCTTAAAAAAAGAAGAAGAAAAAAGCAAAAGAAAAAAATCCGCGAACATTGCAAAAAGGGGGGGGGGACTCGCTCGAGCTCACGGTTCGGTGTTAGCAGAATTTTCCCAGATAATTTTACGGGACGTTGTACAAAGGGAGAGGTAGCGAGAGAGACTGAAAATCATAGACCTCTCGAGAATTCGAGCGATCGCGGGTGCAGCGCGCCCATATAAAGAGGGCAAAGGGATGGGAATGGGAATAGAGCGCAGAGGCGCGCGAACCCGTCGCGGAGTTGCTGCTCCGACCGAGGGGAATGAGGTGGAGGAGAAGGAGGAGGAGGAGGAGGAGGAGGAGGAGGAACCAGGGAAGGAGCGCTCGCGAGCTGCACGGCCACGGAGACACGGAGCGCGCGCTATACCGGTTTCACGCTAGGCTCAGATATAAGGAGGGGCAGTAGGGGGGAGGTGGGATAGCAGGAGGTCCGAAGAGAGTACACTGTACGGAGTCTCCTGAACCGCGCGCGCGCAAGAGAGAGAGAGAGAGAGATGGGTCGGCGCGATGTCCGTAAACGGCAGTGGAATGACCGATCGATCGGGGCGGGAGAAAGGAGGGGGTGAAGTAACGCTGCATCTCCTCCTTCGCTTCGTTTGATAACGTGCGCGTGCGCACGTGTGTGTGTGTGTGTGTGTGTACGTGCAGTTTTCTCAAATACATGCGGCCCGATGCAGCCAGCTGTATTCTCTCGCTCGCTCGGTGTATGTATAGTTCTGCGGCGTCCACGTGCCTTGGCGCGGAGCTCCACATGTAGCTCTGGATAAGGCGTTTTTCTCGCTTTCCAGCTCACGGGGAGAGGGAGACACAGAGAGATAGGGATAGTGAGAGAGAGAGAGAGAGAGAGAGACAGAGACAGAGAGCGCACGTATAGAGTACGATCGTAACGGCGCGATGGCCTAACGAGCAGGACGCGCGCGGGGCCATCGCAACGGCAAATCTTGAAATGGCACATGTGTATGTCTGTGCGTCCGAGCGTACGTCTGCATGTATACACATTAGCTATAGTTATAGAAGCTCGATTGCACGTGCATCCGTCTGTACGAACTCTCTCTATAACATATATATATATGCGCTTTGGCTTTTTGCAGGAGTACGCCAGAATGATTTGCCGAGGGTTCGGGCGTGTTACTTGCAGCATTTGTAGAGAGAAAGAGAGAGAGAGAGAGAGAGAGAAAGCGAGCGCGCATTCTCCCCCATCCGATTCTTGGTGTCGTTTGTGGGAAGAAAAACGAGGGGTCCGGGTAGGACAAAATAAGGGACACTGCTGAGAAAGTATTGGTATAGGATGAAGGACGTAGTTTAGGGATGGAGTAAATTATCGAACGGATTGTTATGAGTCAATGTCTCTCGCGCAGTTCGATTAAATTTTGTCGGGTACTGGTATGTGCACGGCTGGGACATCTACAAGGATACAATTAAAAAACTGTGCGTTTGAAAAAAATTTATTAAAAGCATCATTTTACACAATGTATAAATGTGTGCCTTATGCATCGTTGTAAAAAATTTCTATACATATTGATTTTCTGTACATTATAGATCTATAGGTACAATTTGATTTGAATTATTGCTGCTCTTGATCCTAAAAGAGTCAATCGTAGGACAAAACTATCAAGCTCATGTATACTTGTCGATCGAGACTTCGGCCGTTCTCTGCGAAGAAAAAAAAAGATTAGTAATTTAATATAATAAAAGTTTTAAAATGTTTTGAAATTCCTTTATGTCTGAAAAAGGCCGATTTACAACTATCGAAACTATACTTATATGCTAAACATCAGAAATAATGAACTTCATCAATTGCTGTACACGCTCTGTCTAAAAAATAATCGAATTTTAAAAAAAAAGCTCCGTCAGGTAGCGCTATCCTTTACATACTGTATCAATTCCACGTGTCAAACCTGTTGTATCAAAATTTTATGAAACTAGGATGGCTAGAAGACCCGATTTGCACCTAATATGACCGTCTCTTTAAAATGTACATCGAACAAACAACTGCGATTAAGTTTTGTATTAAACTTGAAAAATCTTTACCGAAACAGAACAAATGATACAACGAGCTTGCGATAATGATTGTCTTAGCCGTACGAAAATTTACGATTATTACGCGTGTTTCAAGAATGATTGGTTGCACTGGAATGACGATAAACGTTCGGGTCGGTGAAGAGAGACGGTCACAGAAAGGAACATTGAAATCAATAATAATTTTTTTAAAAAATAGCCAAAATTTGCCTTGCGATTCGTGGCAAGGGAGCTTAACGTCTAAAAAATGCGATGCGTACAATTTTTATTTAATATATGGAATTTAGAAAAGTGAGCGAGCGATTTATAACGATTTATAAGAAAACATCAACAACAACGTAAACTTACAGACCGAAAAAAATATCCTCGCATCCAACGTTCAACAGACATCGTTAAAGAGCCAAAAAAGATGTAAGCTCCCCCCACCCCCCTCCATAAGATTGTAACTCGTGGCGAGACACGGTGTTTTGAACGGTGCCCGAAACGAAACGTCAAAGTAGCAAATGGCAGCACCCGAACGAGTCAAATCAGAAAAAAAACGCGCTAAGAAAAGTCGAGAATCAAATCAAGGTTGATTCGTTTCTGCGACTGAAAAGGAGTCGTTGATCAAGAATTCGTTGCAGTGAGTCGCGCGGAGAATGGTGTGTATTATCCAGGTGTGACGAAGCTCGTGTAGTCGCGTATTCGTCGTATAAAGCCGAAATATCGTGAAAATGGAAGTTGGCGTTTATGGGACAGTAATGCCACCACCTCGTTGTTTATCGCCCGACTGGGCGCGGTGCGACGGTTTTGTCTTTTTATTCCGAAGATTGCAAAAAGCCACGAAAGGAAAGCGCTACGCAAGGATGTTGGAATCAAATGGAAAGGGCGTCGAACGGCATCCTCAAGATGATAATTGCCGAGGACGTAAAGCAATCGGTCGATTCGCCGTTCGGCCGCACAAATCGCCGAATTACCGCGGAAGGACGCTACTCGGAAGGAAATAAGAGATTCTTCGAAGAAAAGCAAGCGGAGCATCTCTGTGCCGATTCGTTAAGCGCGGTTATTTATCAGACGGAGCGCATACGTTGGCAGGGATGAAACTGTAGAGCCACTCACCGGGGGCCTGCTGGTCGAGGAGCACCCTGCAGTCGCGGTCGAGCAGCGCGACGATGGGGACGCTCGGGAGCGCCCGCCTGACCGCGGCCACGAGCTCGCGGCCGTTGCCGTAGGCGCTCTTGCCGATCGGGCGCGCGCGCGTGTGCAGGGGCCTGCGCGGCCCGTAGAGCAGGCCGTGGGTGCAGCGCCGGCGCCGCACGCGCCCGGCGAACTCGGCGAGCCGGCGGTCGACCTCCTGCCGCTTGGCGTTGCAGTCGACGACCAGGGTCCAGGAGTCGAGCTCGGGGCCCGCGAGCCTCACGGCCACGAACGACTTCTGGATGCTGCGCGCCCCCTGATCTTCGCAGTGCGTCGCGACGAGGTCGTTGCCGAAGATCCCGCCCCAGATCGTCTCCTCGTTGTCGGGGAATCTGTGGGCGATGTGCGGTTAAACAATACTATATAAGTTTATGTGTACATTAGTTAGGGCTATTGGTCAGTACATAGAGTCAGTTTACCCTTTTGTAGCCTTTTGTTCGAGTGACGGCGCAACTTCGTCAGGAATAGGCCAAAACAATCTTTCATTGTTTTTTTTTTTTTTTTTTTTTTTTTTAATTTAAACACAGTATACTAAATTCTTCGACTTTAATCCTATTTTTCGTTTTAATTGGATTCTAATGTTGTAATTCTGTCAATTTCCATACTAATAAATCTTTTATTTTGTTTCGGGCTTTCTATATTCCTTATTTGCATTTCCATTAGTATTATTCTCTAAAGTTTTAAGACCTATATGTACACGTATACAAATCTCAATATTTTCATTTGGAGAAATGGGTTTAAGTACTCGTAACGCGGTGCAACAACCAAATGAATTTATTGATTTAATTTAAAACGAAGCCTACGGCTAACTCCGCGTATGCTCTTAAATTATTTAGTTTTTCACGTGCAGGTAGTTAGCGCGCGACATCAATAATGCGTCATAAATAAATACGTCGATCGTGAAATTTTCACTTTTAGTGCAAAAACATTTCCATAAATGCAATTTATTCATTTTAAAGGCTTATATGTTCGAGAATAGTTGAGCGTTTTTTTACTGCACAATTTCTGTTACCGAAACGAATTTTAGTAATGGAAATTTTAAGATCGGAACGAGATGATAACTTACGACATAAAAATTTACGATACGTTAAATCGGTAAATTAGACGAAGTCCGTTCAGCGATTAATTTGAATCCATTAAAAAGAAAAGAGAATTATTTTATATGAAATGCTATATGAACACCGCGTCGATAAAATTCTTACTCTAATATTGTACTAATTTTATATGATCGAAAGTTCAAATAATTAATTGACGCTTTTACGAACTTTCTTGTTCGAATGTAAATACATGATTTATCGCGGGCTCTTAAAGGCAAAAATCTATATCTCGAAGCAGACATACCCTCGCTTTTATAGTCTGCTTCCATACTACTCCTCCCATAAAGTCCTAAAGTATCTTTATAAAAGCATTAACGATTCATTCTTAAAGATTTATTTATGGTCGCGGTTTTACAAGTTTATCATATACGGGAACGCATTTGGACTTGCCGAACGTTTTCAAATATCAAATTGAACGCGCGAACCAAATTCAACATCGCAAAGAATACCTTTTTTTACACAAAAAACTATGTGTGTATATATCTAGATATACAAGTTGCACGTTAACGTAACCCGCACGTCGGAATAGCCCACATCCGTTCCGATAAAGAGGGATCCCTTATGCGGCCGAAAGAATGTCATTTACACACGCGCGTCGGTACATCCTGTAATAAAGTTGCGCCGTGAACGCGATAAAAAGGATAGTGACTTGCCGTTGGTATATACATAGGTGTATAATATACTTTGGAAAAAGTAAAGAATGCGTCACTGTCTATATATATATATACGTACATCATTATATTCACCCTCGAACTATTGTACTCGTATATTACTATACGTCGAGGCGAGCATCGGCAATGCGCTTTTTTGTTTAAATGCATATGCGCAGGCTACAATCAGTAGTTTATAGAAGCGCTGTAGGTTCTGATTCGTATTATATCTACCATCGTCATAAGAAGCTATCTGTTTCTCGTGCTATAGCCTCCTCCATTCCCTCCTCTCTCTATGTCATCACTTCTACCCACGTGCCGAATCGTTATATGGCGAAGATGTGGCCTAACGGCACCCCAAATTGAAATAAGCCCTTTATTGTTATTTTGAGTTCAAATAAAAATCAAAATGTACAAATCGTATAAAGATCTCAAAGCTTATATTTTAAGCTTCCCTTTTTAAAGCAAAAAAAAATATCATTAGAATATCGACCACGACATTTTTATAGACAAAATAAATCAAAACTAAAAACAATAGGATAAATATAATATTTTGTTAAAAATTTTGGTTTAGATACATTTTAACGAATTTTATAGAAGCAGGTACACGTAATAATAAATACAGCTATAGTAGTAATTCATGGAATAATTTCAGTTTTAATAATATAGTTATGTTCAGTTTGAATAATACGTACTTCATTTAAATACAACAAACCCGGTTTTTTATAGTTGGAAAGGAAAGTATACATTTGATTTAAGATTGCCTCAATTAGTTTATATAAATTATTAGTATTTTTATCTAACAACGTTTTACCAATTTCGAAAAACTAGGAGGTACTCGATTCGGCGCGTTCTTTGGTTTCTCGTTTTTATATTCGACAATGAGATTTACCGACAATCGTTAACTTAGATTCGATCCTGTAGTCTTCGTGCCTAAAAGCTAAAATGTCAAACGTATAAATAAGAAAAGCATGCTTGAAACGATCCGTCGGTCATGCATAAGGCCCGTGCATTTCGTTAAAGTACTTTCGAGAACGCAGCCAGTTGCAATGATTTATTGCGCCCTACGCGCGCACAATGCCACGCGCCGACGATTCCTATATGCACGCGAGCGCCGCCCATCATGCGATCCTCGCCCCGTAATCGGCTACATACGTTACCTCTGCCTGACGATCCTCGTCACCTGCTCGGCAATGAAGTAGCCCTTGAGCGAGTGGGTGAGCATCAGGAGGGTCGACTTGGTGCTGGTGCCGGAGCCGGTGGGCGCCCCCCACTGCTCCTGCTGGCGACCGGGCTGGCCCATCACGAGCTCCTCCGGGAAGGCGAGCTGCTCGACCATGCGCTCGGCGACCTCGGGCACGTGGCCGATGCGGCCGACGCACCAGGCCACCCGGATCCGCGTGCGCCGGTGGAGCGGCAGCAGGAGGCCGACCATGCGGCCGCCCTCGACCTCGCGCTCCAGGGCCAGGCTCGTCTGGACGGCGACGGCGTTCGGGCCGCCCTCGTAGTGGACGTCCCGCTCGGTGAGGCACTCGCGCACCTCGAGGCCGATCAGCCGGCCCGGCAGCTGCCTCTTGTACACGTGCAGTACTGGCGGTGGGACAGAGGGTGGAAGGTTTCATTTTTTTTCTCTTTCATCTTCTACATTTTTCTTTGGCTCGGTCTATTTATTTATTTATTTTTTTTCCTTCGTTAAAGAAAACTCGAATTCTCTTTATTATGCCATCCGTTCGTTGCATTATTTATTAGTCACAATTCCAAATTACGTGCTCTAAACCTTAATATTAATTCGAGCTTCGCAATTTAGACGGACTTCTATGAACCTGACCTTTATTTTCAAGGTAACGTTTCTTGGAGTTCGCGACTCAATCAAAAATCTAATGATAATGTCAAAATAGGAGCAACGTTAACCTTTTTTATGTTCTCAAGCTAAGTATTATAAATGAGCCTTTATATTGAACATTTGTTAATTAGATGATTCGATACTTTTATTGTTTTCGACTAAAGCTTCGAATAAAATACAAATTCGTTATATATATAATATACAAGAGAAAATGGGGCAATAAGTTCAATCGGATTGTTTTCATTGAAAAACGAATAAATTATTAAATATTTATATTTTATTATGAAATTTAATAGTAACTGTAATCAATTCATAAATATTCAGTGGTAACTATCGTGAGTTTTAAATAATCTACTATAAAAAGAAAGAAGCTTTTACGTGTACATTCATTCGCTCCAAGAATTATTATATATATTTTTAAATTATTCATTACAATACTTGAAATTTTCTATAACTATGTATTAGTCTAATAGGCTATATAAATCCGATCTATATATCCTATAGATCTTATGTTTTACTTTATGGATTTATTTGCATCTTAAAAAATATGTATATAATCGAAGAAGCTAGTGAAAAACTGTTTCAAACTAAAGAAATATTTATTCTCAACGAGAAAAAACATATTCTGTTCAAAAGTATATCAATAACTCAAAATTGTGCTTCTTTAGTTCCTCCATTATCTCTTATAAAGCCGCTCATTTTTATCTTGATAAAAGCCGAGCGATCCCAAGCTGCGGAAAAGGGTAAAACCTGATTTATTTTTAGCTAATGCGCTAACACTTGTAATAAATTTTGAAGTCATCCATAATTTTGACGTTATATCGATGCGTTCGTCGAAACAAAAATTAACTAAGCATATCTTATAGAAAAAGAGGAGGTACATACTGTCGTTCTCCAGCGAGTTTACCGTGCCCGATTGGCTGAATTGCCGCTCGCGCATTAGCGACTCGCTAAACAGCAGCGTCACGTACGGCTTCACTTTTAGCCCGTCGTCGGCGCGAAATATCGCATTGGCGTCGGTATAATAGTCGAACATGTGCGGGATTATCAGGCGCTGGATGTAACACCTTCGACCTATTTCCCGCCTTGCGCTGTCGTTCCACAATCTGCAGTGATTTGTATATGTTAGATAAAACCATAATAAAACTCGATCGCTTTCTGGATTTTTAATATTCTATCGTCCACAATTGTATGTGTGTGTGTGTGTGTGTGTGTGTGTGTGTGTGTGTGTGTGTGTGTGTGTGTGTGTGTGTGTGTGTGTGTGTATTTATATACATATATATAAATTAAAAAGCAGGCCAACATTCGTAAATAAGTAAACTTAATTATTCGAAATTTAATAACAAAAGCTTGAATGTCATTCCGTATCTCAAGGATTATTTTTATAATTTATGATATTGTCCTTTTCTATTTTTTCCATGCACTACGAATAATTTTATTTAATTTTGCATTGTTTAAGTTGTCATTTAATAATGGATTACTGTTTGCTACTCTTAAATATCCTCTTGATAATGACATGTTGAAATAACCATTATATGCTGTGTGGCGTATGAATAATGCGTTTAAAGCTTAATTAGTAATCGTAAATAATTGCTTTACAACTTTAAACATAGTTAGGCTAGTCCAGACGAATTAGAGTTTCGATTCGGCATTTTTTCCAACGGCTATGTTTTGTACAGAATGATAACTGAGGATGTGTAGAATAAGACCCTAAATTGTCGGGATTGTAACCCCTCGGTGGCGTGTTTATTTATTGCAAAATAGCAAACAAAGCTCTTTTTTACTTTTTCTTCAACAGTTTAAAAACGATTAATCTAATCAAAAAATGGTTCGTATAAAATTTGTGCAGGACATAATTTGAAACAAAAGTACGTACATGAAAAACTTAAAAAGTCGATTTTTCTATTGTTAAATGAACAATGAAAATGGAAAAATTTTAGATCTTCATAGAGCTATTAAATTTGTTGGAAACAATTAAAATTCAATAATAATGGCGCAAATAGATGTTTTTTTGTACTCATAATTTGTTTTAAATTACAAAGTGTAATTTCAATATGGCGACCAATTGGAGAATTATTTATATTGTAACTTAACCATTGCGAAGTTCGCCAATGGCTGGGAATTTAGAATGCAGTAAAATGCATTCGTTAGAGAATATTATAGTAATCATAGTTGAAAATATCAGATTTTTAAACTAAATATTTAGATTTAAGTGAAAAATGCCGATAAAAATGCAATCTTTCTTTTTTTAAACTTACTAAAATGCATTTTGTTAGTATATTGGCGCTAAAAACTTTCGAGATATTGTCCTAGCCACGGTGATTGGTCGCCATATTGTACACTTTGTAATTTGAAATACATTATGAGTACATAAAAAACATCTATTTGCGCCATTATTATTGAATTTTAATTGCTTAACCAAATTTAATAGCTCTTTGAATATCTAAAAATTTTTCATTTTCATTGTTCATTTAACAATGGAAGTTTAATGTACGTACTTTTGATCAGAATTATCTCCTGCACAACTTTTATACGAAACATTTTTCGATTAGAGCAATCTTTTTAAACTATTGTATAAAAAGTGAAAAAAGAGCATTTATGCTATTTTGCAATAAATAAACACGTCGCCGATGAGTTACGACCCCGACAATTTAGGGCCTTATTCTACACATCCTCAGCTATTCTTTCTTGCAAAAAAAATAGGCATTTGAAAAAATGTTCGTATGTCGGCCATTTTGTACCTCATTCGCCTGGACTAGGCCAGCAACTACCGATACCCAAGAGGTGCAGCATTTCTCATATAAATATAAAGCAATGTTTGGAACAATGCATATTAAACGTTATTTGGCTCAATATTTTCATAAATTTAACAGAGTAGTTTATTTAAGATAGAAAAAATTATAACAATAATCGCTCACGGTGGATAAATCTGTACACATTTCAATAGGCGATAATCATAAGTGCAAAGTGTTTCATTTTTTACTTCGATAATAAGTTCTAATAATCTGTCTTTTCGACGTAATTTTAAATATAGGCGAGAGCAAACGAGACATTCTAAACACTATATCCAACAATTGTTAATAACCGTACAGTAGTAATACTTGCTAGCAAATATTGTAAATGTTTAATCAACTTACTTGCACGTGAGTGAAAATTGTCCCAGATCTGTCATGTTTAAATATTTACAAATATTATCCACTGCGTCGGTAAGGGCGAGTTCCGCGCGAATTTCGGGATTCCTACAACGGCTTTCCATTGCAAGTTCAACTCAGCACAAGTGTTCCCTGCATTAACTCCCGGCAGTCCGTCTGCAAAGGTAGATCTAGCGTAACTGACGTCATTTCATATTCGAAACAGATGAATATTTGCTCTTATTATTGAATAGAGAGAGAGAGAGAGAGAGAGAGAGAGAGAGAGTGAGAGCGAGAGAGAGAGCTTCTTGTACGCACATGTCTAGTTAACGTTCGGCGAAATAGTAAACCTCTTGCATTCACAATGCATTAAAGGTAGGATATTTAAGGAGCGTTACGAACGCCACACCTCGGCGATTTTACTAAATTCATGTATAGAAGGATAAACTATAGGTTTTTCAATAGTACTTTATTTGGGTAGTTCTCGACGGCTTGGGGTTCTGTGAGGGTGTATCGGTTGTATACTTGTGAATAATATATAGAAAGATCGCTCTGTTTCAGGTCAACCGTATATAGTTCCGTACATGTGGTTCTTGTTGAGTTAGGCGACTGGTGGGGTATGAGCTGGTATGAGTGTAAGAATACGTATTTGGAAAGTGCAACGGGCATAGAAAAATAATTGTATACCATGTATTTAAATTTTTTTTTCTTTTAATAAATAATTTCTTTAAAGTTTAACATCTAAAGTGTACAATTTTTACTCGATCTTTAGGTATATTTTAATCCATATATTTTGTTCATATATTATGATCATGGTCACACGTGGCTGTTGGTCGTGTAATCATAATTTAATTTTAAAATCTTCTAAGGTTTTCAAAGAAGATTAGAGATACTTTATGTCAATAAATAATAAGCGAGGATACACAAAATTACAGTATAAAAATATGCTAAAGCCGATATGCCAGATTGACGATAATTAGAATGATCGACCCACAAAATGGCCAATATTTGTACTTGAAAAGCCAATATTTGTACGTAAAAATGAAATTTTTACGAATAAATTTGCAACAGTGCCGATAACGAAACCCCGATAAAAACGACAGGCATTATTATACCGGTCGATATAAGACTCGCCTTTAGCCTTAAACGTATCGCAATAGATACGGGTAGGACGAAGCGCCGTTTTCAATTATGCCAGACCACACAACGTAAAAAAAAAATACTGCACGAAATTTTTCGATATCTGGGTGGTCGCCATCCTTGTCGAGGGTAGACAAGCCACTTGCCAGGATTTTACGGAATATCGCATGGAGTTGTATTTGCAAGTACGTAAATTATTGCCACAGTGGCGAAGGAGAGCCGCGCATGGTACAGGAGGGGGGGGGGGAAGGGTTCCTACCGGGTCTGTGGCTGCTACCACCGGGTTACTCCTCAGAAATATGACCACAATTAACTTTCGCGTGGGTTTGCTTAAGGATCATCTACGCTTCTATACCTGCAAGGGTACACGTTTACTGGAAAATAATATTCCTGCAATCTTCACCAACTATATATTCATCATTATTTGCGAGCACCAATTATGCCATACAAATCAGAGTAATTTCTCAAATATTTACAAATGATTTAAAGATAAGAAGTTGCTTTATTCATTTTATGCCCTTTATTTTATATATAAAATAATATTATATATATATATATATATATATATATATATATATATATATAACTTTCAATAATTCATAAAATAACTAGCAGTATTATAATTATTTCGTTTTCATGTATTTTTTCAATTCATTACCGGCCTTATTTTTCCTTCTTTCGTTTCTTCTTTCTTTTTTCTTTGAAGAATCGGCGGGACACCTAAGTCTCTAACAGCTGAGAGCCTAGCAATGGCCGATGGTATTACCGTAAATATCAGAAGTCGTTATAATAATCGACATCAGCCGTAATATACTTCGAGGAAATGCGCCCGCCCCATTCAGGAAGAAAAGAGAGAAAGAGATGGGTCGGCGGCATCGTGGGAGGGTGGGGGAGGAGTCTATACACAGCCGAGACGTGGAGAGAACGAAGAAGAAACTACAGAGAAATACCATATATATATATATATATATATATATATATATATCGGAGAGTGCGCCAAAACGGAGGATATTCGTTTCTGCTCCGCAAAGCATGAGTATAAAGGC
Source organism: Sycobia sp. Sy_11 (assembly GCA_018907035.1). Classification (NCBI taxonomy): domain Eukaryota; kingdom Metazoa; phylum Arthropoda; class Insecta; order Hymenoptera; family Epichrysomallidae; genus Sycobia; species Sycobia sp. Sy_11. Next base: position 214,969 of record JACCIC010000059.1, on the reverse strand, counting down.
AAAGAGTTTTGCCCTGGAAATAACTTCTCTTATTCCGCAAATATCTTACACGATATGTATATATGTGTATATATATATATATATATATATATATATATATAATACAAAGGGCAATAGACACATAGGCGGTTTCCGCGTATATAACGATCACTTCTGCGCCGGAGAAAAAGGGGGGCAGTACATAAACACCTCGACTCTCTTCCTCCCTCGATCCCTCTCGCATCCTCGCGCGACCAGTCGTCGCAAATCGTGGCCGACTGGCGGAGGCTTTCGCGATCGCCGCGCACGCGGCGCTTTATTGCGAACGACCGAGCGCGCGTGTTTCGTGCGAGGAAAAAAGGGAAAGCGAAAAATCGTTGAACACAGGAGTCGCGTGCTATGCTATATGTACTGTACATATGTGTATAGTATAACGTACAACTCGGGGCGGAGCAGAAGCAGCACCACGCGGGGTGGTCCCCGCTTACCGTTATCGCGTCCCCCAACCCCCGCTGCCCGCCCTTACATATACTATCGCCCGCCCTCGGATGCAGCGTCTCTGGATTTTATCGCGTCCCCCATAAACCGCCGCGCCCCCGCGCGCGCGCATCGGAAGCGCGGCGCGAGACTCCCCCTCCCGTATTCCTCTTTCCCCTCGCCGCCCCGTGCTTGCCGGGGCTGGGTGGGCGAGGGCGAGAAAAAACGGAGCCGAGGCGACGTGGGAGCGGGCTCTACGCGACTGCGGGAGGGGACAATTTACCGAAGATTATTTCGTGCGAATGGCCGAAAATTTACGATCTATAGCGCGGCGCAGAACCGCGCGTATCGTCGGACGGGGTGGTTCGGCTCCTGCGCTCTCGCGCTTCGGGGGGGGGGGGAGGTATGTCACACGCACGATAAACTCACACGTGCACGCGCGCGCGCGCTCGGGCTCGAAATAAACATATGTATAAAATATCGTCCCCGGTATCTCTGGGGAACTCTGGTAAATTCTTTCGCGCCAACCGACGCTTTCTTCATTTCGCAAGCGGAAAAAGAATTGCCGGATATTTTTTACACCTGTAAAATAAGAACAAAAACAGCATCGGTTGGCACGAAAGGATTTTGAAGCGGCATAATGCATAAAGTCTCGTTGCGTGTGTGTGTGAGAGAGAGAGAGAGAGAGAGAGAGAGAGTGAGTGAGTGAGTGCGAGCGGTGGGGCGGAGAGGGGGGGGGGGAGATCTATAAAAGTCCACTCGTTGGAGCGAAAAATTATGCTTTGTGCACGGCGTCGTTGCCTGGCGCGAGAACGCGACGCGCGGGATGACTTTTACGGTCCTCATTATGCGGCCGTTAATGATTCCTCGTTGTCGGAGGTGAAGGAAGATGGGGGAGGGGAGGGGGGAGCGCCCGGCTCTGGCGCGGTTATTTCGCACATACGGCCCCGCGCGACGTTTATTGTGCCTTGGACGGGCGCGGTTGCGTAAGTCGTATGGCGCCGCGATCCCGTTCGGTAAAGCCATCGGGAGGTCACGGTGTGCCGAGCGAGCCGCGCGACAAGCTCTTTGAAACGCGACTGTAACCGGGATTTTTAATTGCCCGAGCAATGCCAGACTCTTATAAGGTGCCTTTTTCAGTGGGCCACTTAACGCCGCCCTATTTGCGATTTTAAATAAGGATGCTAATCGGTAACGGGGGTCCGCGCGACGTACTCCGACCACCGGACTACCAGTCCTTCGCTCTGGCAATCGGCTCATTCGAGGCCTTCTTATAACGTCTTCTTCATTTATGTATAAATAGTTATCCAGAAGAAAATCCTGAAAATTGTAATTAGAATTTTGGCGATTTTTATCAAACTCCGATAGAGAATGAAACATTTTTAAAGAGAAGTTTGAGACACATAATATTGTATATATATATATATACGTACCTTAACGATGTAAGCTTCTCAATTGCCAAATTTGTAATTCCAGTTTTAAGCGCGACTCTGCGCTCTCGTTTAATTAATACAGCAGTAACAGTATGCGCGTACGCATATACGCCGATGACGGATTCGCGAGGAAAACGGATCCTCGGCGAGTCGAGTATTAAATTAACACTCGTCGAATAATTAAAATGGTGTATTTGCGAAAGTAACGAGCGCGTCTTGCCCGAGCTATACGCATATAGATAAAAAAGACTAAGACCTTTTTTTCCTCTTTCGTACAGATATACGTGGATACCATATTGCTCTACTCCAATATCAGTTTCCCATGTGTATAATAATCACTTTCAATTCCGCTCTGTTTGCCTTTCAGGTGTACTAAGTTTTCGAGATAAAAGAACGAGGAGCAGAGGGGGAGGGGAAGCCAGCACGAATCTGCCGGGAGCCAGAGGAAAATATTCCATTCGTTGAAACGAGGCGATGAGGCAAGAGAGGGTTGGGTTGGGTGGCGTCAGAGAGAGAGAGAGAGAGAGAGGAAGGGGAATAAAATAAGGAAGAGCAGATAGAATGAAAAAAGAGAAAGGGA